>ML120542.1:0-171718 GCA_003788595.2 Choiromyces venosus 120613-1 | reverse complement strand
CCCTGATGCCCAACTATTAATACCTTGATTAGCGAAATTCAGTTTAAAGATCTATCAACAACCATACCTGGTACCTGTAACACCCCGTCCTGTCCATTCCTGACAATCACAGGCAAGACAGAAGATACCATTACTGGCCCTTCTGTTTCAACCGGTCTTGTCAGTTGAACCTGTTGTGGGCCACCAGCTGTTAGCTGTGGTCCAACTACAGGAAGACTTACCCCGGCCTATGTCACCACATATTACTGATTAGTATAATCATCTCCATCACCAGTTTCACTTCAAGAAAAAGAATAATACTGACCAAGCATGCACGACACGAAAAGCGTGGTTGACCGGCCCGATTGTGGTCAAACTCTGCCACGCCTCTTTCCTGCCGGCATCCGGCACACCACCTCCCAGCTCCATCCTCTACTTTTAAACATAAAGATTAGCCACTGTATGCAAAGAGCACAAGAATGCACAAACCTTCCTGGTTCTCCTCCGGAACTTGAGTCGCAGCCTCAACCTGCTCTCCTGTGGCCACTGGTTGTGCCCTCCGCAATGCTCCTCTCCTCTCCTGTAATGTACCAACAATATATTAGCAAATTGAACTATATTTAGAGAAATGCAACGCTATCCCCTGGGAACTTGCCAAGCACTGCCGGCATGATTTTTTCAACCTGCCATGGCGATCCGTATCGAAGGCAGCAGGGGATCTCTCAACCCTGCACTGCCCGCACCGTTGCATTGTGTGTGGAAATATTCCTAGATGCACTATCAGCAATGGGGAAATCACGGTTCGGAAAGAAGAGGGGGAGTGGATGATGTTGAATAATGAATGTTGATTATTTGATGTTGGTTTATTTGTTTTGATAGTATGAAAAAGAAGAAAGAATAAGGAAAAAGTGGGGGTGCAGGTGATGCAGGGAAGAAAGAGGAGTAGGAGGTGGAGATAGATTATATTGAAGAAAACAGTAGCAGTGCCAAGAAAAGATTTCCAGTTTTCACCATCCTTCACCACCTCCCCATGTGGTGCAACATTTTGTTCACTCTTTTTCAATTCTTTCTTTCACTTTTTATTTTCCTTTCTTTTCTATTCATATCAGAGTCTACTTGTTCCTTATTTTCCGTTATCGTTTTATTGTCAGCATTTTAATTATATTTCCATTTTAATTTACTTGTCCCTTTCTTTTTTTTTTTCCGCCATTGCTTTTTCATGGGTGGCAACGGTTGCCGAGCCCCTTGGTTTTTATTTCAATTCCTTTGTTCTTCTGCCTTCTTTTTTTCTTTGTCTATTTTCCCTCTCACTTTTCCCCTTAATTTTTCCTTCTCATCTATCCTTGCTTTATTTGTATTTTCTTTTTGTTTTCTTTTCTTTCTTTTCTGTTCTTTTCTTTGCTTTCTTTTCTTTGCTTTCTTTTCTTTCTTTTCTTTTCTTTGATTTGTTGCTTTTATTTTCTTTATTTGTGGCACATTTGGGGGGTGGCAAGCGTTGCCGCACACCTTATCTGATTGTACCGAGATTGTAATTTTGATAAGATCATACATAGAGATCTTCTAGATCATAAATTTGAGATGATCAAGATAGAAAGATAAGATATGCCTTTCAGTACATATTAGACTAGGGTCCCCTCGACCTATGCTCGACCTGTCCGCATATTAGAACTCTATTTAATGATTATACTTTTGTGATGCCTGTATGGGGGGTAGGGGATGAGAGTTGGTAGAGGGGGCTGTCTTGTTGGGGTAATGCCAGGTAATGCCAACCATTTGGTAGTGAGGGCAAACCTTGATCAGGTAACCATGATCGAATATATAGCGCTGTATGTATTAACTATCACAAAAATTACCAACTTACTGGTATTGATAAACTAAAGAAGAAGGAATAAGATACTCTTAATTCAATATATGAGCTGGGAAGTAGTAGACTTAAGACTCCTAGCATAAATTGCAAATCATGATCTTAGTGTAATGAATTAACCTGTTGATAGAGGATAAGAATCCATAAAATAGGGAATAAGAATTCTACAACAATAATTCAGCTATCAATGAAATTGAGATTGGTCAGCAATAAATAAATCAAGCAAATCAGCATACCACCATATTAAAGCAAATGGAAAAATTGTACCAATAAGGTGGAGAATCGGAAGATAAACCACTTATATTGGCAGAGTAATCATTTTCCCAGACCCAATATTAAATACCCAAGAAGTGTGAATTGCTTTAAGTAAATTAGAGCAGCACTTCTGAGTAGATAATATTATCAGTCATATATAATCATCACTGGATGGCGGCAGTGTAAGACCATCCAGTGAGGTCATTTTTTATGGAAAAAGTGCACCAAGAAGGTAGAGAATCGTAAGATAAACTACCCATTTTGGCACAGTACTCATTTATCTAGACCTAATATTGAATCTCCAGAAGTGTGAATAGCTTTAAGCAAATTAAAGCAGCACCTCCGGGTAGACAATATTATCAGTCATGTTTGGTGTATCACTGGACGGCAGCAGTATAAGACCATTCAGTGATGTCACTCTTGATAGAGCAACATAGAGCTGCCCATGGGTAAAGGCACTGGTCCGAAGATCAATGCCAACCTCTTGTAGAGACTGTCCTTGGGACTTGTTGACAGTCATTGCAAAGCACAAGCGTATGGGAAACTGCTTGCGCTGAAGAATAAATGGTAAATCTTCCTCAGTGGTTGTGAGCTTGATCCGTGGGAGTAAGCGGATCTCACCATCAAACTTACCACCAAGAATAGCAACCTGAAGACAGTTGCGGCTAATGCCCAGTACTCTCATCCTTGTGCCATTGCATAGACCCTGTCTTGGACTCAGATTCCTCAAGAGGATTACTGGTGCCCCAATCTTGAGCTGCAAGCACGATGGTGGAATACTGGCTAAGCTAATACTCCGTAAATATTCTACCGCATATGGCTCAGCAGCCACGGCTTCTTCACCTACTTCAACGCTGTTTGCAGCATCAAAGCGGTGCTCCTCACCAGGCATCCTTCCAAGCAGGACATTATTGAAATCGTTGACTGTCTCATTGCGGAAGGCCAAGATAGCTCTACCAACAAGTGCACTATGGGTGGTGACAGCCTCATTCAATAATGCCTGAGGATACAGTTGATCACATAGCTGTTCAACGGTAGATACCCTGCGGATGTATGACGGTATTGGAACCTGCCCATACAGCCGCTGGTTGGTCACAAGATCACGCAGAAAATCAAGGAAAACTCGATTCTCAGAGCTAGCAATGATTCGCATGCTAGTCCTGAGTTTCAAGACCTGTAACTGACTCTAGATGGAGCAGTTCTGGATACAGGCAAGTACTGTAGCTTGCCTGTTACCACGTCTGATGACGGGCAGGATCTGGGCAAAGTCACCACCAAGAACAGTGGGAATTCGCCCAAATACACTGTTATTCCCTACATTGCAGACATCATTTAGGGTCCTATTAACCGCCTCAAAACATGCCTTGTGCTGCATCGGGACCTCATCCCATATGATAAGAGAGGTTCTCCGAATTAGGTCACCAAGGAATGAGTTTCTTGTGATATTGCAGGAAGCGTTGGAGTCGTTGGAGATGGGAATTTTGAACCTGGAGTGAGCTGTGCGGCCACCTGGTAACAATTGAGCTGCAATACCAGATGACGCAACACAGAGTACAATCTTCCCTTTTGAGCGAAAGTAGCTACAGAGACAGTTGTAGAGAAATGTCTTGCCAGTCCCAGCTGGGCCATGGAGGAAAAAGGCACCAGCAGGCTGCTGCTGCTGTGGGTCCTGCTCATGGAGCTCTACCGCAGCAACAATTGCATCAAAACAGCTAAGCTGTTCCTCATTCAACCTTCCTCGCATGCCATTGTACAACTCCAGCTCCTGTTCTCTATCATAGCCCATCTCCTCACCAACCACTCCCTGCTCTATCTGTTCTAATCTTCTACCTACCCAGTTCAACATAGGTAATGGTAGTTCAAATTCATTCATAGACCTACCATATTCATTCAATGATTCCTGAATATGGTAGAGCCCATAGTCCAGGGCCAGTCCTTCTTCCATGTTCTCCCAGCCAGGTGGCTTGGTGACCCTGCCAGTCCGTAGGAGATTTGAAAGGTCATCGCAAAAGCTACCCCCAAACTCTTCCCAAATCCTCAAGGGATTACTGATGGTGGTATGCTGCAGTGCCAGAACAAAGAGATGCCTCAATGCTCCACCTGTCATAAAGCTACTACCATCCCTGAACATGGCCACCCACTCACCATCATCTTCAAGTAGTCCTAAGGTGATACAGGCTCCCTTGAATGTGGAGTGCTCAACCCCAGCTACAGTGCGAAGATGTTCAAAGCTCCTCGGCCCACGTACCACTGTTAGCAGTAACCTTAGATAGTAGCGCTCACCCATGAAAGGACTGGCAGAATACATACGGCCAATTGAGAAGCGCTGCTGTCTGGGTTTCCATCCTGCCTTGGCGACATAGACAAAGTGCTCTGGAAACTCATGGTACAAGTACATTCTACCATCCTCATTCTCAGCATTGTATCTGAAAAATGCCACCAGAGTTGAGAACAAGCTCTCCATAGGCTGACGTAGAAGAGCAGGATCCTCAACTTCAGAGAAGTAAACTGGCTGTTGACCAGGAAGATGTAAGGCAAGAGGGATAACAGGCGGTTGCTCTTCATGTGTTGAGAATTTAAACAAATGCCATACAGCTTCAGTGGGTCCGATATACCGGCCATGAAGGTAGCGATTGATCTCATTCTGCTCAGAGTTTAACACCGCCGTCACCCGATCTCCACCTTTGTAGATGTACTTGTGGATGTACTTGACAGCCCGGACTGACCCACAAACCTCCACATTGATATGTGCCTTATAGCGGAGGGACAGGTAGGGACTATACGGTACCACCCGACGGTTGTCAACAACCGCCTCCACAGCCGGTCCTCTCCTAGGCAGTGATACAGTGAAGGATTGTCCCATGTCGCGCCTTCTATAGGTGGGATAGCCATCCTGGTTAATGATGGTCTCCTCCTGAAATTGGCGCGGATATCCCTTTTTGCAGAGTCCACCTATTGCGGGATTCATACCCTGCATGCACTGAGCCAGATGGTTTCCCATCATGCAGTGGGTGTGCACCATTGTGGACTGGATGATGCCATGGAGCTCATGCCCTATGGCATCATCCTCTGCTGGTAACTCTGCGCTGATAAAGCGGTCAATGTTGGCAGGTGTAAGGAACTGGTGGTCTGTCTTCAAGAACACCAGAAGATGGAGATGCGGCAAACCGCACTTCTGATATTCTATTGTCCAGACCCAACCCAGCCATGGTCCAAACACCTCTTTTTGCCTGATCTGATCAAGCAAATCATGTACCTTGAGATTGAATACTCGTGCTACCAGGTCAGGATGGTCACCTGCTGTCTGCCTAGGTAGTAGTTCGTGTTCAATCTCTACCCACTTGGGATTGGCAGTGAAAGTGACAAACAGTGAGGGCTTACCAAAGCGACGAACAATTGCCATACTGTTCTGGTATAGCTGCTGCATAAATCTGTCGCTACCCAAATGGCTGGAAGGCAGAATTACCTGCCTACCAACCTGAGCGATATCAATATCTTCCACCTGTAGGACGTCTGCGAGACCATTGTAAAGTTCTGCGTGGATATTGCCTTGGTGGGATGTGATCCAACTCAGTTTGTTCTGATCGCAGATGGCCCACGCGTCTACAACAAACTGCTGGAACAACCTTTGGGCACGGAAGAGGGTGGCGGGCTCATCAGGCCTGGTATGTAACCTGAACCTGTAATATGCCCTCTGTTCGAGTCTCTTATCTTGACGGACCCCTTCCAGATTGCGAAGGGTCATTCCCCAGTGCCATCCTGATTCCCCATAGGGGAACAGCAGCACATAGTGGAGGGGAATGTAAGAGGCATGGTTGGGATTGATGGTGGTAAAACGATTTACTCCATCAACCCCGTTAATCCTCTCCGCCAAAACAATATCTCTAAAGCCCCGTGTGCCATACTCCTCAGGCAGAATCATTGATACCTCATCTGCAGTGGGGTGGTTTTCACGTCTGTGATCTGCCCCTGTTTCTACAATCAGACTCAATTGTGGATCCAGGACGACCCTGAAATTATCTTCCCGCGATGCCATCTCTGCAAACCTCTCATGGGCTGAGAGGTAGACTTGGATGAGTGGGCAATGCTCTTGTAGCATCAGGGTCAAGGACAGAATCAGATTGGCGTCCAATTCCTGATTCCGACTGGAGCGCGCCTGTGCAGCAAACCTGGGATCATAGAGATACATCTGTGAGTACAGAGCATTCTCCCCCGTGCCTGCTGCCAAAGGTCCCTGGATGTGATATATCGCTCCATGGACCTGGAACAGCTGAAACCCACCTCCAATCGCACTTGGGCGATTGTCCATATTGTGCTGGATGGAGGTGAAGGCAAACAGCGTGTTCCATCTGTGCAGATCACCCCTGAATGACCTCGACTGTGCATCAAGTCTGCTCAGCAAGGTATTCAGAGGTTCTGGCAGTGGCCTCATGTGCTCAATCTGCACCCGACCATGCATGCAACAGGAGAAGTAGCTTGCCAGTCCACCTTGTGGTACTCTGGCTGACTTCTCCTCAGCCCAGTGAAGAGTGTTGCAGTGGCTACACCTGATCTCCAGGCGCTCCATCTCATGGGTTGACCATCTCGCTCTTTGACCCAGGAAGCCCAGAGGTAATGGGGGTGCAACCAATGGGCCTCCCTGTCCTTGAGCAAGAGGAGCCTCCACTGCCTCAATCAGAGGTGCTGGTGCTTCCCTCAGGTGCATCTCACGTGCTGCCTGAGCAGCCTATATTATATATTCCCACTTATTAGCCTTGCTGAATCACCACTGTTCGAGATGGAAAATTCAACAAAGTACTTACCAAGCACTCTCTGCAGGTCAACCTGAGGCCCCCTCTTCCATCTCCATCAAACTCTCCCACCTCTTTTACGCACCGGCAGTGCCCACATCTTCGCCCTCCTAGGTAGTTTTCTAGATTCCAATATTGGTCAGCTTTCTGGTTTCATGTACAGAGGACTTGACCATACCTTCAACCACCAGTGCAGCTGGTTGTCCCAGCCTCACAATGTCCACTGTGGCTACCTCTATATTCTTTTATCAGCGTGAATTCCGCTCAAAGAAATCAATAAACTAACCTTCAACCAGATCTTCTCTGGCTTGAACCTGTCCAATGTCAGCATTCGGTTTGGGTGGGGTTGCTTGCCTTGTTCTGGTCCTTCTCCTGGCCTATATGTAGCCAACAATAATTAGTAACCTTCTTTACATGCTTTGGAGTAATGGAGGAAACCCAATTGAATTACTTACCAAGCACTCCCTACATGAGTGTCTCAGGTTGCCCGCTCTCTCACGATCGAAATCCTCCTCTGGCTTGTCCCTACGACACTGGCCACACCGTTGCATCGATGTCGATTCGATTTCTATAGATCAGCAGTAGTGGTATTAAATAAAAAGAGGAGGATAACAGAAGACAGAAAAAGCCAGACAGAGACAGGCAGGAAAAAGTGTGCAGGAGGTAAATAGAAGGAAGAGGTAGAGGGAAAGGAACAGAAAAGGGACAGAAAAGGGACAGAAAAGGGAAAGAAAAGGGAAAGAAAAGCGGCAAAAAAAAAGGAAAACCAAGGTGCAAAAAAGGTGATAAAAGGAGTGATCAAAAAAGGGAACAGGTACAGAGGGCAGCAGGTAGGGGTAGATGAGCAATGAGGTGGGAAGCAGGGGAAAGAGAAACAAATACGCAAACAAAGAGGAAGGATAGGAAAGATAAAAAAAATGGAAAAATAGAGAAGAGCAAAGGCAAACAAAAAGAGTAAAAGAGCAGATAGAAAGAGAACGAAAATATAACAACTTGAATAGGGGGGTGGAAAATGGAGACAAAAGAGGAGGAGTGAAGAAAATGTTTCAGAATAGTGAGGCAAATGGTAGGGGGATTGTAAGAAGAAAAGATGTAGAGTACATATAATAGTGTGAGGGGGTGAGAGTGAAGTTTGGAGAAAGGATGAGGGAGAGGGTGTTGGGAGAGCAGAGAGAAGGATGATTGGGAGAGAAGGGGGGTGGTAACGTGCGGAAAATGGGAAATCGTATCAAGTGTGGGTCAGGGTTAAACTACTATAGTGCAACCAGAATTCTCATCAGATGGTATGTTTTTATCGGATAAGACCGTATTGCTATGATCTACTGTCCAGTACATATTAGATTCTATTCCCTACCTCCCCTTTTGCTTCCCAGCTTCTGCATTCATATCAGAGGGTATTAGTTTCTTATTCTATTTTACTGTTTTATTGTCAGCAGCTTTAGTTTATTTCTATTCCATTTTACTCCTTTGTTTCTTCTTTTTTCCATAATTCCTTTTTTGCAGGTGACAACAGTTGGTGTGCCCCTTGGTTTTTATTTCCATTCCTTTCTTGGTTCCCCTTCCTTCTTTTCTTTTTCTATTTTCCTTTTCCTTCTCCTCTTTATTTTTTCTTCTCCTTTATTCTTTTTCCTTTTTTTTCCTTTTTCCTTTTTTCTATTTTATTTTCTTTTATTTTTTGTATCTTCTTTGATTCTTTTATTCTTCTTTTCTTTTCCTTTTTGTAAAGGTTTTCGCGGGGTACGACGGTTGCCACGTGGCTTATTTCTTTTCGTGGGGCAAAACGGTTGCCACGCTCTTATCTGATCGTACACGAGATCATACGAGATTGCGCAGATCTAATCAGCTGATAAGATCCACTGTCCAGTACATATTAGATGATAATAGATTAACAATAGTCTACTTGAGACCTCAAGATTTCATGTCTGCTTCTTAAGCAATTCTGCTTAATTTTTTTTTCTTGCTTCTCTTCTACCTTACTTGCCAGGGATGCCTGAGGGTTGTTGGGCATAAGTAGTTTAAGCAGAATGAAGGAAGCAAGAGATCACCTTGACTATAATTGATTATAGTAGACAGGACAATATAAGACTGGTTAAAGAATTCTATACTGATCTCCTTCTCCTCAATTTTCTATACCAAACTTTTTACCTTCCTGTTTAGAAAGCTGGTTGCAGGGTAAAATACCAAAATGAACCCCATGATCCTAACCTTCAAGACTGAACTTGGAGCTTCATAGGCTTATGGGATGGTCCTCACCATGAAATAGAAACACACACAGCCCTCCACAGTAGTACTTTTGCCTCCTCAACTATATAAGGTAAAAACTCTCCAACTTCTATAGTAGCACTTTCACCTCCTCAGCTATGTGAACTAAAAACCTCCCACCTCCAGTCTACATCTCCCCTAACCAGTTGAACATTACCAAAACCTATCTGACATCACTCCTGGCTTTGGTACTCACTGTCCTGCCAGCCACTTATGAACACTTCAAGAAGCTGGCTCATCAGGGCTGTACCTTCTCAACTATTATAAAAGATACCTTAGACCTCAAGTAAGGAATAAGGTTTACTTAGTGTACCCTCTTTACTATTAGTTAGAGTTAGCCAATTAGAAAACCAATATACTTGTGTTTCTCAATTTGTTTCTTTTATTTTATTGGGTAGTTTTCTGGATTGTACCCAAAGGTATTGGGTAGAGAGTGGGATGCATTCTTTGGGAAGATTTATGGAGCACATTTTCTAGTTGCTTGCTACTGGTCTTGTGGCTTATCATGGAGAAGGATGTGTGGTTGGTTCTATATCAGAGGAACTTGGAGTGACTTGTTTTTCCTATTGGCTAGCAGTGGAGGTTTTTGACACCATAACTTATTGTTGCATGCAAGGTCTATACCTATTAAAACTGATAATTGTCTCAAGGTTGTAGCATATGGCCATAACCCCTGCATGTTCGCTGGCTCACAACTCGAAGCACCCCTTCACAGTACCTGACAACTCAATGTAACTTTGTGGCTCAACATAACTTTGTGGCTCACCATAGCCTTTTTTTTGTATAAGATAATATTTTAAAGTAGGATTTTTATTTTACATGAGTTTTCACAACTTTACTTGTTGCTTAATGCTAGTTAAAATTAGCTTAGATATTTTCTTTTTATATACTTCTACAGTATGTCTAGCCTTTGCTTGATCTTTAATCTCATCCAGGAAAGGCTTAAGTAGTACTTGATCTGCCTTCTTTTTAGTATTCTGAGCTCTGTGTAACCGTATTTCTATTTTTTCTACCTCTACATCCTCCTTCTTTTTCACCATTTGACATATGTCAGAGTCATGCAAAACTCTCCCTATTTGCACCTACCTCCTACTTTGTTCTCTCTGTCTTGTATTTCTTACTTCCTGAGCTGCTGAGGTATGTTGCATATGTTCTATAGCCAATGCACCTGACTGTGCCAAAGTTGGGTCACCTTGGAGTACAAGCCTTAGTCTTTGATGAAAGCCTAAGGAGACATCTTTGGACTCATTTAGTAATAGTTGACCTTAGGTCTTCAGACTAGTAATGGTAAGAGGGATGCTAGAGGAAAGTGAAGATTCGGAAGAAGGATTTGGTATTTGTGAGGAAATAATAGCTGCCTCTCACAATTTGGCTATTACAATATCAGGATTGTAGAGAATGATGTCAGTGACACAGAAGACTAATGGAATTCTTAAGGGCTTGAAGGTTTACTGCCTGATAGTATTAACGGTATCCAAAAATTTGGATTTATCAAAGATGACACAGCCAGTATCAGTAGCAGCTTCCACTACCTCAGCATGATAATTCTTATATGGCTGAAATATGATAATATCCAAGGGTTGAAGGAGATGGCTTGAATGGAAAGGAAGGCAGAATATAATAATCCTATACTCATCATTATAGTTGAGAAACTGTTTTATGTAGTATGAGCCAAAGCCATCAAGGAGTAGGAGTTGATGCATACTATCCTGCCATTTGACTGAAAAATGATTGAAGTAGACAAGCCACTTCATCGTCAATTCATCATTGTTATAGTCTATTTCTGATGTGCTAACTAGATAGTTCCTTGGGATTCTTGTTATAGTGTACCATGATTCCTTATGAATACTGGCAGGAATGATAATCATTGGGGGAAGGACAGCTCTATCACCACTAATAGTTTCACACACACTAACTAGCTCGCAGTTGGTTAAACTTCCAAGGAAAGACTGCTTGCTTGACTCCTATATAATGATCCATTGGTCATAACCAACCTCAATATGAAAGTCAGTCTCATTGAAGTTATATTGATTGTAGTGCTGAATATTAAACTTTTCACAAGCTACAAGACACTTCTTAAACGAGGCACAAATATCATCCAGGTAGTGGGCATTCTTGCAATCTGCATTGAGGGTCTTTTACTTGTAAATAAAGCACTTGTCATGATGAGACAGAAAGCATTAGACTCACTGATTGCTGGCCTGGTATTGGTCTAGGGCTAGTATGAGTATATTGAAAAATTGCATTTGCACAGCCATTCAGTATTGCTAGGTGAGCATTGGTGCCCCCAGAATCAAGCCGATCTAGGTAATGGCATACAGTCAGCTCCTGGTCTTCAGAAAATTTATGGTTTGCTCCAGGCCTCAATTGTCATAACTATTAAACTTGTACTTGTCTTCTGAGATGTGATACTGGTATTTCATATGTGCAAGCAATGGCAGCAACCTTGGGATACTCTTCTTGGGTTGACTGTATTGATTCAAGGACTGCCTGAATGCGAACTTCAACATCTGCATATGGCTACACTTACTGGCTTGGAAGAATAAAAGGTAGTGCTTGTGGCATAATTGATAACTCTGATATGAGGGGTTGATGATAACATGACTTGGGGCTTATTCTGCAAATTTTTCTTTATTATAGGACATTAACTTAAAGATCTCAGTTTATGATTCATGTTAACAGAATTTAATCTAGATTTATTGAAACATTATCATATATTATAAACTCTGGTTAAATTTGCCTTAACAGAAACTAGCCACAAAGTGATATTGAGCCACAAAGTGACATTGAGCCACGAAGTTATGTTGAGCTGTCAGGCACTCTGAAGGAGTGCCCCAGGTTGTAAGCCAGCAAACATGCCGGGGTTGCGGGCACGCCGCAACCTTGGCACGATTACATTCTATGATTTAACAAAAAAGAAAAAAAAAAGGAATTCTATACTTACGAAGTCAATACCGTATGGTAATAGGCAGCCACCATACTGCCAGGATCCAACTGTACCAAAAGTACCCAAAACACTACAATATTACCGGTACTGTACAGTACCATACCCCCAAATAATTCAACAGCCTTGATACCATACCGTACTCCATAGATAGCACTCCATAGCGCACCTAAGTCCTCGACTAAACTCCCGGTAGCACAAGTGCATTTTGTCACCTATCACATTAATCCATCCATCCATTCGAGCAATCATTGCAGGCGGCCGCCTCAAACAGCCATACAGTACAATACAAATGACGGAAGGCATCACAGCAAATTCAGCATCCCGATGGGATCCTGGCTCAAATCCAACAGCGGGGTAAACACCGACCAACTAAAAAGAAAAACTCGGCATGTCCAAAGGCTTCAAGCATTCTTCGCCTGACAATTTCATCACGTTCAAGAAATTATCAATTTCACAAGCACGCAGGCACAATATTTGACTAAGAGTTTGTTTTTTTTCAATAGCGAAGGTATCAATGATTCCACCATCCGAAGAATGCAAGCTCACTTTTAGAGGTTATATACACCCGAAACTATCATCTCCATGCTATCTCTCTCAAACAGCCGATCCCCAATCGTGCCTTTGTTCTCCCTACCTCCCTCCATCACTCCTAACCCAACTAAAATGACATTTGGTCATTTTTAAAAATGAGGGGGAAAAAAGACCAACAGATAAGAGTATCATGAAACAAGGAAAATGAAATTCACAAGACGCCCAAACCCATTTTATAGTAAGAAAAGGGAAAAAAAGGAAAACCACACTGCCAGGCCCATGATTTGAAAATTTTGCCCATGAGTCGCTACTTCGTTGGATCTTTGTTTTCGTAACCAACGCCCTTGATCACATTAACCCCACCCCATGATTCCGTACCGGGATGCAAAACAAGGAAATATGAAGAAAAAAGTACAGTCAAAACATATCTACATCAGCCTATGACGCGGGAGCCGCGGCAATGGGTTCTGCGATTCGAGTGACTTGATTGCCGGCTCGAACAATGCGCTGGTTGTTGCTGTCGAGAGCGGCGTCAACATCTTTGTTCTCCTTGGAGGCTTGCTTCCAGATCTCAACCTCACAGCCACCACGGATGACAGCGACACGGAAGTTGGAGAGGAGGTTGTGGGCAGCATTGGAGTGGTTGTAGACACCACCGTTGAAGATAGCAGTAGCGTCCTTTCCAATTCCAGAGTTGATCATAGCCTTTCCACCGGGATGGTCGTTAATGAAAGAAGAGACATCGTGGACAACACCGGCAACAAGGACAAGAGCACGGCCCCCACTGCGAGCTTGCTCCTGGTACTCTTCGAATTCCATGACGGGAAGCTGCTCAAGAGGAACACCCCAGTCCAAGGTAGTACGCTTGCGGTCAAGCTTCTTCTGTTGCTGTTGAAGACGGCCCTTCTCGATTTCGTTCTGACGGAACTGCTTGAGATCGTAGGCGAGACCGAGCTGTTTCCAGACCCAGATGCTCCACTTGGTCGGGTCATCTACAAGACATTGTTAGTGGAATATTCAAAGAATGTGACTGCCAAGGGAAAATAAATGCTTACATTGATGCCATTCGATGGCGTTACGGTAGTCGCTGGGGAACTCGTGATGGAAGTTGTGGTATCCTTCGCCAAGAGTAACAAGGGCGGTGATAATGTGATCACGAGGAGAGTTGCGGTCGTCAAATGGCTGGTCTCCGAGCCAATGAGCAAGGGAGTTGACGCAGAAGGTTGCCTGTTGCACGAAGAAAATTCTAAGGATACCAGCGTAGACGAATCCACCAATCCAATCACCCCAGCCCAATCCAGCAACGAGAGACGGGAAGACGAGTCCCATGAAGATAACAACAGCAAGGTAGTTCTTGTGCTGCCAGACAACAACGGGGTCCTCGTTCAAGTCAGAAATATCGGTACGTCCAATACGCTTGGGGTTCTGCTTAAGAATCATCCATCCCAAATGCGAGTACATCAGCCCCTTACGGACACTGTAAGGATCCTTGTCGGTATCGGTATAACGGTGATGAGCTCTGTGGTCACGAGACCACCAACGAATGGAACCTTCAACAGCACCACCACCAACAGCAGCAAGGAAGATCTTCAACGGAAGGCGCGCAGAATATGAAGTATGAGCCCAAAGACGATGGTATCCGGCTGTGATACCGAGACCGGTCCAGAAGTAATATAGGATGGCCCAGCAAAGGGTCGGCGTTCGAAGGGGGGTGTAGAAAGCTGCCCAGACACCAAGCATAGGAACCATAATGATGAGGGTAATATTAAGTTTGTCGATATGTTGCCATAAGTTTCCCAAGGTGATTGGCTATATCAAATCGTTAGCATTTCAGAAGGTTCAAAAACTTTGATGAAGAGATATTGAGTTAGGAGCAAACTTACAGTTTCACTGATGTGAGGGCCGACTAATCTTGTCTTTCTGAGCTTCGCTGCAGCCCCGGCAGGCCCAGCAGAAGCAGGAGCAGCAGAAACCATGATGGTTTAGCTGTTACAGCAAAAGGAAAAGAGTGGAGAGTGAGTTTTTAAACAAGAGGTATTATGACTACCGCGGGGAAAGGGTGAAGAATAACGACAGACAAATGATGGATGGTTGACGTTCAAACGGGGACAGAATGGATCTGTTCTGGTTGAGGACGAGAAGCAAAGGGCATCTTAAATGACGGAAAGATAGGGATACTTAACGGATGAATTTTTAATTCTTTTTCTCCTTTGCCCTCACAACATTCTTAGTAATTCCGTTTTTTCCTGATGGGGGCTGGCGATACAAGATAAATTTTCCCTCTCTCCTCTCCCCTTTCGGAATTAATATGGGGCTCCACGAAGCTTCCCAACGTTCTACTGTGTGGTAACAGTGGTTGTGGTTCGCCCCAGACACGGAGGATCTTAGCTCGACAACTTCCCATTATAGTAAGCTAAGACTCGCTTAGGCTAGTGCCCGTCCCAACACAACCTTTCCTGAGTGCTCAACAAAACAAGATCCCAGCCTTCCCCTGGTTGATAGAGACAACCACCCTGGCAAAAAGAACTGCCGGCACACCAAGATTGTCCATCCGGTTCTTGGTTGTTGGGGCCGCCATTCTTGTGGCAAAGCCCGACCCACCCCTACTGCCAACGAGGACTTTGTTAGCAAAAAGAAATTCTACCCCTTTGTATATACGAGTACGAGCAGGGTATGGTAGAGCACGGTCAACTAGTCCCTGCAATGAAATCTACCTCATACCATTGAAATGAAATAAAAATTATTCATATATATACCTGTGCATGACGAGATACTGTACAGCCTTTCTTCCTATATACCGTAAGAACTCGAATAATTGGACCTCGCGCTAGGACGTTCAAAATTCCCTCTCCTGGACAGGGGGGAAAAAACACTGCAAAAATTGACCCCCTCAGCCCCAGCTTAAGACAGAAAAAAACAAAAAAATGCCAGACCTTACCTGCAAAGGCAACTCCAACGTCCTAGCGCGAGGTCCAATTATTCGAGTTCTTACGGTACTGTAAACCTACATATGATACAATATTGATAGACTTATGAGACGATTCGTGGTCTGTCCTTCATTCTAATCCTTGAACTCAACAAATATTCCAACATTTCTCTGTCCATGAACGGCCAGATTTTTGCATTGAATGCTGTTCCGGTATGATACAAGTAAAAGAAATTTTGTTACCAAGGCCGACACCCGCTATGTGCCGATCGCGCCTCACGTCGATCATCCCAACACGTTTGTTCAAGCGCTTCCAACCATTTCCAATTTAGGAAGCCTTCCAGAACAACTGCGATAGTGAGGCTCTAACTTCGGATCTAAGTTAAGTCAACGAGGTGATAAGTTATGACAACTCTCGCCGATAACAACGAAACGTGATAGCCGAAGTTGCCACGCTGGAAATCATAAAGGTGGCAGTATGACATGACACCGTACTTACGCTGGCATGTGGTGTGGGGGAAAACCTTTCCTTGACAGAACCATACGGTAATTACCGTATTTACTCTTGAGATTCGCTATCTCCGGCACGCCTCTAATCTCCGGATTTACACAAAAGCTCTCGAGACGGGTTGGTGCTTTCCTGTCACGGTATAAGATCAGCCTTCAGGTCATGTTGGATCTCATTAACTGGTATACGAAATTCTGTTAACTTGTCAAACTAAACCTATCTTGGGCTGACGGAGATAGAGAATCTCAAGAGTATGATAAATACGAAAGACCGCACAGTGGACCGTGCCTCTTCTTGAGTTTTACGATCCCTTCGTTTGATTTCGCTGTCTTGTACTATTTAGAGCGTTATACTGAAGAAGGAAATGTCTCCAAGTTCTTTACCAGACTCCAACAAAGTCACAGAAATCTATGCTCCTTTTGTAGACTGTGACTTGTGATATACTCACTTCTCTCCCACACTTGCCGATCCACGATTCTTCTTCGGTGATGGTTTTTATGATAAAAAGCTGTGAAATTCGGGAACAAACGAAGGGATAGGCCCGGTTCTCCCGCTACTCAAGTACCGTAAGAACTCGAATAATTGGACCTCGCGCTAGGACGTTGGAGTTGCCTTTGCAGGTAAGGTCTGGCATTTTTTTGTTTTTTTCTGTCTTAAGCTGGGGCTGAGGGGGTCAATTTTTGCAGTGTTTTTTCCCCCCTGTCCAGGAGAGGGAATTTTGAACGTCCTAGCGCGAGGTCCAATTATTCGAGTTCTTACGGTACTAGTACCGTATCGACAGAATGTTCCGGCACACTGTCATAATACTTTACTGTACTTGTATGGCGGCAAGGTACACTCGCGCCCCTTGCAACTCACCGCATCCGTAATTCAATTCAAATATCCCCCTTACGCCGCGAACTTACCATGATGCCCTTCAATTACCGTGGTTTCTGTCCATCAATACAAGCACAGTTACAGTACCGTACCCCACTAACCCCAATTCACGGACACGCAAACACCGCATCGAACCAGGTCTTCATAGATTAACCCTACCTACTCGAACACCGTACCTCATTAACTCTCACGCCAGCAGGATCTCATGACGAGTGGAATACCATTTCTCCAAAGCATGGTAAAAAATCGACAAACTAGCACAGCACCATTCTCGAACGTCCGAGAAAACCTCGGACCACAGGAACCTAACCCAACAATTATATTTTCCTTCCAACCACTCTCCCCCCCTCCGCCCCACCAATCGCCATTCCCACCCAATCGACTAAACAGTTGAATCATCCAACTCTCACCCTGATCCTTGGGATATTCTTGCTGACATCACAAAGCCTACCTTATCCCCGACTTGGCCCCACATCATCATCATCCTATCAGTCCGATAAGAAAAAAAACCCCAAGAAAGCTTCTCTATCTCTATCTTGGCTTTTCTTTTTTCTTTCTTCACCGTCGATATGATTCTCCGATTACGTATGGCGCCATGTCGTATCACCGAGGTTATTTCTCTGACGCGCCAAGAAAGAACTGCCTGATAGTCTTGTGAAAGACAGTTTGCAACTTGGTAACTTGAGACACCTCAACAAATTGGTCCAGCACAAATACCGGTACATGGGGTGAGAAAAAGTATCCGGGGTGAGACAAGCCAAGACTCTACCAGAATTTTGAAAATGATCTCTATGTGTTCACATAACGACGTCTACGATAAACAAAATATATCAAT
Source organism: Choiromyces venosus 120613-1 (assembly GCA_003788595.2). NCBI lineage: Eukaryota > Fungi > Ascomycota > Pezizomycetes > Pezizales > Tuberaceae > Choiromyces > Choiromyces venosus. Next base: position 153,945 of record ML120542.1, on the reverse strand, counting down.
AAATAAATAAAAAGGTGCTTCTTTTTTTTTGGCACATGTTTAATAGGTTTCATGGGAGGCATTTTACTATTGTTCAAGGTGTAGATGGGATGAATTTTACAAGTTGTCGTAGTTCTAATCTACAACGCTTTTGCGAGATGATGGTTAGGGCTTAGCTTGTCTCACCCGGATACTTTTTCCCACCCCGAGTATGGTAACATCCAGTCCCCCGACAACGGCCCGGAATAACTCTATTATCAGACACCTCGAAAGCCAGACGTTGGGGGGATCCTGAAAACGTCTTGATGCTTTACCGTGGAAATCTGACATGTGTGGGATCTTTGGGGGGGGGGGGGGGGAACCTGTGGAGGTAACACATTGACATGAGAAACAGAAACAGAAAAGCAAGGTTCGCTCCGTCACTGCATGAAGCCACAGGTCGGCAACTCGGGTATGGCAATACCAATTTACCTTCATACTATGCCAATATCACACTTTTGGCTAGCTAGCACTGTACTCGTACCCGTACAACACATCGCGGAAAAACTCTCACCCCTCACACAAACTCCTTCTCAAAAAGTGCCCGTAATGTCGTTCCCGCACTGTACGCCTTAAGCTCATATAAATTCCAGAACATTAAACTTTACTTTTTCCTCAGTCAACCTGCTTTCGTCATCAACCCCAAGTGATTCTTGACACCAAGCCAGATTTCAATATTTATCTCATGCCATGGGGTATGCAGTGAGTTGTTTGATGGTGGAGACATTCACATGTTGAGAAACGACTATGTTTTTCGGCTATGTTGGTGTTTATGCTTGTACGATTTTGTGCGGGTATGGTGGTTTGTTTTCTAGGAGGGGGGATACTGGATATTAGCAACATGCAGGATGGACATTTCTGGATATTCGATTGAGAGGGTTCTCTACCGATATGGTTATATCGTGTTATAATTCTGTTTTGTTGACTGCTAACGTTTGGCGGACGAACGGGCTGAAGCTTTCCTCTGACTTCCCATTTTTGGGCTAACTTCCCCTACCTCTAACAATCCCACGCGAGATTATCAGATTAAGCTTTGGATTCCTCGGCGTATTACAGGAATGACCTTGTGAAATTTTTGACAAAAAGGATCACTGCCCTACATATCATATAACTCGTTCCTTAGTCCCAATGTTTGATACTCGACGCAGTACTAGAAATTCCCCAAAAGCGAGTTCTTCGCTTTCATAAACATCTGCGGCCGTTAAACATCTAGTGCGTAGCAATACCAGGCCTATTCAGTTAACATAACCAAGTAAATGTCTCCTGCAGCCTTGGTTAAGCCGAGACCTATCAACTCTCAACTCAAAATCCCCACCATATCCCAAATCCCATCAGTCGGGATTTCCTTCCCACGTGTCCCAACTTGCCAATTATACCGCAGTCACCTCTCCCATCCCATTCCAAAGCAAAGTATGATACAAAGCACCCATTACCCGACCTAATCTAGTACGCATACACCACCCTTTACTCAAATCACCCACCAAAACTCCCCCCAAATCCATTACTAACCCACCTACCCTTCACCTATCCCCACCCCAGACCGGTGAGAACATTGCTCGTCAAATCACGAGCTTAGACCTCCATCTTTCTTGCTGCTAACTTAACAAATCACTTTTACAATGTCTCGGAATCATAACCCATCACTCAACAAACCAACCTTCGTCCGTCCAAAACACCAAGCCTTCCCTGCACTGCCTTGATTCTTACCACACGACCGGGTACGGTACGGTAAAAGCAACTCCCAACCGAGCCGTTCACAAGCGACCCCGGCAAGATGGTCACAGCGCCGCCGGCTTTCCCGTCCACTCATGGTTACAAAGGATGAAGTCGCACAGACAGGATCGTCCGTGTCTATGTCTGTCTATCCGCTGGATGGTGCTAAGGGCGGGGATTTTTTTTTTTTTTGTTAAATCCTTGGATTTATTCGTAAATACGGGAAAATCCTGGCATGCACCCTAAGGTATGGCCTAGAAAACCTCCTCAAAACAAAAGAAACTTCAACCCCCGAAATAAAACAAATAACGATAAATATCAATAACATCCATCATAAGCCATATAGCTGAAAATATTTTTTAGGAACCCAAATTAGAACCTCTCGTAAAAGGAAGTCCTCCCAGCTTCAACGGAAAATTAACCAAATTTTTAGAAATAAACAAAGAAAACTTCTTAAGTAAAATCCTCCCTGCTTCGTTCTCCTTCCATAGGGCCGAATCCGGCCCTATGTTAAAACCCTCTGGATCCAGCCCTTCCCTCTATTAGTGCTAAGGGCGGGGACCGGGTTTGTTTTTATAAATTGATTTGTGGGGTGTGTGTTTGGTTACTGGAGTGTATGCTTCTATTGCGGTGATGTATCTGGTGAGTCCTGGTGGGGAAGTACTAGTATACGGTACATTGGGAGGGTTACGATGAATAGTACGGTACTGAGACAGGCTCGTTTCCTCTCGGGCGTTCTTTCCGGGTATGGCACGCAACACAAACTCAGAATCATGGAACGTAGCCTGGTCACAGATTTTTCTATCTTGTAATAAGCTGCATTGGCCGTTGCCAATACCAATGTCTGTCAAATGTAGGGATGGGTCACAATGACCCAAGAGAAAGGGGTGAAGTATTGACAAACCACAATGTTTGGGGCACGGCAAAATTCTGTAGTATGGAAGGGAATAAAAGAGGAAAATAAGAAGGAAATCTCTCGGAAAAATGAATGCTAGTTCTCTGATTAATTTTGCTTTCTTTCTCACGCTCAGTCTTGTCTCTTTCCTTGCTTGTGTCCCATTCTCTCTCCTGCTCGTGAGGTACCCCTAAGCTATGTATATAGTAAAGCAATTACAAACACAGCTGTCAACTAATTTCTGACATTGAAACATGGTCCCCAGAGTATGAAAACAAATGAAATCATCTGCGAGTCCATTAACGCATTAACGCATCACACAGTATGTCGTGACATATATCTTCGTGAAATACTGGGACATAGCAGAAAGACGATGCTTAGAAACTAATAAATCTGGGCAATGGTGCAGAAACAAAATATATTCTGTAGAGCAAGAGCCCTGTGTGGTACGCACTCGGAAAACTTCTAGTATATTTATACAAGCAGCCTATCGCCCCTCACGGGTCTTGTAAGCATAGAGTAAGTATTCTTCTATTTTGGTACAGGTGAGTATAGAAGTTAGATATTACCTAAAAAGAAGAAAAATACGATATGAATGGTTATAAAACAGTGGTATATATAAAGTAAGGTATAAATGTACCATTAAGAGTAAGCTGTACTGGATACAGTTTCATGATTTAGTATCAATTATATGGACAAGATATAACTCTGAACCAGGCCAGAAGTCCTAATGGCTAGTGACCTTTTATCAGTACATTTAAATAAGCACTTCAGGGAATATAATATTTTCTATAGAAGCAGGAGTATGGTGAGATAGCAACATCAGCAAAAAAGAATTCTGTGTCTGATGCAAGAACCCTGCATCCTGATGGTACCTGGTGGGATCCTATGTCCTGTATGCTTGGTGCATCCTGAGTTTAGATGTGTCAGTCAGTTACACCCAGTGCATCCTAAGTTTGGATGTGATACTCAGTTGCATCCTGAGTTTAGATGGGATGCTTGATTGCATCCTAAGTTTAACTGCAAAACTCAGTTGTACCCTATGCATCCTAAGTTAAAATGTGAGGCTCAGGTGCATCCTGAGTTTGGATAAAACATCTGATTGCATTCTGTCCATCAAGGGTTTAGATGTAATGTCTGGTTGCTTCCTAATACAAGAATTTGTGATAAAATACATTATAATATACTGAGAATGTGAGGCTAGCCAGATACTAGTTACATATTAACTTAGCTACTTTTCTAGAAGGCTAGATAAGATTGAGGTCAAAAAGAAAAGAGAATAACCCAGTTATGAAGATTACTATTTTTGTCTTAAAACTATCAAGTTAGTAAAAATGATACTTAGATTCATTGCAAAAGTAAGTAATAGTTGTGACATATTCAAGTTAGCTAATAGAAGGTATTGTTATTTTTTCCCACACATGTTTTTCCATCCTCATATCCAGTTACATCAAACAACTATATCTACGGTTAATAAATCAAGTTCTCTACAATATTTGAAGCCAAATTCCTGACATCTAATCATAATATCATACATGATCCTGAATCTCTTTGATACCAGCATTCCAATAGACCTGGCTACATTAGGCTGATACTATCCTCTATAAAGTTACTATTATCAACAAAGGAGAGACAGGAAAGCCTTGAGGGGCTCCAACTGAACAGGACAGGAAATGCCAGGGGCTCCCTAGAAAAGGAGCTTGCACTGGTGATTGGAAAGAAAAGAACAGACCCAGAACATAAGATACCTAGGTACCATGCACTTGGTGAGAATTTGTGAGAGGGAGAAGGAGGAGATATTGTCGAAGCATTCTTTAATGTCGAGAAACAGGGTTGAGGCCTTAGCAGCCGGTCTCTGCTATCAGCAGACTACGTGTATGAGGGAAGTAGAGGTGTTGAAGGTTGAGAGGCCTGACAGGGAGCTACACTGATTATGGTTGATGAGGCCAACGGATCTGGCAATAAGGGAGAGGCAGGTGGCGACAATTCATTCCAAGATATTTGACACCGTTTTAAGGACGATGATGATCCAGATGGAGGCTGAGGAGGAATAGTCCAGCTTGCCGGGTTTGGAGAGGACTACTCCATTGGCCCTCTTGAGAGAGGAGGGATGGTAGGCATATAGGAGGAGAGGGGAGAGGAGGTTGAGGAGGATGATGGGGTTGGTCCAGTTCACTTTCTTCCAGATGCTGTAGGGGATCTGGTAGAGACCTAGGGCAGAGGAGGAGGAGGATTTCAAAAGAGCTCATGAGATTTCTTCAGGGAGGAGGGGATAGTCATCATGCAGTCTTAGACAGTTGGCAGAGGGGGAGGAAGGTTTGGGAGGAAAGAAGTAGTTGAGGAGGGGAGAGTTAAGTTCCATCAGGGTGCAGGCATTGGGGAGAGCAGGAAAGTACTCAGTTGGGTAGCTTGAGGTGAGCCTCTTGGCATCCCAGACCGAGGTGGTGGTAACTCCTGCCAGGAAGGTCTTCCAGTGAGTAGTTTTGGCCTTCCTAGTAGCCTTATAGTAGAGATTGTACCTGATTTTGAACTTGGAGAGGGAGGGAGCAGAGCAGTTCTTGCAGTGGGTGCAGGTAGTCGTGTTGTAAGCCTGCTGGAGGTGTGAGAGTTCAGGTGTCTATCAGGGCTTGGCGTGGGCTGAGGGTCATTTGGAGGTGGTGTAGGACTGAAGGAGAGTAGTGACTGCTGGGAGGTGGTGCTTGAACCAGGAATCTATAGCTAAGTCAGTAGGGTTGAGAGGAGGAGAGGAGGGGGGATCGACCATGCCTAGAGAGAGGGTAGGAGGACTGCCAAGTCAGTGTTTCTCCAGTCAGGGGAGGGCGAAGGTGGTTTGAGGAGAGGGGATGAGAAGTTAGTTGTAATCGGTAGGTAGTTGGAACCAGTTGCCAGGAGGTTGGTATTCCAGTTGACAAAGTAGGGCTGAAGGGAACGGTTGGTAAAGGCAAGGTCTAGGACTCCTGGTCTAATAGAGGTATCGAATGCGAAGCAGGTGCAAACCTCGGGAGTGTTGAGCAGGGAGTAGTGGAGTTCATTAGCCAAATCAAAGTAGGGGGAGGAGGTCGTATATTCATTGTAGGATATGTTGCATAGGGGGTCAGACTGGGGGTGGTGGAGGTTAAAGTCCCCAACCACCAGTGTAGGGAAGGCGTGATCTCTGAAGAGGTCCAGGGGTAGGACTATATATGTAGCAGACAGTCTTATGGTCAAGTAGGCATTATGGTGCCTAAGCTGTGTAAGTGAGTTATTAAAGAGACCAGAGGGGGAAAGAATATCTAAGGCCATCAAGTCAGGTCTGTCAAAAAAGTAGGGCAAAATTGAGGCACCTTGCTGAAAGGCAAAGGAAATGTAAATGGCAACCATAGGGGGTGTGCCAGGGAGGGGGGGAGGTGTGAAGACCTTGTAAAAAGTAAAGCTAAGCAGGCGGTTGTAGAAAATAGGGGGGTCCAGAAGCAGGACTATAGGAGAGGGCAGTGGCAGTGATTTAAAACTATTAAATAAGGAAAGAAAAACATCTCAACTACCTAGGCAGTTATGTTGAATAAAGGAAAGTTGCTTAAGAGGGAAATGAGAGTGGTGCTCAGAGGGTAGTATGCTGCTGATGGGTATCACACTCATTGGGCAAGGGGATCAGGAGAAAAAAGGGGAATATCTTGAGCCTATTAGAGAGATGGGCCAAGATGTCTGGACTGAGGTACAGCAAAAGGGCCTGCAGGGGGGGGGAGGATAGGGTGTGGTGCAGAGGGTGACTCTGAAAAGGATACCACCCAGTGGAGCGCTCAGGGCACAGTTGTGCTATGGGAGATAGGGAGGGGCTGTGGACCGAGGAGTCTGTTCCTCAGCTGGCAGGGTGGCCAGTGGAGTCTGAGGGGTGGAGGGCTTCTCAACTGTCTCCATCACATCCCCTTACCCATCTGGGGGGGTCGGGTAGTAGGATCCCTCATGGGGGGGGCTGGGAGTGGCAGGCAGGGTCAGTGGCAGTGTGTGGGCCAAGGCACATGGTGCATCATAGGGGGAAGGCTGGGCAGCAGGAAGGGACAGCCTTGGTGTGGACTTCCTTGGGGCAGGTGGGGTTGGTACAGCAATTGGCTGAATGGGGGTAGTTGTTTGTGCAGAGCAGATATACATTGTGCATCTCCTTGCAAGCTTGGGAGGAATGTCTGAATTTCCAGCATTTCGTGCACTGAGTAAAGCAGTTAGAGGAGTGAGCCAGCTCGACATTGCGAGGTTTAGAGAAGAGGAAGATCTTGTTGCCTATTCTGTCAATGTCAGCGGGGGCGACAGTCACAATGACAGAGGTGGTGTTCTTGGCCACTCTCTTTTAGAGATCCAGCTGGAGGTAACAGGCAGTGAATATGGTGTCGTCTGCTACAGTGCAGATGGACAGCTGGAGGGTAGCTGTGAGTCCTGAGGGGCCTTCTGGTAGGAACTTGTATGGAAGGTTGTAAATCACCATGGTGACCTCGATAGTGACCGGGCAGAAATGGTGAAATGGGTTGTCCCCAATAGCAAAGGATTAGTTAAACTTGTCCATGATGGCCTCGTAGTAGGAGGAGTAGGCAGTTGCTGGTGTGTAATGGTTCTTGACAAACAGGGTGAGGGACTCTCAGGCATTTACTACAGTAGTGAAGCTCAGGGGGTGTGGGCAGTTGGCCTCTTGGAGGATAGTGGCTGCGATGTCAGGGGCAGTAACTGCAATCCTGAGCGCATCAGCATGAGGTAGGGGGTTCAAATATGGAGCAAAGAAGGAATGCTTGGCTAGGAGCGGTGGTGTGGGTCCCTTGAACATGAGGGCCATGGAGTTGGATGCTGTGACTTGGGTGGCTGAGGCTGACTTTTTTCCCTTATGGGGCCCCTTCTCTTCAGGTGCAGGCTGAGCTGTGGCATTGGCATTAGTTGTGGGAGGGGCTAGGTAGGATATTTCCTTCTTGTATTCAGGGTCTTCTGTCTCAGGGAGGAAGGAGGAGAGGTTATACTTCCCCTTATTGAAAGATTGGGCTTCATGTGAGTAGGGTTGCTTGATGGCATATGACCTCAGGTCACTGTACTACTCTTGCATACCAGAGTCATAATGGGTGAGGTTCCAGCCAAAGCTACTGCCAGAGGCTGTGGTTTGCTGTAGTACAGGAGTAGCGGCTTGGTGTTCGAGCTGCATGGGCCTGGACTAGTTTAGGACAGGCAGGGCTGGAGCAGGAGGGAGGGAGTGTACAGTAGCCATGGTGGTGACTTGGGAGGAGAGATTCCTGAATGTTACTTCGTGAGTCAAGAGGGCCTAGGCAAAGGGGGCTGGTTGACCAGGAGCTGACTCTGAGCAGAAAAGGGCAGCTGCTTCCTCTAGACTGTCCAGGCAGGTGCCAAGAGTGACAATACCTTCCAGGGCCTTCCAGAGAAGGGGGATTAGGATGGTTTCTCCTGCCGAGAGGTCTCGGATGTCTGCATCTCCAAATGGAGAAAGGATGGTGGGGTTCAGGAGGATGGCCAGGAAGATCTGGTTGCAGAGGTCCCTGAGGAGGGGAATGTTGGGGTCCAAGGGACCTGTGGAGGAGGCCCTAGATGAGGTGAGGTCTTTACCATTGCCAGGATCAGTGTTAGAGCACAGGCAATCCCAATGAGTATAGGGGTGGGAATGTTGAGAGGAGCAGGACTGGGACCTAAAGTCTGCTACGATGGCTGACCTTTAGTGGGATGAGGAGTGGGGTCACCAATAGGTGAAGCCTAAGTGAGAAGCAGATTTTGGTGTGTCGAGATGGTTGCCACCCAAAAGTTTGGAGTTTTGGTATGGTCAAATGCGGTAATTTTTTAAGAGTGAGGAAAGTAATAGGTACGGAGTGTGCATAGTCCTTAAGGCTTCATGCAGATTCTTGTACCTTAACAATGAATATATGAGATAATAAAATAAAAAAATAAAAATAAAAAAAACTGTAAGGGTCATGGCAAAAACAAAACTATAAATCAAGCACACAAACAAAAGAAAGTCTCACCCCCAGTCTCCCAAGTATCAATCCTGACACTGCACCCCAAATAGTGACTAATCTAGCTAGTAAAGAAATGTATGAAATCCTAAGCTAACAAGCTAAAAATACTCATACTATGAGGAAAGCTAACTGAAACACTAGGAAAGTATAGTGGCAAGACAGCCAGAGGCGGTCCTATCTAGAGTCAGTGGAAGACAGTGGTGGGCACCAGAGGGTGGGCATACTGGGTGGGAAGCCTGTTCCCATAGATTTGATGTAGTTGGACAAACTAAGAGTTAATTCTACAGTTGTCTAGAGGGAAGAATCTGGGCCTATGTCGTCAACTCCATGGGGATAGAAAAGGCACACTACGGTCTTGGGAGGTCAGTGGAGTAATGTGTAGTCTAGGCTCTCATCCTCTTGCTCGTAGTATGGGCATGTAGTGGGGGCCTCAGGGTTCTCCCATGTTGTGTGAGCTACCAGGTAGCTCTTACCCAAGTGCATCTGATGGATCCTACCAGCCACAAACCTGTCGAGACCCATGAAAGTGTGGGGCCTGAGGGATGGCCTGTACTTGTAGTAGAGAGGAGGAGGTGACTGAAATATCCAGACCTTGAGCAGCTTGGCTCAGAGCTCACCCTTGATCTATTTGTATGGCTTTGTCCCCAGTCACATGGGAAGAGGTAGTTCTGGGAGGAGGTGGGGGGCTGCTAGTGGGAAGGAGCCCAGGGTGCGGACTGTCAGCAGTAGTGAGTAGACAGGGCATTAATTAGAAGGTGTCTCCTGGTGGGTGTGGAGGCCTTGTATGTGTTCCAGTGGAGGAGGATGTAGTTTGTGTTCCTCTATAGCCCTTAAGGCTCTACAGAGATTCTTGTACTTAACAACAAATATATGAGATAAAAAAAAGAAAAAGAAAAAAAAGACATAATGCACTTCTAGTTCCTAAACGTGCACCTTCAGTAAATAGTGAAACCCACTCACCATCATCATCTAGGAGCTGTAATGACAAGCAGGCTACCTTGAAAGTTGGATGCAACTCACTATCTACTATTCAAAGATCCTACAAACTCTTTGATCCCTGAACAATGATAAGCAATAACTGAAGGTAGTAATGTTCTCCTATGAATGCACAAGTTGAGAACATTTTTCCAATACCCAATCTATATTCTCTTCTCTTCAACACCTTTTTCCACAAATAGACAAAGTTCTCAGGAAATTCATGATATAAGTAAGTCTACCCATTAAGATTATTCTTGTTATAATTGAAGAATGCAGTCAAGTTGGTTATAGACCTCTCTATTCTCTCCCTTAAAGCATCCAAATCTTCTATTAGAGTAAAATAAACTAATTAGTGTTCAGGAAGTTGTATTATGAGATTAATGACTGGTAGGAGTCTCTCATGCATACAAAATTCAAAGAGATGCCAAACAACTTCAGTTGGTCCAATATAATGTCCAGTCAGATGATGCTTGATTTCATCAAATTCAGAACAGAACTTAGCTGTTACATGATTACTACCTGTGTAGATATATTTGTGAATATATTTCACTGCCTGGATTGAACTACAGACCTCTACATTGATGTGTACCTTATACTGAAGGTAGAAATATAGATTGTACAGAACAACTCTTCAATTGTCAATAATAGCAGTAACTTCTGCTCCTGCATTTTGAACTGGTATGGTAAAGCTTTGCCTAGTATCAGGTCTCTTATAAATTGGATTGCTATTGACCTGAATAACAGTTTCTTCTTTGAATGTATGTAGATACTCCTTATTGCAAAACTAAATTCTCTACCCTTAATGATCTCGCATGCAAACTGTATGACTATTTCCACATGTGCAATGAGTATACACTATAGATGAGTCAATAATCCTACTCAACTCACTTCCATGCTCTTCAGATTTATCAGGCAACTCTACTAATATAAGGTTATCTATGTTCTCTGTAGTATGGAATTGACCATCTATTTTTAGAAAGGCCAGTAAGTGAAGATGTAGTAATCCTAGGTTTTGATTCTCTATTGTCTACACCCAGCCAAGTTACTCCCAAAAGATGTCTTTGTTTTTTATCTAATCCAACAAATCTTTCACTTTTAAGTGAAATACTCAAGCAATAATGTCTGGACCTATGATAGCAGTTTAGTGAGGTAAGAATTCTTGTTGAATTTCTATCTGCTTAGGATTTGTAATGATAGTAATAAAGAATAATGGTATTTCAAAATGACATACAATGACCATACTGTCTTGGTACAATTGATTCATAAAACTGTTCCCACCAATATCTGTTGCAGGTAAAATAAATCTTTTTCCCACTTCCTGGAGGTTTGCATCATTCTATTGAGTAATATCTGCCAGTCCATTCTATAAATTACATTGAATACTTGACTGATGTGCCTTTAAACATAAAAACTTGTTCTGATCACAGATGGCCTATGCATCAACTACAAATAGCTGGAATAGCCTTTAAGCTTTAAAAATTGTAAGAGACTGATCAGTATGTGTATATAAGTGGTATCAATGATATGATCTCTCTGGTATCCAAATAGACTCTCATCATCCCATCTCGATTCTCAAAGTATGGCTCTAGTGCCAACTAGCCTCCCCCCTTAGAAACAAGAGAATGTAATGGAGTGCCTGGTAAAAGGCATGGTTGGGATTGATGATAGTTAGATCTTGATCTATACTATTTGCACATTTTACTCAGCTAGCAAGAACGATGCCATAGAAACCTTCCTCTTCATACTCATTTGGAATAATAACTACCACCTCAATTGCTGTTGCCATATTCTCTCTGCATGTTTTTTTTTTTTTTTTTTTTTATCTTATATATTCGTTGTTAAGTACAAGAACCTGCATGGAGCCATAAGAGCTATTTCCCACCCTTCCCTACTTTTGGGCCGCTTTTGTAGTTGTTCGTTTCTTTCCTTTATTTTATTTTTCTTTCCTAGCTATATGTTTTCTCGGGTTCGCTTGGGGTTTCATATGTTCTTTCTTTACGTTATGTTTTTCTTGGGTTCGCTTAGGGATTTCATAAGTTTCTTTCCTGTTGGATTAGTCACCGTGAGAGGTGCGTACGACTTTAAGTCGGATTGGGGATCGGGGCTGAGGTTTCTTTTGTTACCGCGTTTGCTTTATGGTTTTGTTTTTGTCATAGCCCTTACGGCTCCACACAGATTCTTGTACCTTAACAACGAACTCATGATTTAAAAAAAAAAAAAAAAATAAAAATAAAAAAAAAAAAAAAAAAAAAAGCCATAAGAGCTATGGCAAAAACAAAACTATAAATCAAATGCATGAATAAAAGAAACTCTCAGCTCCGATCTCTCAAGTGTCAATCCTGATACTGCATCCCAAATGGTAACTAATGTAGCTAGTAAAGAAACATATGAAATCCTAAGCTAACACACCAAGAACACTCATACCATAAGGGAAGCTAACTAAAACAGGGAAGCATAGTGGCAGGGCAGCCAGGGGTGGTCCTATCCAGATTGGGATAGAGGTGGCGGGCCCCAGACAGTGGGCATAGTGGGCAGGAAGCCTGTTCCCTTAGACTTAATGTAGTTGGATAGACCAAGCATGAGTTCTGCAGTTGTCCAGAGGGGGGACTCCAGGCCAATGTTGTGAACTCCAGGTAGATGGAGGAGGCATACTTCGGCTTTAGGAGGGCAGTGAAGTATTGTGTAGACCAGGCTCTCATCCTCTTCCTCACAGAGTGGGAATGTGGTGGGGACTTCAGGGTCCTCCCAGGTGGTGTGAATGGCCAGGTAGCTTTTTCTAAAGTACATCTGATGGATTCTACCAGCAACAAACTTGTCCAGGCCCATGAAAGCAGGGGGCCAAAGGGACAGCTTGTACTTGTGGTAGATGGGAGGAGGTGACTGTAGTGTCCAGTCCTCGAGGAGCTTTGCTCTGAGTTTACCCTTAATCTATTTGTAGGTCTTTGTCCTTGGTGACATGGGAGGGGGAGGTTCTGGGAGGAGGTGGGGGGCTGACAGTGGGAATGAGTGCATAGTGCAGATCATCAGGAGGAGTGCATGGCATAGGTCATCAATGGGAAGGTGTCTCCTGGTAGGTGCTGAGGCCTTTTACCCATTCCAGGGGAGAGGGGTGCAGTTTGACTTTCTCCCAGCCAGCACCGGGTCCCTTATCGAGTGCCTGGTGTCTGAGGAGTCTGTGATGAGAAGATAAGTCAGTAGTCTAGCTGTTGCAGGATTGATAGTTGGGGAGGAGCATGCCAGCCAGAGGGCGACTATCCTCCATTTGTGCTTGAAGAGTATCGAGAGGAGAGGGAGGCAGGCCTCACAGGCCAAGATGATGGTTGAGGTCACCCGAAAGCAGTTGGTGACCCATCGGAGTACCTTATTCTAGAAGATGGACATCTTGTCCGTGATCAGCATGGTGGGCTGAAACAGGTCTGTGCTGTAGGTGAGGATGGGGAGGATGAGGCCTGAGGCTATTCTGTGACAGGCATGGGGTAGCATCCCAGTCCCGGGGGGGGGACTGCTGCCTGATGGTGGAAAAGGCCCCCTGTGTAAGGATAAGCCTTCTGATGAAGTAGGTAGTTGTTTCCAGGGTCAGGTTAAAATAGTCACCGAGCTATTGTACTACTCTGGAGAGGTAGAAGACCATGCCATTGAGGGCAATGGGGGAGTTTGAGACTTTTGACTGGTCCTTCTCGGTTCTCCAGTGGATGAGCTCGGTCTTTAGAATGGAAAAGGACAAGCTGATCCTGGCTGCCATATTAGAAAGTAAAGAAAACATATGTTGAAGAGCTCTAATATTCTCCCTGTAAGAAGCAGAAGAAACAGTAACAGAAAAATCATCAACATATGAAAAAATAATAGAGCGAGGTATTGAAATATGCAAACCAGACACATAGATCAAAAACAACAAAGGAGAGACAGGAGAGCCCTGAGGGGCCCCGACTTGAACAGGACAGTAAACTCCAGGGGCTCTGTGGAAAAGGAGCTTACACTGACAGTTTGAAAGGAAAGAACTGACTCAAGACATGAGGTACCTGGGCACCCTGTACTTGGTGAGGATCTGTGAGAGAGAAAAGGATGAGATATTGTCGAAGCTACCCTTGATGTCAAGGAATAGGGTGGAGACCTTAGTACTGGGCCTCTAGCATGAGTGAACTTCATAGATGAGGGAAGTGGAGGCATTAAAGGTTGAGAGGCCTGAGAGGGAGCCGCATTAGTTGGGGTTGATCAGGCCAACAGATCTGATGATAAGGGAGAGATAGGTGGCGACAATTTGTTCCAGGATCTTTAAAACTATTTCCAGGAGGACGATGATATGAAAGGGGGCTGGGGAGGAGTAGTCAGGCTTGCCCAGTTTGGGGAGGATGACTCCATTGGCCCTCTTGAGACAAGAGAGATGGTAGCCATAAAGTAGGAGGGGGGAGAGGACCTTGAGGAGGATGTTGGGGTTGGCCTGGTTAACTTCTTTCCAGATGCTGTAAGGGTTCTGGTTGGGACCTGGGGCAGAGGAGGAGGATGATTTCGAGAGAGCTCACAAGATTTCTTCAGGGAGGAGGGGGCAGTCGTAATGCTGTCTTAGCCAGCCACCAGAGGAGGAGAGAGGTTTGGTAGGAAAGAAGTAGTTGAGGAGGGAGGTGTTGAGTTCCATTATGGTAGAGGCATTGGGGAGGGCAGGGAAGAGTTCAGTTGAGCAGCCTGAGGCAAGCCTCTTGGCATCCCAAACTGAGGTGGTAATAACTCCTACTAGGAAGGTCTTCCAGTGGGTGGTTTTGGCCTTCCTGATGGCCTTGAAGTAGGTGTTATGGCTGATCTTAGACTCAGAGAGGGAGGGAGCAGAGCAGTTCTTATGGTGTGTGACAGCAGCTGTATTATAAGCCTGCTGGAGGTGTGAGAGTTCTGGTGTCCACTATTGTTTGGCGTAGACTGAGGGTCACTTGGAGGGAGTGTGGGATCATAGGAGGTTGGTTACTACCATGAGGTGGCATTCTAGCCAGGAGTTCATTGCTAAGTTAGTAGGGTTGGGGGAGGAGGAAGGATCGACCATGCTTGGAGCAATGTTAGAAAGGCAGCCCAGTCAGTCTTTCACCAGTCAGAGGAGGGAGGAGGGAGTTTGAGGAGAGGGGATGAAAAGTTAATTATGATTGCTAAGTGATCAGAGCCGGTCGTCGGAAGATCAGTTTTCCAGTAGGCAAAGTAGGGATAAAGAGAACAGTTGGCGAAGGCGAGGTCTAGGACTCCTCATCTGGTGGAGGTGTCAAACGGAAAGCGGGTGGATACCCCAGGAGTGTTGAGGAAGGAGAAGTGAAGCTCACCAGCCATGTAGAAGTAGGGAGAGGATGTCACATATTCATTGTAGGATATGGTACGAAGGGGATCTGATTGGGGATGGTGGAGGTTGAAATCCCCAACCACTAATGTGGGGAAGGTGTGGTCTCTGAACAGGTCTGGGGGCAGGACCATGCGCGTAGTCGATGGCCCTATGGTTGAGTAGGTGTTATAGAGCTTAAGCTGTGTGAGTGAGTTGTTAAAGAGGTCAGTGGGGGAAAAAACATCCAAGGCCATCAAGTCGGGTCTGTCAAAAAAGCAGGGCAAAATGGAGGCACCCTGCTTAAAGTCAAGGAAAACATAAATGGTAATGCTAGGGGGTGCACAAAGAGAGGAGGGAGGTGCAAAGGCTTTGTATAAGGCAAAGCTGGGCAGGCGATTGTGAAAAACAGGGGGATCCTCAAGTAGGACTGTATGAGGGGGCAGTGGTAGCAATTTGAAGCTATTAAATAAGGAAAGAAAAACATCCCAGCTTCCCAGGCAGTTTTGTTGAATAAAGGAAGATTTCTTATGAGAGGAACAAGTATTGTACTCTGTGGGTGGTGTGTCGCTGTCGGGCGTCACACACATTGCGCAAGGGGATCAGGTGAAGATGGGGGAACATCTTCAGCCCATTGGGGAGGTGGACTGATGTGTCTGGGCTGGGGTGTGGCAAAAGGGCCAACAGGGGAGGGGCATTAGGGGTGGCAAAGAGCATGCCTCTGAAGAGAGCAGTTCTTGGAGGGGCACTAGGAGCTGGGTCATTCCAGGGAAAGTGGGGAGGGGGCATGGGCTGAGGAGTCTGTTCCTCAGTTAGCAGGGTAGCTGGTAGCATCTGACAGGCATGGGGTTCCTCTAACATTTCTATTGCATCCCCCGGTCCCTCTGGGGCGGTGGGGGGCCAGGATCCCTCTTGTGGGGAGCACTGGGAGCAGCAGGTGGAGTCAGTGGTAGTGTAGAGGCCTAGGCAGTTGGTACATCAGAGGGGGGAGGCTGGGCAGCAGGTAGAAACAGCTTTGGTGTGGCCTTCCTTGGGGCAGGTAAGGTTGGCGCAAGAGTGGGTGGAATGGGGTTGGTTATTTACGCAGAGTGGGCATACATTGTTCATTTCCTTGTATGCCAGGGAGAAATGTCTGAATTTCCAGCACATCCTGCACTGTGTGAAATGGTTAGCGGAGTGAGTCAGCTCAACATTGCGAGACCTGAAGAAGAGGAAGATTTTGTTGCCTATTTTGTTGATGTCAGTGGGGGCCACAGTTGTGACAATGGAGGTGGAGTTCTTAGCTACTCTCTTCAAGAGATCCAGCTGGAGGTAGTGTGCAGCGAATATGGTGACATCTGCCGCATTGTGGATAGATGGGAGGAGGGAGGCTGTAAGCAGCAAGGGGTCCTCTGGCAGGAACTAAAGCAGTAGTCTGTGGATCACTTGGGTGACCTCAATCGGAGCTGGATGAAAAGGGTGGAATGGGTTGTCTCCAATTGCGAAGGATTGGTTGAACTTGGCCCAAAGGCCCTGGTAGTAAGGGGCATAGGCAGTTGCCAGCATGAAGAGATCCTTGGCCAAGAGGGTGAGGGACCCACAGGCATTTACTGCAGCAGTGAAACTGAGGGAGTAGGGGCAGTTGGCCTCTCTGAGAACAGTGGCTGCAATGTCAGGGCCAGTGGCTATGATCCTAAGTGTGTCAGCATGTGGGAGGGGGTCAAAGCATGGGGCAAAGAAGCAGTGCTCAACCAGGGGCAGTGGTATGGGCCCTTTAGACATGGGTGCTGCAGAACTGCATGCTGCAAGTTGGGCAGCTGAGGCTGGCTTCTTTCCCTTGTAGGTCCCCATCCTCCCAGGTGCAGGCTGAGCTGCAGCAGAGGCATAGGTTGTGGAGGGAGTTGGGCAAGACATTTTCCTCTTGTAGTAGGGGTCTTCTATCCCAGAGAGGAAGGAGGAGAGGTCATATTTTGCCTTATTGAAGGTTTGGGCTTCATGTGAGTGTGGGTGTCAGATGGTGTATGCCCTCGGGTCACAGTACCACTGTTGCATATCAGAGTTGTAGTGGGGGAGGACCCAGTCGAAGCCACAGTCAGAGGCTACGGTTTGCTGTAGCGTGGTCGGAGGGCTTGGCGTTGTGGCCGTATTGGTCTAGACCAGTGTGGGATGGGTGGGGCTGGGGTGGGGGGGTAAAGTGAGTGATAGCTATGGTGGAGACTCTGGAGGAGAGATCCCTGACTGTTGCCTCGCCAGCCAATAGGTCTTGGGCAGAGGGGGCTTGTTAGCTAGGAGTATGCTCCAAGCAGGGAACAGTAGCTGCTTCCTCCAGGTGGTCCAGGCTGGTGCCAAGAGTGGCCATGCCTTTCAAGACTTTGCAGAGGAGAGGGATCAGGATGGTTTCACCTGTCCAGAGATCACAGAGATCTTCATCATAGAATGGAGGGAGGATGGCAGGGTCCAGAAGGACAGTAGGGAAGGTCTGGTGGCAGAGGTCCCTAATGAGGGGCAGGTTAGGGTTCAAAGGGCCCATAGAGGAGGTCCTGGATGGGGTAGGGCCCTCTTCAGAGTCAGGATTGGTGGTAGTTAGGGAGCGGTCCCCACATGCACAGGGGTGGGAGTGTTGGAAGGAATGGGACTGTGACCTAGAGTCTGCCATGATGGCTGACCTAGGGTAAGGTGGGTGGTGGGGTCACTTATAGGTGAAGCCTAAGTGAGAAGCAGATTTTAGTTTATCGAGATGGTCGCCACCCAAAAGTTTGGAGTTTTGGTGTGGCCGAATGCAGTAATTTTTTAAAGGTGAGGAAAGTAGAGGGTGCGGGATATTCTCTCTGCATCTGTCTGCTCCAATTTGTACTACTATTTGTATTTATGGATCTATCATGACTTTAAAGTTTAATTGCGTTGAGTCTACTTGAGTGATCCATTAATTGGTAGTCTGATACAAGGAAATAAAAGCTGAGTAACCTTGTAGCATATTGGTTAATTCAAGTATAGTCTCCCTCTCAAGTTCTGGAGCCCACATAGTAGGCACTTGGGCAGCAGACTCTGGATCATAGAGGTAGATCTGTGAGAAGATAGCATCCTATCTAGTGGGTGGAATCAATGGCCCTTGTAGGTGGTATATTGTACCATGTACTTTAAAGATCTAGATACCTTCACAATTGTTGATATTATGCTGATCTATATTATATTTGATGGAGGTAAAGGTAAAGGTACTATTGCACCATCTAAGGTTCTTCCAAAATTGTTTCGACTTAGAAACTTCACTATCCATCAACACAGAGAGTAGCTCCAAGAGATCGGGTAAGCATTCAATCATGACATCTCCATGGTTGCAGTATGATTTGAAGCTTTGTACTCCCAATTGTTTATTTCTCTTTATCTCACCCTTCTAATGTAGAGCATGACAGTAAGAGCTAAAAATATCCATTTAGACTATATCATGTGTGCTACAGTGTGTTCTGTTCTAGATATAAGCCAGGTTAATGGTTTCCTTAACTCTTCCCCTATAGATACCAGCCTCCCCTTTCTGTAGATTTTATTGTACTTGGGCAACTCACTGATTCCTTCGTAAATCCTTTATAACTTCACATTAGTACTCTTACTTTCATTTTTGGAATCTCAGAGATTTAAGCTAGTCATCAATACATATCAGACATTCACAACATGTCTTCTTCAATTGACTATTTCAGTCACAATTATAGACTTCATCTAATTTCTCTTACCAGTGGTGAATACAACACGGCAATGATATTTGAGCTATTTATTAGACCTAAAACCAAGATGAATTTTAAGTTTATTTGCAATTTAACTCTATTATAGTCCAGGTAGAAGCAACAGAATTTATATCAACAACTCACCTCAGTACTGAAAAGATAGGAATGAGTGCTAGCCTGCAACACAAATGCAGGAGAAGGGTCACTTGTCCCAAGGTTACCAAATATAAAAAAGGATGGAGTCAGTTGAAAGGGAAACAAATACCTAAACTGCCAAGTGTAGGTAAAATACTAATCACACTATTAGAAGTAGAATGGTTATTCTCGGAATAATCAATCCATCAAGGGGAATTACACCAAAGAAGTAAAAACAAGGAAGACAGCATAGAGAAAATAAAAATACTATATTCATGTTCATTGATGCTATATCCATTATCTATTGCTTCATCTCTCTACTTAAAATTGACATGTGGTTCATCAGCAAAAAAAAACCCTGCATCTGATGTATGAGCATCGCATCCTGATGCACGCCGCATTTCTCATGCACCCAGGGCACCTGGTGTGTCATGGGTTCCATTGGAACCCCCTGTTGTGCCCTATGCATCATGATGTGTATTGCGACACAACATTGCGCCTGGTGCATCCTGTGTCGCATAGCAACGCTTTGCAGTATCAGGACACTACCTGATATTGGGTCAACATCCTCACAACCCATTGACATCTGCATCTCTGTTGCAGCTTCTTCCCCATATCCTGACATCTAGCTATACCTGCTGCCTCATGGGAGTACCACTGGGCATAGCCACACAGGGCCAGCCTTTGTCATGTTCCTTCTATCTCTCATCACAATGCCATAACTCCATCCTTACATCGATCACAGATGCCTTCCATCCCCTGATATCCCCATCCCTGCCCAGAACCTTTCCAGCATCCTGATGTATCACCATTGTCGGTTCCTCACTGTGAGGCCACAGGGCGTTGCAGCGATATGTTGCAATCTGTCTAGTTTCTTCACTCCATCCTAGCGATGTCGGGACCCATGACGTTTCACTGCATGGTGTCATCACGGTCCTGATCTCAAGGACTAACCAATCCCCCACTGTAATTTTCTACATCGTGTACTTTTAGTTGTATCTATTATTTAGTTTCTATTAATTGGTTTCTACATAGAGGTTTCTATATACAGGTTGCAATGAAAGATGCTATAATATTCTCCATGACACTCAACCATCCTCGATGCAGAATACTTGCCCAAGCCAACAGTTGTCACCCGACTGTCTGATCTCATGACCCCTCAATAAATCTCGTTAAATGTCCTTAAATCAATATAGCTGTTAACAATCCATCACTGGTCTGTCTCCAAGATGAGGTACGCCAGACCTAGGATTGTCCCTATGTCTACTATAGTAAACTCTCGTGCATTTTCCCTTAGCTGTACCATGACAAGGCCATGGACATCAGATACACGTCCCGAGTTAACCGTGTTCAATATTTGGACACATGCAAGCCTGCGAACTGTGTCCTTGTGTGTGTAGTCTCTGATTTTGAAGAGCACCAGGAGCTTTCTGGGGAGACACCCCTGGAGCACACCATACATATGCTCGCCACCTGTCTGTACACAAACTTAATCATTGTGACTCACCTTATTTCTGAAGTGTCTGGTACCAGTAGAGTGTGCCCTGTAGATGTCGTAAATGTCAGTTTCCTGGAACGCTAGAATGTAGATTTCAAGTTGCATTAGTGGTTCCACTGGAAGGAATCGAAGTATGGCAGGATCTTCAGGAAGGTGGCTCTTGGTGTGCAGGCTATTCCAGCTATATCAAATCAATTCCCAACAGATGCTCTCTGCTGCAATGCCCAAGACCTCGCAAAAATCCATCACATCGGAAACATCATCATAACACCCCTTCAGGATCCTACGATTGGTAACTGGAGTGGATACCGAATTCGTTTTATCTAAATGTTCCACGACATCGGCAAGGAGATCAGCCCCACGATGTTGATGGGAATCCAGGTTTAAAAGCCTCATTCGGATCACATGCTGGCAACCATAGCTGTGCAGGATCTGTCTTGCAGTCTCATTTTTATTTGAACGCTGCCACCCCTCCTTGATTTGTTCCTTATGTGCAAGCTCACTAAACTCAGTGGAATACATCTGAATGTTGCCAAACTGGTATATGTGACCCTGAAAATGACTTAGTAGATGCATCTTAATGAAGTTGAAATGAGATTCGGTATAGATTAGTTCCATATGTTGGTTGATCTCTTCTTCACGATCCTGCTCCCATAACTGACGTCGGTTGGATTTCACAACACATTGGTTTACTTGTGTTCTCTCATGTCGTAGCTCCCTTCACTGCTCGTCAACCTTTGCCTATGTCGTCTTCGATATTCGAAACTCTAAGAAGATATCTTTTGTATCATGAAACTGATTGAGATATTGTTCCATATAATCTAAGGTCTCAAGTGTATGGCTTCGATATTTGGCCATCAAAGTGAAATCGAGTAATGAGCTGATGCAGGTGAGTGCACGTTTGAATGGCAATACTTGCATACTCTCAGGCTGCCTCAATGCCATGGTGAGAACTCCTAAAAGACAATGCCCCAGGTTCCTCATCTCCTTTCCTTGCCACAGCGTAACCTCGCGGTATGCTTTTTTGGGTACAAAGAATCCCATGTATGGTGGTAAAGCCTTTCAGGCATTGTCAAAAGCCTGCAGTCAGGCATATTTCTTGAGGAATCCCTGAACCCAGTCTATCATATGCTTGAATAGTCCTAAATAAGCTGTATGGAGTAAATCCATCTTGTGCAGATCGGGTACTGAAACCCGTTGAAGCCCATGAAAAACATTCCATCCCCTCTTGATACCATGTGTATCAAACGTGGTATTTATGTCTCCCGACTCAGAGTCTGTCAACTGATGCTCATTTTCTTGTTCGAGATGTTGGTATGTGGCATAATCCCGCGTCTGTTACGTCTCCTGTGCATCGGTTCCTAATGCATCAGGAGGCACCTCACATTTTGCACAGGCATTAGGTTTTACTCCGTGTAGTGTAATGTTTTCCATATGGTCTGCAACCCACATGGACAAGATAGGGAACCACTGCTGGACCTTCCTATCTGCACTGTCAATTGAGACACCATCAAGTGCCGCATCTTGCAAGGGCAATAGTATGAGTTCAAATACACCTTGTAGTGTGTCGGCATTGATTTGTCTCTGCAGGTTGTCTGCTGAAGAGGACTGTGGGAACTTGGGTGGGACAGGCAATAGTGCAAGAAGGAGAACTGCCATTGATCCAGGTCTGTTACACCTAGTCGATAGGAGATTTCTGGTTCTAATATAGATAGGCCACGCTTTCTTGTCACCTGAGAAGTTGGTAAGATGGGTCTGATCGGACATTCCAATTATTGGAACCAGAGTTGCACCATGTAGAAGTGTGTCCTATAAATAGTTAGCCAGTGCCCTGATGAAGGAGGTTGCAAAGTAGGGTGTACAGTACTTGGATGTCCCACCACCAGTGCACCTGTTATGGGGTAGGCCAACCGTAGATAGGGCCGGTAGGTCTAGGCCGTAAGCTTTCTTGAAATAAGGTAAAGTAGGATAATACGAAGATCGTTAAGGTAGGCTCGTATTTCCCGAAGTATTTTATAAAGGATATGTGTAATAATAGTTTTTCTCAAGAGTAAGGTAATAAATATATTAATAAGATCTCTTCTCCGTTGCTTGATGTTTCTGATAGCTGGGAGTACCTCGATATTTATATTCCGCGTCTGGGTTATCGCGGGCTACAACCAACTCCCATACTATCTAAGTACCTCCGTCAAAAACCTCTTAACTTTCTTAAGTGCGAACACCTTTGACCCTGAGAATATTTGCCTTGCTTAGCTTTGATCTCTTCAAACTCCTATTGTTTCTGGGGGGTGTGAACACCCCTCCAGTAGGTAGCCTTCGATCTCTCCACTATATGAACTTAATTTGAGTATGCCGCCCTAATGGCAACTATACCAATTGTTCTGCCTCAAAACATAAAGTGATCAGCTTTAATGAATGAGCGCGGCCATTGTGTTGCATATTGATGCATCACAAGGCCCATCGGATATATAGGGTTTTTTGCTCTGGATCGAGCCAATAGCTTATCCAGCGAAAACCTCTCATACCGATTCTCGAGTAGGCCCTCTTGGGGCACTACTTCTTTCAAAGCAAGAGGCTCGGCTCTATGGCTACCCGTCGGTGCCATAGGCTCACGATATTCGGTCACTAAGGTTTCTTCCCAAATCGTCCCATCACTTATCAGCCATAATATTTAACTGCTAATGTACAAGGTAATAGCTTGCTCAAAACTTAACCAAATTCCTCCGAGTCACTTCCCATGAGTCGCCAAAGGTGCCCTCTCATATATCCTACGGACAGCATCCGGTCGGACGGACGGCGACGACGTATATGGTGTTATGCTGAAGGTGCCATTTATTGTGGCTAAAGTGTCGGGACGCAACTCGACCGTAATACCGTAATGACGCCCGGTCCCTACATGGGGGCTGCAGGGGTATGGTAGAAATAATCCTATGTAAAGGCCGGGTAACTTTGGCCCTTTTTTCCATATGCCTAACAGCGCCGTATGCATTTCAGCATATATCCTATGCCCATTCTGGTCATATTCATCCTACGGCACATAGACCAAGTCATCCCTGTATGCTATGTGCTGAAGAAGGTATCTGATACAGTCAAGGATATTCCGATAGAAGAAATGCTGCATTCTCTTGTCATTGTCAACTTCACCTTCGAACCATTGTAGATAAGGACTGTAGGGGTCCAATGATCGGAGATGATTCTCCAGCATGTGCATTGAACTATAGCCGACTAACACAGAACTAGCCAAACTACTGGAAAAGAATTCATTGATTCGAGACTTCAAGACTTTGCTCTGAATGAACCAAGATGCAAGTTTGAAATCATGAGCATTGGTAAATGGAGCACATGGATCCTGGCACAGAGTACAGTGTTCATCCTCAAACCCACCCATGTCTCCAATCGCTTCCCCAGCACCTGGATAATGCAATTGTCTACTAGCTGTTGCGGAGGTGTTGTGGTTGAGTACTTCAGCATCAGACTCGTGTGCGATGTCATCATTCAATGCATTGGCATCCCATCCAGTGAGGTCCAGATTCGATTCATAGTCTGAATCTGGCTGTTCATGCTTGTCGTTTTCCTCTGAGGTGAGGAATATATCTATTTCAGTGTCATTAATAGCACTCATGGAAGGTGCATGTCATATAGTAGAGGCAAATATGATGTCCAGATTTGCATGCGCAGTTTGTAGGTGTTTCTTATATGTGCCTGCCTGCACGTACCTTCAGCGACAAAATGGATATTTTATAGCCATGGTGAAAGTCTGCCTAGTCGATCTTGAGGGTCCTGTATATATTATGAGATACAGGAGTACTGTATAGTGTTGATCTTGACGTGTGTCAGTGGAACACTGGGTCAAGGGGTTTGCACATGGTGAATTGTAACTAGTATCGAAACAGGCTTAGCACTTGTAGCTTGACGCCTTGTATTACTCCATCTTATCAGATCACCTCATCCTCTCTGTTGTAATACAAGCTACTTCCCCTTCATGGGCCATCACGCAATGTCACTTCATATCACAACACTTGTGCAAATTAGAAGCTTATTTCACGAATATTAGTTACACATCATGGTAGGCTTAGGAATGTTATTCCTGGCTACATTATTAATTGTTCTCATATTATCTCCTTTATTCTGATTTGCCACAAATCCACATATCCACATATCCGTACTACCACATACCCTCCGGGGTAATCCAATACAACAGAGGGCAGATACATCCCATCATACAAATAAGGTAATTTAATTTCTCAGAAATGATTCAGAATCGGAACCCTCATTCTGGAGATCAGGGAGAGCAGTGCTATTCACGCAATCATACTTCCGCTTGCACATCTGCCCCCTACCTGCACCTGTATCTGTCTGACTCCCGAAAACATGCCACAGCAGGGACCCATGCATAGTCGAAACTAAGCAGAGTCAGGAACCACTCCAGAGCCTTGTAAAGTGGATTAGCTTGCAACTGCGGATGACTGCCATCGAACTAGTAGGAAAGTGAAAGTACCATGCCAAACCGAATATGCAAAACCCGGCCCCTTCAAACTGTCCCAATGGCATACTCATCGTCAAGTCAAGGTCACCCTAGTCCAGGTTCGGCTCCATTATGATGTTTATGAGGCACGCACATAGGGAAAAGCACTCATTGTCATAATTGGTCCAGAGATTCCAGAAGTGATGGGGTAATAGCTCAATAGTGGACTGTATTGTGTTACGTTTTGGCCTATCAATAGCCCCGAGAAGCAAACGCTTAAGCTGTGTGATATTCTGGAATGAGGCAAGGAGCACTTGTAGGTTTCCGCGTGTATTTGAACTGACATCATTGGTATCCTTAGTCAAAATAGGTCCTAGGTCCTCATGTCCCTGTTGCGTCCAAATGCCCCAATGGAACACTCCACAGTGCAAGTTCGGATAGGCATAGTGTCTTGGATTTTACAGGAGCCAATAGTCAGTATGATTGTGCCTTATGCTGTGTAGAAGCCTTGGAGGTTAAATCTCACAGTACTTAGTAATGTTGTCTGTAGCCTACTTCATGATCCTTGCCCCAACCCCCTCACCATAGATAGCAGAGGCTGAATTGGCATATACAACAAGAAGGCGGTGATAGTTGCAATGGAGGGCCACATACAGCTCGCCTGTGCCAATGTTGACTTACTGATATGAGGCACCAAGCGCATCGCATTGGTCCAGGGATAGCACTTGCAGGCCGGCCAGGTGTGGACAGGACTTGTGTGTCTCGATATCTATATTGAGGAACACTTCAATAATGTTTCATAAGAATGTATTATTTAAGTGTTCCACGATATGTACTACATGACTGCTATTGCATACCTTGTTTGCACTGAATAATGTGGAACACCTTCTCACCCCTCTCCTTTGACTCTTCACACGCCACCTGGTCCTCCTGGGTCAGGGATATTGTCTTATCAAACCAGCCTTCCATTTCACTATCGGTCCTTGGCCTGAACCTTGGTTACTTGCTGTTGGGCTGAGAGAGCTTCATCGAGGCAGATGCCCCATGGACATGGGACTTCACTGTAGGATAAAGTGTAGTATCAATTGTCACAAGCACCTTGCTCCCTGGCCTTTGTCTTCTACCGGTGGGTGTTTGGTGGTAGGGGAGACATATAATGTTTCCCAGTTTACCATTATTGGTACGATGCCATGGGAGTTGAGAAAGATGTAGCATGATATGGTGCATTTAGAATTGTGGAGTACAAGGTGGTCTGTTGAGAATATGGTCAGTTCTAGTATCATGAGTATCTGCACAGAGGAGAGGCCTCACAAACAGATGTAAACCAATCGGAATACCAATTCTCAAAACCTGAGAAATCTCACACCACAGTCCCAAAGGTATACCAGCCATGAAGCAGTATATAGAGAGATGTACACTGGTTTGTAACTTTCTCCCTCTGCCGCCCCGGAGTGGTCGGTCAGACATAAGGTTCATAGATGTTATCCCAAGAGGCTGGTGCATGTAGAAATTGGAATGACTTGTTGGAATGGTTTGGTGGTGGGAGGACATAGCTAGAGTAGGGAGACCTGTAGAAGAGAATATGGAGGTACACAGGAGAAGGTATGAGGATTGGGGTGAAAGTATGTAACGGGGGCGCTGTAAGGGAAGATGGATCCCAAGTTCGCAACTGCACTGAAGTGACTCAAAGATCAAAAGCGATAATCAACAGTGGAATAAAGAATAAAGAAGAATCAAAACAGTAAAACTTAATATCGTTAAGCTGCAGCTTCACTGAGTAAGTTTCTCGAGAGGTAGTTGAATGCCAGAGTAGAGAGGGACTCACATATAGTTTAAGTAGAATATCATATACTGCCAGTTCCCTCCCATCACTACTCTAACTTAATCATGAGCACACCCGTCTCCTCCGGGCTGGCCAACACACACCACCTAGGACATTGTTCCTTTGTGGATGTTGGTCCGCTCTGGCTAAATCTCCTTCCGACATCAAGTGTTTCAGTGCTATATCTCTAATATGACCGCAGGAGAAAAACTCTTCATATCGTTGACATGCTAGTGGCGAACTATCATGCAACTAAGGAGATATACCATTTACGAACTCTCATACCCATATGCATTTCATCTATGCAAGCCTTTAGTAGACATAGCTCTTACGATTGAGCTGAACCTTCTACTTCATTCTAATCAAGTCTTTTCCTGATAGGAAAGTCTACTCAGCTCCCCCAGTGGGGTACCTTAGTGATTGGCCTGGTGGGCGCTACCAACAGTCAACTCCCCGAAAACACCCCTACCATGATAAGAATCATGCTCTTAGAGTTCTCAAACAACCCCAATAGTCTTACAGCGATTAGGCATGAGTTGTGTCTATGTGCGATTCACCTGCTCGGAGATGCTTCAACATCTTCCGGGCCACCCCGGGACTACCCGGGAGGCTCTGGACTACCCTTCCGGTATTACCTGAGTAACTCCTTCAGTTGTTGTCCGGTTTACACATAATTGATACCAGAAGATAGCCCTTCCTCTGAAGCACACCCTATGCCCTCTCAAATATCCTACGGACAGCATCCGGTCGGACGGACGGTGACAACCTATACAGTGTTACAAGAGTGCCTCCACTCAGTTCCTTTTGTAAGGAATGGAGCAACTCAACGACCCTAAGCCCATGACATGCGGTCCTTACACGGGGGCCGCAGGGGGGTGTTAGGAATACCTCTGTAAAATCCTGGGGCATTCGGAGCCCTGTAGCTCCTCCTATAGTCCCCCAAAGGCAACCAGGTTTGTTGCCTTTAGATTTTATCGGAGTGCCCAATCCTCATAGGATTGCCCCCTGCCCCAAGTAAGTACCTCTGAATGCTAGGTAGGGTAACTTGAGTGCCATGTCAGGGTAACTTGGACCTTATGGCAGGGTAACCCGGACCTCATGTCAGGGTAACCCAGCCCTCATGTCAGAGTAACTCAGGCCTCATTACACGAGCCTTTCCCAAGCCCACTTTTTATACTACGATCTTATAGTACACATGATTGTCCACTATAGTGAACCAAACTATCCTTACCCGTTGACCTCAAGGTCTCCGGTATGGGTGTTAGAATAGTTTACTGTAAGACACCCTCTGGTGGGTCATTACATGACTCCCCTCTTCTCTAAGGTCCATGCCGGACCGTTAGTGACCTCTTTTATTTCCCAGCTTCAGTGCATCCATGATGCGGTGATCCTTTGGCTTGGATGGATACCTCCGGTGAAAATCATTAAGGGCCTCCATGGCCGTTCCTTCTAGCATCTCAAAAGGTTCCCATGGATTCTCCTCTGGTCCATAACCTTCTCACGCTACTAAGTATTGAACGAAGTGGTGGCAGGAACTCATCTTTATCCTGCCATACCAATGACTATCCAGGTTAGCTTCAACCACATAGCTTGGCTCATTGTCTACTATGTCTGGTAATGGGACTTCCTTGTGAGGCCTACCTACTGGATCATCTCGGTATGGTTCCAGTAGACTGACATTGAATATGGGATGGATTGACCAACGAGTTGGAGGTTCGAGCTCATAGGCCTGGGACCCTACCTTTCGTTTAACAACAAATGGGCCAAACATTCGGTGGTCTAACTTCACCATTGGCCTCTTTGTCCAGATGTTTTTTCGGTTCAACATTACCCTGTCAGCCTTTCTCGCAACTCCATTGATCACATCTTCTATTGTAACATATTCTGGAGATGGTAACCTCTTCTGGTCATGCCACTTCCATTGCCTTTCTTGTGCCCCTTGTAAGGTTTCTCTGACCTCTTGTCAGGATCCTTCCCAATTCCGTACCAAGAGCTCACTGCTTGAATGAATCCCTTGGCTATCTGGGACTATGCCTGACCAGTTTGTACGAGGGTTGAATCCATAGTTAATCTCAAAAGGAGAAGCCCTAGTGGATTCCGAGGTAGAAGTATTATACGCATACTCTGCCAATGGTAACAAAGACACCCAATCATCTTGCTGATATGAGCAATAGCTCCAAAGATATTGTTCCAAAGTCTGGTTCACCCGTTCAGTCTGCCATCAGTTTCTGGAGGGAAAGCCGTTGATATATTAAGCTTGATCTGTAGCAACTTCATCAAGCTCGCCCAAAGCTTAGAGGTGAATCGGCTATCTCGGTCTGAGATTATTGATTCTGGGAGCCCATGTAGGCGCCATATTTCCTTCAGGAATATTAAAGCCAACTTTTCTATAGACACCTCCGTTGTCAATAGTATGAAGTGAGCCATTTTCGAGAATTGATCAACAATGACCCATATCTTTGTATATCCCTTAGACTCTGGTAATGCTACAATGAAGTCCATGGAAATATCATTCCATGGTCTTATTGGCACCTCAATTGGTTCAAGTAGTCCAAATTTCTTATACCGGACTGTCTTGCTCCTTTGACATGTGTCGCAAGTACGCACATACTCCATGATGTGCTGGTCTATCTTTGGCCAGTAGAAGTTTGCCTTGATTCGTCTAACTATCTTGTATGTCCTAAAGTGTCCCGCAATATGGGAATCATGTTCTGCCTCCATGACTGCTTGCTTCTACCCTTTTGCCTCAGGTATGTACCACCTATTCTTATAGAGTAGTAAGTCCTTCTCTACCGAAATACTAGGGTCAACATCTTTCTGCCCACCTATGACTGACTTGAATATGCTTATGTATTTGTCATCTGCACTGGTTGCTTTCTTAAGCGCTTCCAAAAAGGAAGATTGCAACCGATAGCCTTGGCAAGATTGCAACACCTGTGGTCGCAAGATGTCCCGCTCCTCATTTACAACCCATTGACCAGGTTGGAAAAAGGTTGTTTCAGGGTTCAGTTGAGAATTACCCCCCCCTTCAAGGCGGTAGTCCCTACGTCTTGACAATGCATCTGACTTCTCGTTCAACCTACCTTCACGGTAGATAACTTTAAAATTGAACAGCTGTAAGAATTCCGCCCAGCGGTGTTGCCATCGAGTTAGTATCTTGGTACTATTAAAGTATTCCGGATTCTTTTGATCAGTGTATATAACAATCTGATCAGCGACAGACCTCAGTAAATGATCCCATTCTTTGAATGCCGCCATAATCACAGTCATTTCCTTATCATGGACATCATAATTCACCTCTGCTGGTACAAATTTCCTACTATGATAGGCCACAGGGTGCCATTTCTCGTCCTCATAGAGCTGGGACAGAACAGCACCTAATGCAAAGTCACTTGCATCAGTTTCTAACTTTGTTGGCTGGTTAGGGTCAAAGTGTGCTAGAATAGGACTGGATGTAAACAACTCCTTTAATTGTTCAAAAGCCTCCGTGCAGGCTGGTGTCCAGTCCCATTTAATGTCCTTCTTCGTCAAGTCTGTCAATGGCCTCGCTATCTTGCTAAACCCTTTGATGACCCTTCGGTAGAAGTTGGCAAAGCCCATGAAGCTTTGTACTTCAACAACGCTCTTTGGACTCGACCAGTTCTTGATCGATTCCACCTTTTCCGTTGTCATTGATATCCCATGATCAGATATCTTTTACCCTAGGAATTCAACTTCTCTCTGGTGGAAGGTTGACTTCTTGATGCTAACACATAAGGCTGCTTCTCGCAGCTTTTCCATTACTCTCCTAACTAGAGTAACATGCTCTTCTATTGTCTCTGAGTAGATCAGGATATCGTCCATATAAGTGATGACTCCTTCATCCAATAGACCTCTAAATACATCATTTATCATACTCTGGAAAGTAGATGGTGCATTGCATAACCCAAAAGGCATCACGGTATACTCAGACAAGCCATACTGACAATGAAAAGCAGTCTTCCATTCTTCACCCTTTGCCATTCGCAAAAGGTAATAACCGTTTTTCAGATCTAACTTGGTAAATACCGTCACTTTCCCAAGTCTATCCCTCAGCTCATTCATTAGTGGCAGGGGATAGTAACGGTTCTTTACAGTTATCTTGTTCAGTCCTCTATAGTCAATACATAACCGTAGTGTACCATCTGGTTTTGGTACAAATAATATAAGAGCAGCGGCTGGTGAGCTAGATCTCCTGATCTTTCCAGTCGCCAGCATCTCATCAAGGTACTCACGAAGTGCCTTTAATTCTTTCTCGGAGAGGAGATAGATAGGACCAAAAGGAGGAGTCGTTCCTGCCTGTAGTTCAATCCTGTGATTGTACTTAGAGTGCTGTGGTAAGGACTCTATCCTTTCCTGGCTAAAGATATCACTAAAGTCCTTGTATTCTGGGAGGAGCTTTATTGCGATATCATTCCCATCTTCATCCGAGAACTTAGCCATCCCGAGGAGATCGACAGATCCTTGATCCTCAGCCATCATTTCTTCCTCAGTGATAAATTCCAATCGCCGGTAACCACATCCAGCTAGACAATTTGCCTTACAGTATGCTGATTGCCAGGCCAGTATACCCTTTTCCCAATCAATGTTCGAGTTATGCTCAGAGAGCCAGGACATCGGAAGATACCCATCAATTTTGCCCTCTAGCATTTCTGCAATCTCAAAACTCATTTTGTTTGAGTGGTCTCCTATTTTCATCTTCACCGCCTTGGTATAATGGAGACCTGATCCCGGGATATTGTTCCCACTTGCATCTAATATGGGGGAAGGAATCTTCCTTCGGACACAGGGCATTTGAGTGTCCATTACCCATCTGCTACTCAGCACAGCTCCCGTAGTGCCACTATCCAGGAGTATTACTGCTTCTGCACTACTCCTTTTTGCATTCAGTTGCCACTCAAGTCTAACCTTTACCCGGATAGACTTTGTATGTCATGGGGGACCTGAAAGTCTCTGCCACTTTCTGGTTCTTTCTTCGCTAGACATTTCTAGTATCAATAATGTTAGTAGGTAAGTAAGGGTATGGGGTCTCTCGTCTTTCAATACAAGAGAGGTCAAAGAGGTCAATCGCAGTTAACTTTAAAGTGTTTTGCAAACAGTTAAGTTATAAATCATGAGTCAAAGTAAGTAGTGCTATTTACTATCACGCCAGCATGATTTCGGGTACTAAACCCTCCTCAGGTAAACTTGGAAATAACTTTCAATTGTATATAATCAAGTCCTGCCTGATTTAAACATAACTAAACCAAATCTAAATAAACCAAGAAAAACCAGACAGAATATAATAGGAAAAACCTAATAGACGCATAACAGAGAGAACCCTCAATACCAAAAACCCATAAGAAAACCCTTTCCATCCTTGACTACCTTACTCCGTTGAGCCTAGTCAGGAATTAGCTTTCTATACATAGTCTTCAGAGGGTGGACTTAGCATGTCTATCTCTAGTCCATCAAGTTTATCACCCCAACATGCCATCGTTGGCCTAGGGAATTGTTAGTTGCTAACTAAGTTCTCTTCAGAGGGTTATTTACCTAGTCCGAAGCATCCGTATCAACTTCCATTATCTGAGCAGTTGATTCATGGACTTCAAGAATTTTTCTAGTAATAGTAGGAGGGGCCTCAATGTGCTTAACCTTATTAAAGGGACCAGAGGTATGGCCCGCCTCTTCCACAGATCGCTTGCGTGCCTTGGCTGGCTTGGAAGAGCTAACAACTGGAGTAACCAAGGTGCACTTCCGCCAGAAGTGACCTGGTTGCCCACATTTTGTGCATTGGCCTAACTTTCGGCGCTTGTCAAGGAGCGTGCTAGGAATATTCTTGTGAGCAATGGAATACTCCGAATTTTCCGGCTTTGACTGACGGCTGCCCGAAGAGTCAGCAGGTTTGGGATTCTGCTTACCTGAACCTTTTCCCTTCTTCTGTTGCTTCTTTGAGGAATGCTTATCCTCACTCTTATCATGACTGGATCCTTTTTCCTTAACCACTGTTCGGCTAAAGCGTGTATTGTCCTCCAAGTCATGGCCAGTTTTCCTTAGGAGATCGAGGTACTCATTTACATCCTCGGGATGGGGGTTCTTCTGAGCCCAGGCTGTCCGCAGATCTGACGTAATGCCGATACGCACCTTGTCCTTCACTGCTCATCCATCCGTATACCCTAGTTTGGTCATTAGATCAATGACCTTGTCCAAGTACTTGTCTACTTGGCCAGGTTTCATCTCCAAAGAGGTCCACTCAGTTAAAGAGTGATCCCGATCGGCATGTCCTCCAAAACTGTTCTCCAAACGGCGACGGAATCCTTCCCAGGTATGGAGCTCGTTGTCTGGGTTGAATGGCATTCTGCTTCGTTGGGCTGCCTCCTCATTTATGTAACGGTGGAGACCCATATACCAGCTTTTGGCAGAACCTTCCAGGAGAGGGATAACCAATCTAATCTTATCCATTTCTTCAGTGACAGACTCATGGAAATAGTTAAACTTGATTTCCACATCACTAAGGAACCTCAGAGTGTCGTTAACATCCCTGGTAAAAGCCTTAACGTCACCCAATTTCTCAGGTTTCTTTGGCTTTACCTTAGAAGCTGTCTTGCTTTCCTTCTTACATGACTGTAAGAATTTGGCCAGCTTACGAGTTCTGCGGTCATAGCGCCTCTTCTTTGAGTCATTCTAGTTTGACTTATGTCGCCCAAGGAATTGCTCAAGATTGGGGAGGGAGTCAGCATCATCGTCTGAGCTGCTAGAGGAATTGGAATCACCCGGATCTCCTCCAGCTCCAGCCTTTCCACCTGTAGGAGTTATGTTACCTCCGCCTCCCCCCGGAACATCATATCCATCAAAGGATTCCTCTGAACTACCCGGTCCACTAAAACGGGCACTACCCCTGGATGGTGGAACTGGGTGTGGTGTTGGAGGGGGTAAGCGAGTACTATCAGATTGACTCGGAGTTCCCATTGCTTGCCCAGGTTTGAACCGGGATTGTTGGTATTCCAAACAAGTCTCCGGTGCAAGTGGAAGTCCTTGGTGGCGAAGGGAACCACAGAAATCACATGGGGTTTTTTCAACTTCAGGTCTCCTTTCTCTTGACGTATTTTGTGCCGGTGGGTGACTAACTGCCTGTGAAGGAAGTTTAATACACCTGTCGACATGGTGATAACGTCTTTCAAAAGGTGACCCTCCCTCAACCCAATAAGCAGGGGAACAATCACTTGCAAATGACTGCGTCCAAACCCCCGGAACCCCTAAATGTTGACCAAAAGCACTGCCCGAAGGCTTAGGTCCTGAGGCTGGCTGAATAACTGCAGGAGTATTGCACGCCGGCATCTGTGGTGCCTGTCCTGTAGAAACTGGCGTTGCACTACCAAAAGGTTTTTCTTCTGTTAGTGGTCTGACTGCAACCGTCGGGGTATACCTGGCTCCTGAAAGAGTCATTGAATTGTCTCCGACCGGTGGTGTCAGCCTTGTCCTTCTTTCCACCCTTAGCATGGGCCTAGTCAAAGGACCTAGCACTGCGGAGGGACTATTGTCTCTACTCCTCCATGCTCTTCAGGGTGGGTTGGACGGTGCCTGTGAGGCTTCCGGAGAGAACTGCTCTTCCCAATCGTTACTGATTTCTCGTATCCCTAAACAGGTGAGAAATTGCCTTTCTTCTGCCTTCTGCAACATTTCATGAAGCTTCTGAGCAAAGTTAGGTGCTCGTTTTTGAGCAAGAACTAATGGAAGGGGAGGAGCATCTCTCATAATTGCGTCATTATCGGAGTCTATTGCATATCCACCTTGGATTGCTTTCTCTAGGGCTCCAATCCTGGTATTTAGCATGTTGGCATTTTGGATGTGCTCACGAAATGCAGCTTGTTGATCCAACATCCAACTCCGTGCTACTTTCACCATATCCTGACGAAACGCAGCTTGCCTTTGCTCATTCCAGAAATGTAACTGTTCCTGAGCCGCGTGAAATTGACGACCGATTTCCCAAAGGATATACGGTTCAACATACTCGTGTGTAAAGTCTGCAGAGCTGATACCCTGATTGTCAACACTCATCATAACAGTAAACTCGGCATCATGGGAAAAGGATTGCATGAGGGCCCTCGGGTCCGCAATAACCAATTCTTGACATACCTGAGGAACTTCAATGGGAGCATCTTCAAGTAATAGTAGCACAGGTTCCCACTCTAAACCCCGTAGATCTGCGAAGATACTGGCTCATAGGGTTTGGGCAGCATGTTCCTGTGCCACAGAGTCAGTAAAACCAACTTTGGAAGACATAATTCTTTCCACCCGATGCTTCTTGTACCAGACAAGCGACTCGTACTCGAATATGTCAATGTAGGAAGGTTTTGTAACAACAAGTTCAAGAGAGTTAAGTGATGAAGTCGCTTAATGATATACTGTAACGGCGGTGGCCTAAGGGAAGATGGATCCCAAGTTCGCGACTGCGCTGAAATGACTCAAATATCAAAAGCGATAATCAACAGTAGAATAAAGAAGAATCAAAACAGTTAAACTTAATATTGTTAAGCTGCAGCTTCACTCAGTAAGTTTCTCGAGACCTAGTTGATTGCCAGAGTAGAGAGGGACTCACATATAGTTTAAGTAGAATATCATATACTGCCAGTTCCCTCCCATCACGTCTCTAACTTAATCATGAGCACACCTGTCTCCTCTGGGCTGGCCAACACACACCACTTAGGACATTGTTCCTTTATAGATGTTGGTCTGCTTTGGCTAAATCTCCTTCCGACATCAAGTGTTTCAGCGCAGCATCTCTAATGCGACCGCAGGAGAAAAACTCTTCATATCGTTGACATGCTAGTGGCGAACTATCATGCAAATGAGGAGATATACCATTTATGAACTCTCATACCCATATGCATTTCATCTATGCAAGCCTTTACTAGACATAGCTCTTACAATCGAGCTGAACTTTCTACTTCATTCTAATCAAGTCTCTTCCAGATAGCAAAGTCTACTCAGCTCCCCTGGTGGGGTACTTGGTGATAGGCCTGGTGGGCACTACCCATAGTCAACTCCCCGAAAACACCCCTACCATGATAAGAATCATGCTCTTAGAGTTCTCAAACAACCCCAATAGTCTTACAGCGATTAGGCATGAGTTGACTATGTGCGATTCACCTGCTCGGAGATGCTTCAACATCTTCCAGGCCACCCCGGGACTACCCAGGAGGCTATGGACTACCCTTCCAGTATTACCTGAGTAACTCCTTCAGTTCTTGTCCGTTTTACACATATTTGGTACCAGAAGATAGCCCTTCCTCTGGAGCACACCCTATGCCCTCTCATATATCCTACGGACAGCATCCGGTCGGACGGACGGTGACAACCTGTACGGTGTTACAAGAGTGCCTCCACTCAGTTCTTTTTGTAAGGAATAGAGCAACTCAACAACCCTAAGCCCATGACGTGCGGTCCTTACACTGGGGTCGCAGGGGGGAGTTAGGAATACCTCTGTAAAATCTTGGGGCATTTGGAGCCCGGTAGCTCCTCCTATAGTCCCCCAAAGGCAACCAGGTTTGTTGCCTTTAGATTTTACCGGAGTGCCCAATCCTCATAGGATTGCCCCCTGCCCCAAGTAAGTACCTCTGAATGCTAGGTAGGGTAACTTGAGTGCCATGTCAGGGTAACTCGGACCTTATGGCAGGGTAACCCAGCCCTCATGTCAGGGTAACTCAGGCCTCATTACATGAGCCTTTCCCGAGCCTGCTTTTTATACTACGATCTTATAGTACACATGGTTGTCCACTATAGTGAACCAAACTATCCTTACCCATTGACCTCAAGATCTCCGGTATGGGTGTAAGAATAGTTTACTGTAAGACACCCTCTGGTGGGTCGTTACAAAGTACCAGTGTTGCGACCGTGATGCCAAGGGACGTCATGCTGTCACGACGGTGACATGATGGGATGTCGTGCTGTCACAACAGTGATGCCATGGGACATCATGCGGTCACGACACCACACAGTATCGGGAATATTGAAATATGTTACCACTGCCTTTTGGTATCATGTCAACAGTTCTGTGAAGATGAGAAGTTTCTATAGTTTTCTTGTGTTGTATACGACATGTCAAGTCTAATACAGAGGGCTCTGGGGGGTTGTTGGATCACTAACTATCACTCGTTATTGAAGCAAAAGGTTTTCCTGCAAAATGGTATTTTCACAGTGTTCAACATTATGTTCGTAATAATCTAAGCATTCTCAACCACGATTGGACTCAAGACTCCAGCATGAAAAAATTAGATGAAATGAGGGTGTTGTTAGGGTGAGTTGCTTAATAAAATCTAGCCAAGAATGGTATCTTTTACCAACACTATTGGCACTATGGTATTCTCGTATTGCCTAACTAGCACTAGAAGTGTCTGAAATTGTCTCCTGGTGTTGAGTCAATATAGCTGAACACATAAAAGGCTGAATTCAAGAAATCCGACCTACTCAGACATAGAAGTTAGTGATGAGACTGCCAGGGGTTGTAGTCCAGCCGTTCCAGACCAACTTCAAACCCCAGTCCATCTCATCACCAATGTCAATACCATGGTAGATAATCGACTCAGATGGTCAGCCAATGCTAGGTGACACACTAGATGTCAAAGCAAGGGGGCTGAATGCTATTACAATTATCACATACTGTAGTCTACTGTACTGTAACAGGCACATGAGATCAAATATATAGCAATGAGATGCTAGGAGCATCAATGCGTATCATTAGTAGCTAACAAGTACAGGCTAAGAACAACTAGTTAAACCTACTAAACAAATTCCCAAAATGGGAAACAAAAATAAAACCTGTAATCAGATAGCAAAAAAAAAAGAAAAAAAGAAAAAACCAAGAAAATTCTACCTAAGAAAAAATAAAATCTATGGCCAGGGAAAATTATTTTGGGGCTTTCCAGACCCTAGTGCCTTGACGGGGCACAGGCAGATATGAACAAACCGAAGGAACCATTGTGGGAGGTGGGGGGTTAGAGCCAACCAAAGACTCCTGGGGTGCAGGGGGCGTCACAGGTGTCAGTGGCACCATCAGTGCATCGGGGGAAGGGGAGCTGTCCATCCCACCATTGACCCAACCA
The DNA here is from genome assembly GCA_003788595.2 of Choiromyces venosus 120613-1. NCBI lineage: Eukaryota > Fungi > Ascomycota > Pezizomycetes > Pezizales > Tuberaceae > Choiromyces > Choiromyces venosus. Next base: position 116,365 of record ML120542.1, on the reverse strand, counting down.
TTGTTGGTTGGCTTCAATAAAGTCAGAAACTCCACCAACTAGGGCTGCTCTCGGACAAGGGCAAGCATCATTCAATGCTTGTCCACGTCTGAGTGCCCAGAAGGCCCAGTGTCACCTGGAGGTGGGGAGTTCTAGCTCATCGAGGAGCCTGCTTCCTCAACCAGTTCTTGATCCTATATTGGCGATTATCTGAGTTAACTGAAAGAAGGTTAGATTAGAAATTTACATCATGAATGACGATTGGTGACTCGCTAGAATCCCCCTCAGACTCATCCACCTCATTATCCTCCCCCCCAAACCCCTATGACTCCTCCAACTCACCTGTATCCTCCCCAGAATCGACCACCTGCTCCACCTCCTCCTCCTCCACCTTGGTTTCCTGCTCCACCATCGCCTCCCTGATATCTCCGGCGTGCCCACAGCAATCCTAGACCTTGCGGTCGAAGAAAGAGTATCTGGCATGGGTAGGCTCGGGGGTCTGGTCCTCGGTGTCTCCCTCACCCAGACGTGGCTCCAGGACCATTAGGTCCAGGGGGTGTCTGCCCCAATTGGCAAGGAGTCACACCTGGATGTTATCATCTTTAATTAAAAAGATGATTTCGGAGAGCCGGAGAGGCTTGGAGGGCACCTAATGAAGTGTTCGGACACCCTCACCGGTCACCCTGAGGAGATATTGTGGGCACGCGATTGCCCCTGACACCCACTCTCACTTGACCACCCTGAGCATGTTATCGATGCTCGGTGATGCCAGGACCCCCCAGGTGATTCCCTGGTCCAAGTCACTGGCACACCAGGACTGGCCAAGGAACAGGTGTGCGAGTTTCAGGACATGCGTCTGGTGGACAATATGCATTCTTATTGCCCAAGAGCAATAAGGAGAGTCCCAATCAGGCTAAACTACTAATAAAATGTGTTAGCATGAGGATAACAGATGATAGATAGGATAAGAGATAATAGATGTCACAGGGGAATACTTACTCTGAGGTCCAGCGACCTCACCACTACCTTCCTCCTTCCCCTCGGCAAGATGGCGTCCATTCGATATCCTAAGGTTGTTGGCAGTATCTCGAACCAAGATCCTTAGATGGTACTTGACTTCTCCCACATCTTCAGCCTGGCACTTGTCTCGAACAAGTGTGATCCAGGCCATGACCAGGGGAAGGGAGCAAGTGAAAACCACCACCGAATCCAGATTGGATTCCGTTGGGTGGCGAAGGTCGAGGGAGCAAGCTGTCAGGTAGGTTCTCATCTCCTCATGCCATGCACTGTATGCAACAGTACTAGTGCGAGGTTTTGAGAACCCACACCAGCTTTTCGCATAGGCGATGTCGCAATAGTAACCCCTATGAGTATTAGTTTAGAATATGTGACTGATTGGAGTAGGAGTGTTTCACTTAGGAGTTGTCCTCCACTGTCGGCTTGAAGGGGGGGTTCTCCGTTGTACTCTCCTGGATGAGACTACTAAAATAAAAGAATAATTGTGAGCTCGATATCAGGGGCTGCATAGACATGATGTGTAAGTGGGGGTATTATGCTTATGCTCTCTCCATCCCTCCTCCACTCATAACATGACCATGCAGGGCTCTGCATTTCCCACCCCACTCTTGGGGGTCAGAGGGCTCGACAGCAGTATGTCTAAGTACAAAAGAAAGGTTAGTAATTATCACCAGCTAATATATAAATGGAATGTACTTACTTTGGGGTTTGCCCCGATCATAGCCTTGGAGGTGCCATCAAACCTCCAACAATCAATAGAAAAAAAAAAAGAAAAAAAAGGGAAAACAGTAAGCTGGAGAGGGGCAAAGAGGAGGTTTAGGGGAAACAGATGTACTAGGAGGGGGATGGGAAGGGAGGGGGAAGGAAGAGGTCTTATTCTTATCTTCCTCTGTGGTGGTGAGAAGAGAAGGAATGGAGGAAAGGAGGAAAGGAGGGAAGAAGGGTTGGGCTTATATACCCTTCACATATGAGGTGCACACCTCATGTACACAAGGTATATAAGAAACAATGTGTATGCATTTCCTGGTTTGTTTGTACACCTCATTTTACACTCAAACAATACTCTGACATTGTCAGATGTGCGAGCATTATTTGCAGTACAATGGGGTATACAAAGCATATTGATTTCACCAATAGCAGTGCATGAAGATCTATTCTGTATGTATATAAAATATATTTTAAAATCTGTGGTGATATCTATGGAGTCTAACTTGTCACTAACTATCATAAAATAAGCTTCTAAGCTACACTAATGACCTCTTAGTGTCACTTCACTATTGCGGCTTAAAAGCTTATTTCATAAAACCATATAAGATATATAACCAACACCTCTTAGCAGCATTGATGCATGACGTCCCCGGGGTCGCCACAACTGTATGGCAAAAAGCCTATTTTCTTTTTATATTGAAAAGATATTTGTATACCTAGTATGGTATATAAACATCCTTTGAATATAAAAAGAAAATCGGCTTTTGGCTGTAGTGTTGTTGCAATACCAAGAGGCATCAATAACAGACATTTCTGTGTTATCAATACCTGTTGGTAGCCTCAATGCACGACGTCGCCTGCATCACGACAACAGTATGGCGAAAAGCTGACTTTATTCTTTTATTGAAAGGATATTTCTAACGTACCGCACAGGGATCCCACTCAGGACGCAGATCTCGCACGGTCCCTACATTGCGCAATCCCGTGTCTTACATACATTAATCCAATGATTTTAAAAGCCTTGAAGACCTCCGAATGTTTTGATGTACATTCCTTCCATCAATCCTAATTGACTGGGCTGTATTATCCTCCTCTATGCCCCCATTGTCAGTTCTATTAGTTTGTTGTAGGGCCCGGGAGGGCCCCTTATACACACTACCATCACTATCGCCACCATCCTCCCAGTCAGTAGACTCTGCCCCAGAGCTGATAGTGTGAACAATATTCTGGGAGGCAAGGCGAACCTTCTTTTTGCCCTTTGGAATTGACTTAGATGGACGAGTGTTTAGAGACAAGGAATCTAAGGCTTTAGCGAGCTTGCGAGCTTGTTTGGCTGCTTTTTCTGCATCTAGCCGTTCCCGATTCTCTCGTAGGTGTAATACAGTTTCTGTAGTCACAACTGTAGCCTCCGTAATCTTTCGGCGATCCGAGGTTTTGATCTGCTGACTCTTGCCAACCAGCTCACGATACTGCCAGTGGCTTTCCTCCTCTAAGGCCCAGTCCGCTATTGCTTGCTGAAACCCCTCGGAAAGGCCGGACAAAAGCTCCTTGAGTTTTTTGGAACTGGGAGTATTTTGGGAAATCGAGGCTATCGCAGATCTAGTCTGACGACTAACTGCCCGCGGGGTTTTGGGAACTGAGTTGGTGGCAGTGAAAGGACGGGAGGATCCGTGATGTGAGACCTCCGTACGATCTTTCTGAACCCGGCGAGGGTTCAAAGGAATGGCGCCTGCTGCCTCCCAAGCGCTAAGGATATTTTTTCTTGAAAAGGCAAGTTGACGGGCTGGCATTAGTACTCTAGAGTTCAATGAAGTTAGTAAAAGATTATGATAGTATAAGTATAAATTCTTACGACAGAAAGTCCCCCTTGGTAAAGCAGGGGCCATGGTTCCCCCGGCATATCCATTCATCAAGCCCATTAGAGTAGTAGCGTTGTAGAGGGGAGAACAGACCAACATCTAATGGTTGGAGCAGGTGTGTAGAATGTGCAGGTAGACAGAGCGGAATAATTCTATTTGATAGGCAGTAGTCAAAAAACTCCCAATTAAAGTGCGAAGCATGCCCATCAAGCAGCAAGAGTCGAAATCCAGTCCCGGCTCTAGCTTACTCACAATGTGATATTAGTTGTCTGAATTTCCAAGTAACAGATTCATAGCCTAGCAATAAGCTGAAGATCGCTTACTTTTCTCTGGTCTCCATATCAAAGGTTTCTTTAAGCCATATTAGGCCTGTTTTCTCCGTATTCCATCCCTTTTCAGAGATTCCAAAGCTAGCCAAGTCTTTTTTTTTTAATCCAGCATACCAGCCCATATAGTGAGCCGTACCCTTATTGATTATCATTGGCCTAAGCACCTCTCCATCCCCACTCACAGTTTCCACAACAGTTACCCACTCCCGGATACCATCTTGAGTTAATTTTGGTGATCGTCTTCCACGCTTGCAGATCATTTTGCAACGGAGAGCCACTCCCATCATTAATCCTTTTTCATCCATGTTGTACATATTCCGAGGATCGATCGCATAGAATTTATGAGTTTTCTTTAACTATATCATATGTTAGATTAGCAGGATTTTCAAATATCATATAGGGCACTTCAACCTTTTGAAAATAGTCTTTAATTACTCTAGGATCATCAGCACGTGCGTGCTGCTAGTCCAAATGGCTACTAAGTCTTGAGGCAAGCATAGGGTTTCGATTAAGAAACCTGGTCAGCCAGTGCTTTCCTAAGGTATGGGCATTTACCCGTTTCCGTAGTAGGGCCTGGGCCATAGATTTTACCAGCTCTAAGCGGGGCGGATGCCCCCACTCATCTAATTTCTCGCACCACCGAACCATTGAGTTTTCTTCAAACTCAGTCAATACCTGCATCGCCCGGTGGCCTCCAACCCGGTCCTTTACTCCTGCTAATGTTCCATGGAAAGTTGAGTAGGGAATCCCAAATCGCTCCGCAGTAGCTCTAATAGAGGGTTCATCGCTCTCCTCATACCATTTCAGGGCTTTCTGGATATTGTCTTCCTTCAGATTAGGTTGGCATTCATTTAGGTGAGGCATTGTGTAGTACAAAGTAAGTCTACATAGTATTTCTTCGCTTCTACGTTGATATATTCACAGAGCGGGGTAACCTCTTGGCGTTGAGTGGGATCCCTGTCATGAGCGGGATCGCCGTATGATACGTTATACATATTGTGGTATAGAAATATCTTTTAAATAAAAAAAGAGAATCAGCTTTTCGCCATACAGTTATCATGATACCAAGAGGCATCAATAACATACATTTCTGTGTTATCGACACCTGTTGGCAGCATTGCTGCACGACGTCCCTGGCATTGCCACAACAGTACAATGAAAAGCCAATTTTTGTTGTATGTTGAAAAGATATTTGTATACCTATCATGGTATAGAAATATATTTTGAATATAGAAATAAAATTGGCTTTTGGCCACACTATTGTCATGATACTATCTTATTTGCGTATATAAAATAGTGTCGTGATATGTACAGATGTCATACAGTGACATATATTTTATAAATGCAAACTAATTTTCCACCGCTGTAGATTCTATGTTTTCTTAGGTACAATTTTCTTAGTCTCTTTTTTTTCTTTTTTTTGCTATCTGATTTCGGAAGTTTGGTTTTATTTTTGTTTCACATTTTGCAATTTGTTTACTAGGTTTAGCTAGTAGTTCTTAGCCTGTACTGGTTAGCTACTAATGATAACAATTGATGCCCCTGGCATCTCCTATTGCTAGATGTCTCGATCTCGAGTGCCTGGTATGTAATACCAATGATACCATTTGATGCCCTTACTTCGGTGTCTCTCATTGCTTGCTATATCGATCTCCAGTGCCTGGTACAGTACAGTAGACTACAGTATATGATGATTGTAATAACATTCAGTCCCCTTGCTTTGGCATCCAGTGTGTCACCTAGCATTAGCTGACCATCTGAGTCAATTATCTACTACAGTATTGATGTTAGTGATGAGATGGACCAGGGTTTAAAGTTCATCTGGAACGGCCTTTCTACAACCCCTGTCTGTCTCATCACTAACTTCTATGCCTGAGTAGGTCGGATTTCTTGAATTTAGCCTCTTAGGTGTTCAGCTATATTGACTCAACACCAGGAGACGATTTCAGACACTTCTAGTGTTAGTTAGGCAAGGTGAGAATACCATAGCACCAATAGTGTCGGTAAACAATACCGTTCGTGGCTAGATTTTATTAAGCCACCCACCCTAACAATAACCTCATTTCTTCTAATTTTTTCATGCCAGAGTCTTGAGTCCAATTGTAGTTGAGAATGCTTAGATTATTATGAACATAATGTTGAACACTCTGAAAGCACTATTTTGAAGGCAAATCCTTTGCTTTAATAACAAGTGATAGTCAGTGATCCTGCGCACCGCCTTCCCCCCCTGGGGAGCCCCTTCTATAAGACCTGACGCATCGTATACAACACCAGAAAACTATACAAACTTCTCATCTTGACCAAACTGTGCTTGAAATACCTACGATTTTACACCAGCCTGAATCCAAACTTACATTACTCTAACTACCCTATTATACCATGAATAAGCAATAGGCCAATACACGCAGTCAGCTAGCACCCCAAGTCGGCAATCTATATAGAGGTAGATGCGACGTGCAACCCAGTACCATGGGATCTGGAAAAGGGAGATCCTGAACACGTCAAAACGAATCTCAAGACGCATCCTCAACTCAGGATTCTTCTCCACCCCCAATTGTAAGCCTCCTAGGTAGAGCACTGAAGCGCCAACGGAAGGCCACAATGCTAACCATGGTACATGCAGAACCGGAAACAAAACCTAATGATCAACCAAATACCCAAACAGTGCATCTATCGGACAATAGTAGTGATGAGTACCAAATCTCAAATGGACCAGATGAAACAGAATCAGACATCAAACCTGATGGATAAGGCATCAATATTGCAGATGTCCTGGGATCAAGACGTGATCATGGCTCACAAGTAGCTAACAGAAAGGGAGACAATCAGGCAAGAACTATATGCATTTCGACCACATCAGGGTCTCAAGAGATAGGTCCTGCCTGACGTATGACCATGGATCTTGGATGCATAATTCAGCGGAGAGCCTACAGTCCTCCAATATTCCCATTATCGAGTGATGCACAGTTATTATCCCCACTGGGCAGCCTGCATAGTCCAGCATCTGGTACCCTGATCTCTAGTCCAGCTCTTCACTCTCGGTGAAATCTAGTGACAGGTGCAGAAAGGTCCATATTAGATGATGCGAAGACTCTAATTCTATGGTACACACTATTTGAGCAGCCACTCATGAATGTTGTTGCTCTGATGGCCCATGTGCACAAAGTTTGGGATACCACACTTACTAATATTGCAGATGCCGAAAACATCCAACCCTCAGAGCAGTGCATAATTTTGGTAAGTGGACTCAGGCAGATATGACGCAACGCGGAATGCAATACTAACCTAGAAAGATACGCTAAAAACACTCTGGGGTATGATCCCAGTTTGTACATGAGGTGAAGAAATAAATTGTAGAGTTGTACAGTCTGCCAGACAATCCCACCGCTCTGGCATGCAGAGTCGATTATCAGCTGGAACAGGACAGGTTTATGTGCGACCCGAGAGGGTACAATCTTTGTCTCCACCAGATGCCTACCATATAGTGACCACTACTGACTGTAATTGGACGTAACCCAGGACCTGACATTACGATTCCTTGTGCTCCAGATTCCTGAGGCGATTTTCTGTAAGTACTTTACAGGGAAGAAGATGCAAGGTATTGTGGATCCTGGGTTTCTTGCGCACATCAATGGCACTATGATCTGCTTGATGTGCACCATAATGTGCCATACACTACGTGCATGCCAAATGGGGATATATCAGGAGCCCAGGAACTTCAAGCCTGAGGTAGCTGGGGGTGAGTCTCCGAATCATCCAACTGTTCATTCGCGAGTGAGGTGGCTAACCTGTTACCAAACATACAATATCTTTTTGACTGGCAAAAAGAAACTTGTGGTAAGTGCCCACGGAGGATCCAGGATATGATTATCCAAAATATTCAAGAAACAATCGATAAGAAGGTTGCACAAGTTCACGGGGTACAGCAGGACCACGGTGAAGGATACAACGATGATTGGGAAGCCATAAGCGCTGAGCTCAAGAGTCAGATATCCAACCTGACTTCTGTGCAGCCTGTACCATGACACACTAATCACCGGAACTTGGACCTAGTGGGACATCAGGAACGTCGGAATCCATCACCCGAAACTGATAGCTGGTTTGACTTTAGCCAGACATCAGTAGCCTAGGAGCTTCAGTTACAAGGTTCGGGTCCTCTGAGTCCAGATGATTCTAAGGAAGTACAAGCAGCATCAGTGGGGATCCCTTCTCTATCTCAGGGGGTCTCGTTGAGCCTTAGGGATTCTCAGGAAGCACAAGCAGCACCAGTGGGGATCTCTTCTCTATCTTGGGGGGTCTCGTTGAGCCTTGGGGATTCTCAGGAAGTGCAAGCAGTACCAGTGGGGATGTCATCATAAGCCAGATGATGACGAGTCAGGGGGTGAGACCATCACCGAGGGTGATTAAGGGGAATGAAGAACATGTAAAGATTATGAGTAATAGATTTAATTTAGCTTACTATGATGACACTACAATAGAAACCAAAGGACGTAGTGCAAAGAAATAATCAGGGCAATATTCACCGTAGAATCTATGAAAAGCTGCCATCCAGAGGGTGCCAGGGCAATCACAATGTAGTATATCGGATATCAGGCAGAGGTTGGGAAAATTGGACGATACTGGGCGCAACATGCAGACGGTATCAAGGGTAATTCACCACACTTCAGAAGGTATCCTGAGGAGGTCTAGACATGAAGTAGTAGCATCAAGATGAGACGTCCCGGTCAAGGTGAAATCTGGATGCATTGTGTATGCAGGTGGGGATCCAGATGAGAGGAGCATCACATAGAAAGAATCTGGATGGAAAAGCCTGATGATAGGTAGTGCCAACATGTGTATCATGAGTATTGTGGAATCCCAATGCACACAGGTGAGGATGCAACGTCAGGGCAGAAGATGCCAGAATTAGGTGTCGCCACAATGTAAGATCTTAGGATCAAGTAGCATCCAGATGTAACAGACTAAGATCAGATGGTATTAGGATGCAATACTCGAGAATCAGATGTTGTTAGGATGCAACACCCGAGGATCAGACATTGTCCGGGTGCACCTGGCATAGGGATCCATGTCCAGATACCGTCAGGATGCACCAGGCGCACGACTCGATGTCAGGATGCGACGTCAGTTCGACATCAGGACGCGACATCAGTTTGACAGTACATCCTGGTTAATGGTTATTGTTATGGGTACCCTGTGCATCAGACGTACAGGATGCACCAGGGGTAAGATAATATTTTTGCTGATGTTGTTCCTTATATAGTAATTCACAACTTGGTAACCTACACAAACTGGACTACCTCCTGCTAACAAAATCCTAGCAACAATTTCCTAGGTCTATAAATTAAAACCTAACACTTTCTGTACTATCTGCCAACTAATTTTCATTTCTGCAGCACAATCAATCAATAAATTACAAACTACATCAATGTATCCTGTTCTCTTTGTCTATAATTGCTTTCTTCGTTCATTTCTTCCAATCTCCCTAATTTTATCTCCTATTTATTGTTTATGTTCAAGTTCCTACCATATTTTTTCACCTTTGCTATGCTTTCTTTTTTCACTTTTCCAAATATCTTATCCTTCCATGTACCTCTAATGAATTAGTAGTCAAGATTGTTGTCAATTTATCAGTTAGTGATGGTATTGATCAGTTAAAATCAATGTTAATAGATTGTCTAGAGATTTTACATTGAACATCACCTTGGCAGAAGTATATCCACTGACAAATGGTTATACCGTACATATTAGACTAGCATTCCTCCTCAAGACCCTGAGGGTGTATTCTGTCTGGTAATGTTTAAGTTGAAAGATATTATGAGAAATAAGATATTATAGAAGTGAAATTCATCATGCCACATTTTATATTGATAGAAGAGTGACAGGTAGGACCTTTACTTGTAACAATTATCATTAGCTAATTACAAAACCGCAGAAAATACAAAGCTCATGGCCAGCACTCAACAAAAACAGTCATATCTTATCCCTACATATGATGGTTAGCAAGGATAGTAAAAGTACATGAGGGGTAAAGGCTTAGATTTACATGCCAAACAGAGGCATGAAAGAGTTACTACATATGAGTGAGCAATCTGAAGAGTGTTAGCATCCTGTAGATTGCAAGACAGTAGGACTAACAAGAGGAACAAACCAGAATAGAGAGAAGAGGGAAAGAGAAAGCAGAAGAGCAAGGGGGGAATTTGGGGTTGTCTCTGGAAGGCTGGGCTGCAAACCAAGGAGGTTAGTAAGAAAACAAAGTACAGACAAAGTCAGAGAGAAATGTAAGGAGAACTTACAAGTAGGTATTTACATATAATGACCCACCAGTAGGTATCTTACAGTAGAATATTCTTATACCCATAATGGAGACCCTACGGTCGACAGGTAAGGATATTTTGGTTCACTATAGTAGACAACTACACATAATATAAGATTGGGGTATAGAAGTTGGGCTCAGGAAAGGCTCATGTAATGAGGCCTGAGTTACCCTGACATGAGGTCTAGGTTACCCCAACATGAGGTCTGAGTTACCCTGCCATAAGGTCCAAGTTACCCTGACAGGGCACTCAAGTTACCCTACCTAGCACATAGAGGTACTTACTAGGGACAGGTGGCAATCCTATATGGACTGGGCACTCCAGTAAAATCTAAAGGTGACAAACCTGGTAGCCTTTGGGGGGCTATAGGAGGAGTTACAGGGCTCCAAATGCTTCAGGATTTTACAGTGGTATTCCTAACACCCCCCTGCGGCCTCAGCAAAAGGGCCATACATCATGGGCTTATGGTTGTTGAGTTACTCCCTTCCTAATAAATGGAATTGAGTGGAGGCACTCTTGTAATACCATATAGGTTGTCACCATTCATCCAACCGGATGCTGTCCGTAGGATATATGAGAGGGGATAGGGTGTGCTCCAGAAGAAGGGCTATCCTCTGGTACTAAATATGTGTAAAACGGATGAGAGCTGAAGGGGTTACTCAGGTAATACCGGAAGGGTAGTCCAGAGCCTCCTGCATAGTCATTGTGCGGCCCAGAAGATGTTGAAGCATCTCCAGGCAAGTGAATTGAACATAGACACAACTTGTGCCCAATCACTGTAAGACTATTGGCATTGTTTGAGAACTCTAAAAGCATGATTCTTATCATGGTAGAGGTACTCTCACGGAGTTGACCATAGGTAGTGGCCACCAAGCCAATCACCAAGGTACCCCACTAGGGGAGCTGAGTAGACTTTCCTATCAGTCAAAGACCTAATTAGAATAAAGTAGAAGGTTCAGCTCAATCATGAGAACCATGTCTACTAAAGGCTTGCATAGATGAAATGCATATGGGTATGAGAGTTCATCAGTGGTATGTCTCCTCAGTTGCATGATAGTTTACCATTAGCATGTCAAGAATATGAAGAGTTTTTCTCCTGCAGTCACATTGGAGATGCAGCACTGAAATACTTGATGTTGGAAGGAGATTTGGCCAAAGCAGACCAACATCCATATAGGAATAATATCCTGGGTGGTGTGTGTTGGTCAACCCAGGGGAGACAGGTGTACTCATAATTAAGTTAGAGTAGTGATGAGTGTGAACTGGCAGTATATGATATTCTACTTAAACTATGTGAGTCCAACTCTACTCTGGCAATCAACTACCTCTTGAGAAACTTACTGAGTGAAGCTGTAGCTTAACAATATTAAGTTTTACTGTTTTGATTCTTCTTTACTCTACTGTTGATTATCACTTTTGATCTTGGAGTCACTTCAATTGGGTCGCGAACATGAGATCCTTCTTCCCTTCAGGTACCTCCATTACAGGTATAGTGATATGGAATTGGAAGAGGCCATCACATATATGGGATAAGGAAATATCAAAGCGGAAGGAGGAGGCTGAAGCAGTGATTGCTGCTATCAATCAGTCCCTTGTATCAGATAGTGAGCAACAAAATAAAAAGTGGAAACCCTCAACTGAATTTGCAGAGTTGAAAAAAAGAGAGCTTGCACAAGTTAAGATCTTAAGAGCTCAGGTGAAGGTAAAGTACTCCTAAAAAAAGTAAGAATTAAACTAACCATATGTGAGGAATAAAATAAGAAGATTTATGTTGTGTAGTATTAGAGGAGGAAGAAATTTAAAGTTGATAAGCAAGGTTCAAGAAAAAATAGAGCTGGTAGTAATACTTGGAGGTATGTAAAGTATGTTGCTGAGACAAAGCTATGGCCTACATAGGGGAAAGGTTAAAGGGACATCCTAATTTCATATTGATAGAAGATAGAGCTCCTGCTAATATTTTCTGTTACACAAATGACTTATAACAAAGATGAGGAATTCCAAAAGCAAACTAGCTAGTGAAGTCACTAGACTTCAATCCTGTTGAGCATATCAGGGATTGGATACATGAGAGAGATGGAGTATAGGTGCCTTGAAATGAAGTGGTGCTAAGGATTGCATTATGGGAGATTTGGGGGAATCAGTTGACCATGGAGAGAATTAATAGTGAAATAGGCAGACTGCCACCTGTAGTGGCATATTGTTTGATTTCTGATAGTAACAACAATTATTAGGGTTGATGTATTACTGGATTATTTCTGTATTTATTTATTATGAATTTGGCATTCTCAGTTTTTTATTGTAAAGCTCATATAAAATACTTGTAGTATTGAGTTTCTCAGAGGGTTTCAGTTGTTGCTATAATGGAGGATTTCAGCTGTTTCTATATGCCAAAGATTTAGTGACTTTAGGGACAATCCAGAATTTTTTTTTTGGCAAGTACAGTTTTTATCTACAATGGTTGAAGGATGAAGTTTATAATGACAAGAGAACATAGTATTTCTTCTATCAGAATGTTCTCAGCTGTGTCAGATATCTTCTTCAGCAGATAGCATATAAGTATGACTTAGTCTACATGCTGTAGCATGAATATAACCATGATAGATATAGGATATATGCAGAAATACATATAGCAGACTGGTGGTGAGATGTCTAAGTACTGTACACCCTCTTTCACAACCTCTTTCATCAGGGTATTGGCTAACTATTTGTAGGATACACTTCCACATAGCACCAATCTAGTTTCTATAATTGAGAGGTCTGATCAAATGCATCTCACTAACTTCTCAGATGAGAAGAAAATGTGGCCTGTCTATATTATAGTTGGAAATCTCCTATTGACTAGGCATAACAGACCTGGATCAATGACAGTTTTGCTTTTTATACTATTGCCTATCCTGCTAAAGTTTCTACAGTGCTCTTTAGCAGATAAATTACAGAGACCAATTAATGCTGATATACTACAAGGTATATTCAAACTCATATTTTCACCTTGGCAAGATGCAGTGCTTGAGGGCATCTCAATTGACTGTGCAGATAGGAAGGTCTGGCAGTACTTTCCTATCTTATCTATATAGGTTGTGGACCATATCAAAAATGTTATACTATACAGAGTTAAATCAAACATGTATCCAAAATGTGAGGTGCCTCCTAATGTATTAGGAACCTATATAGTGGAGATGTATCTGGCAAGGAATTATGTGATAAACACATGTATCGAACAAGAAAATCAACATCAGTCAATAGACTCCAAGTTGGGAGATGTCAATGTCATATTTGATGTACTTGGTATTAAGATAGGATGAAATGTTTTTCATAGGCTTCAATAGGTTTCTGCATCTGATTTACTCCATACAGTTGATCTAGGACTGTCCAAAGATATAATAGACTGGATTCAAGGATTCCTCAAGAAACACCCATGACTACAAGATTTTAATAATACTTAAAAGGCTTTACTACTATGCCCAGGATTCTTTGTGCCCAAAAATACATACTACAAGGTTTTATAATAGCAAGAAAAGGTTATGAGGACCCTAGAGTATTGTCTTTTAGGAGTTCTCACTGTGGTATTAGGATAGCCTAAGAGTATGTAAGTGCTACCTTTGAAACATACACTTGCCTATGTGAGGTCATTACTCAATTTCAGTTTGATGGCCCAATACTGAAGTTATACACCTAAGACCCTAGATTATATTGAATAATATCTGAATCAGTTTCATGATAAGAAAGATATCTTAGAGTTTTGAATATCTAAATAGACATGGACAAAGGTTGATGAGCAGTAGAGGGAGCTACAATATTAGAGAATTCTCATAAACTAATCAGTCATGAAATCTAAGTGGTGGTGAGCATGAGAATAGGATTGTGATGAAGAGAATGACCAATGTATAGAACTGATCCATATGGAATCTCATTTCAACTTCATTAAGATGCATCTACTCAGTAGTTTTTAGGGTCACATATATAAGTTTAGCAATATTCATATATATTTCACAGAGTTTGGTAAGCTTACATATAACAAATCAAGGATGGGTGGCACCATTCAACTAAAAATAATACTGCAAGCCAGATCCAGTACAGCTATAGTCAACAGTATATGATCTGAATGAGAATTTTGAACATGGATTCCCTTTGAAATTGTGCAGTTAATCTCCCTGTGGATGTCATTGATTATTTAGATACAATAAGTACTTTATCTATATCAGTCACCCATTATAGGATGCTGAAGGAACATAGTAATGATATCTCTGATGTGATGGATTTTTGCAAGGCCTTGGGTATCTTGTCCAAAAGAATCTATCAAGAATTGATTTAATACAGCCAAGATAGCCTGCTATTAGAGCACCACCTTCCTGAAAGTCTAACCATACTTTGATTCCTTCCAGTTGAACTGCTAACACAACTTGAAATCCCCATTCTAGCATTCCAGGAAACTGACATTTACAACATCTACTTGGCATGCTCCAGTGGTGCCTGCCTCTTCAGGGACCTGGAGTGTCATAATGATTGGGTTTGGGTATAGACAGGTAGTGAGTATATGTAAGGTGTGCTCCAGGGCTGTCTCCTGAGAAAGCTCATGGCACTCTTCAAAATCAGAAACTACATGCACAAGGATATGGTCCACCAGCTCATTTGGGTCTAAATGTTGAATGCAGTTAACTCAGGATGCTTATCTGACATACATGGCCTAGTTATAGTACAGCTAAGGGAAGATACAGAGGAGTTTACCATAGTAGATATACGGATAATCTTAGGACTGGCATACCTCATTCCTGAGACAGAGTGGTGATGGCTTGTTAACAGCCATATTGATTTAAAGACTTGTAATAAGATTTAATAAGGAATCATGAGGATAGATAATCAGATGATGGCTGTTAGTGTGGGCAAGTATTCAGCATCAAGTATTGTTGAATAGTAGGAAGAATATTGAATAGCTCAGAGAATATTATAGTATCTTTGATTGTAAGCTGTATATAGAAACCTGTATATAAAAACAAAATAATAGATACTACTAAAAGTACACCATGTGAAGTATATGATGTAAAATATTATGTTGGAGATATCATGGCATCATGACATCACTACGATGCAGTAGAGCAATCATACATACACTATATAAAGTACATAATGTAAAACTATGCTGGAGATATCATGATGTCATGACATTACTACAATACAGTGGAGGAACCAGATGTATTTCTGTGAATTGGCAAAATGCTCTATGGCCAAAGAGAGGGGAACTGACAATAATGAGGCATCAAGATGCTGAGAAGATTCAAGGCAGGGATGGAGAGACATTGTGAGGGGGAAAACGTCTGTGGTTGTTCTTCAGGTGGAGTTGTGGTATTGGGGTAGGAGATCAAAGAAACCTGATTCAGGGTAACAAAGTGTGGCAATACCTAGTGGTACTCTGGAGTAGCAGCTAGTAATCATGCCAAGGTTGTAGTGTGTGGCCATAACCCTTGCATGTTTGCTGGCTCACAACTAGAGACACTCCTTCAGAGTGCCTGATAGCTCAACATAACTTTGTGGCTCAACATAGCTTTGTGGCTCAATATCGCTTTATGGCTCAACACCACCTTTTTTTATGTCATATAATATTTTAAAGTAAGATTTTTATTTTACATGAGTTTCCACAACCTTGCTTGTTGCTTAATGCCAGTAACTATTAGCTTGGATATTTTCTTTTTATATGCTCATACAGTACATCTAGCGTTTACTTGATCCTTGATCTCATTCAGGAAAGGCTTAAGTGCTGCTTGATCTGGTTTCTTTTTAGTATTCTAAGCCCTATGTAACTGTATTTCTGCTTTTTCCACCTCTGGATCCTCACTGTTTTTCACCATTTGACATGCAGCAGAGGCATATAAGACACCCCCTTCTTGGACCTGCCTCCTGCTTTGTACTCTCTGTCATGTATTTCTTGCTTCCTCAGCTACTCAAGTATGTTCCATATGTTCCATGGCCAATTCATCTGACTGTGCCAAAGTCAGTCCACCTTGTAGTACAAGCATCAGTCTCTATTGAAAGCCTGATGAGAGATCCCTAGCCTCATTTAGTAATTGTTCACCTTGGGTCTTCAGACTAGCAATGGTAAGAGGAATGCTCAAGGAAGGTGAAGATTCAACAGAAAGATTTGATATTTGTGAGGAAGTAATAGCTACTACCTACAATTTAGATATTACAATATCAGGATTATAGGAAATCAGGCCAGTAGCATGGAAGGCTGATCAAATTGTCAAGGGCTTGAAGGTTTGCTGCCTGATGGTATCAATAGTATCTAAAAATTCGGATTTGTCAAAGTTTCTGTTACCAACCTAGCATCGAAAAGGGTTTTCACATGACTCATAATTATGAAGTCATAGATTTGTAATGGTTTCGTGCACATGACCAATTAGGTCATGTGAGTTTCACACATGACTTGCAATTGCAAGTCATAGTTATATATTTGATTTAATTGCATAATAACTTGTTTGAAGTTATTAAGTTAATTTTGCGCACATGACTTATTTAGAAGTCATGTGAGTTTCGCACCTGACCAAATTATGGTCATGTGGTTATTATATTACGCGAATATATGAGTCACAGTTATGACTCATAATAGTTATTGATTTGTAAGCGGGTTGGGGGAAGGACTATATAAGGAGGAGGATACGACGTAGTAGTTAGTCCTTCACGCAACCACCTAAGTTATTTCCTAGATATAACTTTACGACTTTATGAATATAAAACACCTTTACTCTCTTTACTCATAAGTGCAATTACGAGAATTTAGTCTTAGGAAGACTAATACAAATACGAGAACTTAGTCTTAGGAAGACTAAGTAAAAGATACGAACTTAGTCTTAGGAAGATTAAGTAAAGAATAAATACGACTCTGAGTATTTATCCCCTTCCAGTACAATACGATAATAGTCATTTATCATCGTTGCCTGTTGCGCGGTTATATAATAGGAGTGATTGTATAAGCAATCCTAACAGTTTCCACAGCAAGTATGGGTAGCAGCTTCCACTGCCTCAACATGGTAATGCTTATATGGCTGAAATATAACAACATCCAAGGGTTGAAGAAGATAGCTTGAATGGAGAGGAAGGCAGAATACAATAATCTTGTGCTCATCGCAGCAGCCAAGAAATTACTTTGTGCAGTGTGAGCCAAAACCATCAAGGAGTAGGAGTTGATGCATACTATCCTGTCATTTGATTGAAAGCTGATTGAAATGGACAAGCCACTTCATTGTGAATTCATCATTGTTATAGCCTGTTTCTGATGTGCTAACTAGATAGTCCTCTGGGATTCTTGTTGTAGCATATGATGATTCCTTATGAATACTGACAGGAATGATAATCAGTGGTGTAAGAACAGCTCCATCACTACTAATAGTTTCATACATACTGACTAGCTCATGGTTGGTTGAACTTCCAAGGAAAAGCTGCTTGCTTAGCTCCTGTATAATGATACATTGGTCATGACCAACCCTAATATGAAAGTCAGTCTCATCAAAGTTATACTGATCATAGTGCTGAATATTAAACTTTTCACAAACTGTGATATACTTCTTGAACCAGGCATGAATATCATCTGGCTAGCTGGCATTCTTGCAATCTGCATCGAGGGTCTTTTGCTTGCAAATAAAGAACTTGTCATAACAAGACAGAAAGTTTTGAGCCTACTGATTACTAACAACTGGTACTGGTCCAGGACCACAATGAGTATATTGCAGAATTAGATTTGCACAGCTATTCAGCATTGGTAGGCAAGCACTGGTGCCTACAGAATCAAGTCAGTCCAGGTACTGGCAAACAGCCAGCTCCTAGTCTTCAGACAACTTATAGTTTGCTCCAGGCCTCGATTGTCGTAACTATTGACCTTGTACTCATCTCCAGAGATGCAATACCAGTATTTTGTATGTGCAAGCAATGTCAGCAACATTGGAATACTCCTCTTGGGTCAACTGTATTGATTCAATGGCAGCCTGAATATGAACTTTGACATCTGTATATGGCTCTACTCGCTAGTTTGGAAGAATAAAAGGTGGTACTCAGGGCATAATTGATATCTCTGGTATGTGGGGTTAATGATAACAGGACTCAGGGCTTATTCTCCAAATTTTTCTTTATTATAGGACATTAACTTAAAGATATTCATTTATGATTCATGTTAATAGCATTTAATCTAGATTAATTAAAACATTATCATATATTATAAACTCTAGTTAAATTTGCCTTAACAGAAACTAGCTACAAAGTGATGTTGAGTCACAAAGTTACGTTGAGCCACAAAGTTATGTTGAGCTGTCAGGCACTTGGAAGGAGTGCCCCAGTTGTGAGCCAGCAAACATGGGAGGGTTGTGACCATATGCCACAACCTCAGCATGATTATAGCTAGATGGTAGGATATAGAGAAGAGGCTATGATAGAGACCGAAATATCTGGGTATAGTAAGGGTGCTGGCATGACATCACATAGTGCCCTAAGGCAGTGGAGCATTGCTATGCTATACCAGATGCACTGGCTACAATGCCATAATTCAATATACATCAGGATACATAGGTCGCAACTGGAGGTTACAATGGAACTCAGGACACTACAGGCATACTGGGTACATGAGAAATGCAGCATGCATCAGGATGCAATCCTATGCATCAGACACAGGATCTTTCTTTGCTAATGGAGGAGGAGAGTAGGATTCAGTAGATAAGGTCTAAAGGAAGGAATTTGAGGAAATGGTGAAAAGAGAAGACTAAAGAGAAAAGAAAACTGAAGAGAAAAGAACATTTAGAGAAAGTTATAGTTAGAGCCAAGATTGTTATTACCATTCAGGAAGGATATCTTGTCTTGTAATATAATTTTACAAGTCCATATTAGCATCTATAAGGTTATATTTCATAGATCTATCATGATATTATCCTTATCAATTTCCTCTCAATAATTCTTGTAATTGTAATATCAAAAGCTCTATCTTCTTCTATTCTGCATTTACTTTCTCTCTCTCAATTGCTAACCTTTCTCTTTCTAGTTCCAACTCCTTCCATCATAGTTCACCTTGTTGTAATAAATAGTGATTTAAGAAATCAAACTTTTTATCCTTCCTATCGGTTTTTGCAGATGCTAAAATTGTAACAGCATCTATAAGAGCTCCACTTCCCCCTTTTTTCTTCTTTGAACTTCTTCCTGTTAGTCTTCTAATATCTTCTTCCTCATGATTATTAAAGCATTGTGGAAAACATTATCTCTCTCCAGCTCTAATTGCAGATGATAAGGTAAATTGGCTAGTCAGTTGTTCTCCATTTTTTGCTGAACTACATCTCCTATTATATCCTTCAAGTTCCCTCTGCCCCCCCCCCCCCCCCCCTCCTGGTAACCCCTCCCTCATCATATCCCCCTCAATCTCTGCTTACTCAACCCCTCCTCTCCTGCTCCTCACATGCTCATCAGCTACCAGTACTCTTAGTTCTAACATACTCTGCCTATCTCTTCCCAACTTTTACTCAACTCTCTATCCTCCTATCTCATCCTCTATCGCAACCTCCCTTTCTCCCCTACTATCTTCATTACTGCTACTTGCTAATTGTTGTAATCAGTAATTTGACTCTAAGTCCTCTAAGTCATATCCTACCCCTTCTGCTCCTGGTTCCATTCTGCTCCCCCCACCTCTATAAGAATCCTCCTTCACACTTATTGCTTCTTCCTCTACCCTTAGTCCCTCAGACTAACTTCCCCCTTATGCTCAATCACCCTCTCCCTTATCTTGTTGAACTTTTTCATCTTTCTTCTTCCTACCATTCATCACTTCAATTAAGTTCTTTACCACTAATGCTATTTCATGTACATTGAGGCCTAAGTCAAATTCTACAAAAGGGTGAATATTGGGTCATTCACCCAAAATGGCATCAAGCCAGAAAAAAAAGACACATCATGAGAGAAGTTTTTCTGCATTTTTATTTGTACAATTAGCTTAGTTCTATTCATTCAATTATTGTATAATAGGTAGTTTTTTGTTTCCTAAATTTTTCTTCAAAATCATTTATTATTACTCTTACCCCTATAGTGTATCTAAGTTAATTTGAATATATTATTAAAATTACATACCTCAAAGTATTTTTTTCCCTTCATTTAAATCTTCTGCACTCAATTCCCATCTTGATTAACTGTTAAGCTTTACCACTACCCAATATGACTTCAATAAATTGTCATACTTGGAGCCAACATTTAGCTTGAGTTTGGTTGGAATTATTAAAGCAATTTCCTAACAATCTACCTTTTTGTTACTCCTGAACCCTTTTTGGTTTTCTGAAGATTCTCTGGTTCCTCAAGCAATCTTATTATCTGTGCTGTCTCCTCCTGGGTCCAGAGTGTATTTTCAGTTGATGTGCAAGACATCTTTTGTGGGTTGTAAGTTGGTTGTGAATTGGTTGCAATTGAATTTCCAATGATGTTATTGCTGCTATGTTTGTAATGTCTTTCTATTCTTATTAAAGTACCATAAATACTGTAATAATTGAGTAGGGTGCTAGGAGGTTGAGTTAGAGCGAATGAGTAAGAACTAAGTGAAATTAATATCTTGGATCTATTTTAGTATTTTGAGTGGAGTCATTTCAGCTCACTCTGACCCTTGTATTAATAACATGTCATTACCACTTTTGAAAGATATAAAGTAACAACAAAATTGAATGTAAAGTATACAATTCTTTCTCTGAAAATACTTTGATACTCTATTGCTATTTGATACAATTAATATACAATCCTTTTTCTGCAAAATAAGTAACTATTACAGAATATTTTATCAATAAAAATGACACAAAAAACAAAGGCATATCTGGACACATAAAAGTCAATCCTGTACTCCCTCTCCTCCCTGTGGATAAGTTTTATGCCACTGTTAGAAAGCGAAGAGGGCCAAAAAGAAAACAACACACCGAACCACTTCTAACTAGTCAAAAATGATTCACTAAGGGAAATTCATAACAGTCCTACAATATAAGCTATAAACTTCAAGTATTAGCCCACTGGTACGTAAAAAATATATGATGCAGGCCAACAAAATTCCAGGAACCTACCCAGATTGAAGTCACAAAGTAATTCCAAATACCAATAGGACATCTGTCCTATTGGAAAAAAGATGAAAGAGACAGAAAATATGCTGATGTATAGAAGGATCAGCAATGTCTTGCAGGGGGGGGGGACACCAACATTGGAGTGAGATGTAGAGGTTGATATACGAAGAATTCCATGAAAGAAGAGGAATTGGAAGGCCAGTTTAGAGAGGCTGGTTTTGGTGCATTAGTAAAGAGTTATTCATGAAAGTTTATCCAGGAAAGGATACTCAACTTTTCAAGTTTTCAAATAGATGGTTCTATGGATTCCTGCAGGCACATCAAATTTAGTTACAGTTTATTACCAACACTGCCAGTAAACTGCCTACCAATTTTTTGAACACTATCCTAGACTGGATGAAATTCAATAGACATAACTCCAAACTGCAACCAGATAATGAAATGGGATTAGGGGACATACCATGTATTGTTGGGAGATACCAGTTACAAAACATTTGTAACATGGATCAAACTCCCTTGCCCTTCGAATATCTTGAAGGGTAAACCTATAATCAAGCTGGAGAGAAAACTATGTAGGCACAGTCAAGTAGTCAGTCAGGATGGGATAAGCACCAGGGAACAATACTGTTTACTGTATTTGCTGATGGCATTCCTTGAGTGAAGCCACTCATATTTTTTTCAGGGAAAGGGAGTTGGTCCAACCATTGTGGCAGAGCAAAAGCTCTATGATAGCTGTGTGATTGTAATGTTCAATCCCACAGCTTATGCCAACTTAAGCAATGTGCTTGAGTGGCTAGATGAGCAAGTGATTCCAATACTTGACAATCAGCCAATACTTCTTGCAATAGACCTCTTTGCTGCTCATAAAACAGAAGAGGTTCTTGATACCCTTCGTGCCCATGACATTACCATGAGCATTATACCTAGAGATTGTACTGGACTGATACAACCTCTAGATGTATCAATTAACTATCTATTTAAAGATATCTTGAAGGTAATTTTCTTGGAAAAAGGTGTAGACTTACCAATTGAAAAAACTAACTGATGTACTTAAACTACAGGAGAAATTAGACAATCAGTTCGATGCGATTGATAATGAGGAGAAGATTGTCAAGGGAGGAGGAAAACTTACAGGAAGCATGGTGGGGAGGTGGTGAGTAGCGGTCACCTGGACTGTTGGGGGAGCCTGGGAACAGTTTTCCCAGGCAAAACAAGGAGTTGTTCAGCATTTGTTTTGGTATGTTGGACTGGCACTTCCGATTGATAGAAGTTCTGACCAAAAGATCTCTATTAAGGGAATAGAGACTAGTTTCCTATCATAGGGGTTAGTAAATTTTCATAATGGAGAGGATCTTACCTTGGAGGGGGATATAAATGTTTTGGGGAGAGATTGTGAGGATGGAGCAGAGGTGGATGATAATCTCTCATCTGGGATTGAAGACATCAAGGATGGGGATGAAAATGTTTTTTTTGAGTAACTGCCAAGGATTTTCTTAAAATGATATTGTGTGATTGGTGATGAATGTACTTGGCATGTTTCATCTTAATCTAATAACGTAGTACACTATTCAATTATTACAGTTTTTACAGTATGCTGAGTTAACCTTACTAATTATCTTATTTTCTTCCATTAGTTTCTCCAATATGTTACCCAAAATGAGGTTATACTATTCGCTAATTCTATAAAGTACCCTAAGGCAGGTTCGCACATTTACCCGTTACAAATAATTACACAGAAATTATCTTTCTAACTTTGAATACCTCTAGTGTAAGAGTAGTACTTGTTACAGGCAACAAGTACCCGAACATTTAGGTGGAAAACAGGGATAATTCAGAGATAATTCAGAGGTAAAAACAGGGGGGGACAGGGGGGGGACAGGGGTGAAAACAGGGATATGGCAGGGGTTTCTGACTAGCTGAGAGGATGGCAAGAGGAAGTTCAATTAAATATTCTCAAGCAGAAAAGGTAGTATTGCACGAACTATAGTATATCTATATAAATAATGTATATATATAAAAAGCACCTCATCTACCAATGCATATGACCATCTTGAGCTACAATAACCACAGCAATTCTCTCTGGCATGGAGTTAACAAAAGCTAATAGCTCCTCTTGTGAGATCTGATCCCACTCTACCTTAATTGCCTCTGCCATTGCAGCAGAGGTGGTTGCATGGGGGCAGCGTTTGTCGAGCATAGTTTTCAAGATATACCATACATTTTCAATCGGGTTGAGATCGGGTGAGGATGGTGGCCAGGTAAGCGTTAGCATATTGTAGAATTGATGAAAAGAGGCTGTATAGGCTACCCTATGTGCAGCCACTCCATCTTCCATAATCCATATCCTTTGACTTGGTCCCACTCTTTGACTCTCATAGTACCAGAAAGGCCATAGGACTGGGGTTAAAACATGTTCAACATAGGTAGTAGCTTTAATTGTTCCCCAGTCCTGTCGATACCAAAGTACTAAAGGACATTTTTTACCCCCCATAATTCTACCCCATATCATGATAGAATTCCGCTTCGGAAACTTAGGAGCTATACAATCATCATTGTATTCTTCCCCTAAGTGTCATGTTACCTATGTTCTCCCATGAGACCCTTCCGGCCAAATGTAACACTCATTGGTCCAGATAACACAACTCCAATCCTCCATGGTCCAGTTTGCATGCTCAAGGACAAACTCTAATTGAAGGCGCTTCTTGGATGCATTCAAGGCCGGTTTCTTGCGAGCAACCCGGTGTGAGTACCCTTCCATCTGAAATGCCTTTCAGATTGTTTTCTCACTTGCATGTACTCCACATATTTCAGCTACCTCTGTGAGAGGTAGCCTCCAGTTTGCTGCACTGCTTGTTACTGTAGAAACAAGCTGATGGCGAGTAGGCGTATTAATAGAGAAGGGACGTCTCTTTCGTTTCTTTGGTGTTGTTGGGTGATTGCATATATCGTGAACTGTGCTAACTACAAGGTTTTGATCAGCTGTAATCTCTTGATATGTCCATCCTGCACGGCTACAAAGACATTGTACAAAGCATCGTGTCTTGTATGAGCATTCTCCCGATTTTATTGGTGGCATAACTATTCACATTAGCTCTTGTTCCTTCATATTTCGAGATATACTGACCTGTGTGTAGTTCACGACGTGTTTTTCAACGTTTTCAGTTACTGATTCTGACTAGAATAGGACAATCCTGTTTGCTTATACCTATGTACACAGACCTCTCCTCGCACCTCTACCCCTTTGCCATATCCCTGTTTTCACCCCTGTCCCCCCCTGTTTTTACCTCTGAATTATCCCTGTTTTCCACCCAAATGTTCGGGTACTTGTTGCCTGTAACAAGTACAGTATCGGTATCCACGCGCAGGCAGGAGAGGCAGGGCGAAATTTTTATCGATAAAAGATACGGAAAACTCTCAGAATGCCCCCTCGGATAGGGACAAGGGTCTAAAATGCCCTTCACTAACTAGAATGCCACATTTCACTTGTTTTACGAATGAGTACCGGCAGCGTATAAGTACTCACCCGAACCAAAGTCTATCCCAACCTTTATCTACCCTGAATCCATCACAACACTAGTCAAATGCGCCTGGTGGAAAGTATTTCAATTATTTTGAATACCTCCAAGAACTTTAGACCAGTGGTCTTGAGGACTATTTCATCTATATAAGGGGTCACTAGACATTGCTATCGAAGGCAAAGAAAGAAAAAACACACTTCTCAGTTCCAGAGGGCATTGTAGTTGCGTGGGGCACATTAGACCCTTGTCCCTATCCGAGGGGGCATTCTGAGAGTTTTCCGTAAAAGATAAAAGTCACATTACCAACCGAACGACTGACTCAAACCAATCAACCAGCGAGTTATTGTACCCCCGTGCCATACCGATGTCTATCTATGACTCAGTAAACGGTCCCTCCCTCGCAATATGATACAATACAGTATCATACCGTAAAATCTCTTGAAATCCACTATCTCCCCAGGCCCTGTAATCTCCAGGATCAGAGACAAAAGTTCCAGAGAAGGTTTAGCGTTTTCCTGAAGCGGTATAGGATCAGCTCTCAGGGCATGTTGGATCTCAATAACTGGTATTTGCAATTCTGTTAACCTATCCAACTAAACCCATCGTAGGCTGACAGGCTACTTACTGATAGTGGATTTCACGAGATTTTACGGTACAGCAATTAAGTAGGTCGAGTTAAGCGAAGGAAAAGAAAGAAAAACGGTACTCTCCGCCCCCCGCACTGCAATAATACCGGTGTGGACTAGGGCGATATCATAGGGTAGTTTGGTGGTCTCATGGGACATTTTCTCCCACTGTGACTTGCCCACTAGTAGATAGCTTGGCATGCAGAGTTTTCTGCTTATAACGCACCTTTGTGTTTCCTTAGTTAGACAAGTGCAACCACACCTTCCTTCAACGGTCAATCCAGTCATCACTTCACTTCTATTGGGCTTAGCTTTCTCGTGTGTTCCCTTTATCGCCTATCGGCGGCGTTACGCCGTATCTATCCGGGGTCAAGTCTACCCTTCCAATCCCCCGGTATAGTGAGCGGGTCACGACTACACTTATCCCACACAAGTGCGCCTGGTCAGACCACCATCCAACTCCGGGAAAGCCATCGAGCACTCCCACCAGGGGACAGGGGGGTTCACCCAATCAACGCCCTTTGAGCGATTTTCACGATGGCTTCAAAGTCTTTATTCTTACCCTCGGTTACAAGAGATAATTCTTAGGTGTTTTGCTCCCTATTCGACACCCCTTGGGCTCGCTTTCCTTTGTTTCGGCTATTGATACGCCGCCCATGATACGAGCTCTTTTTAGAGCACCACATTCGCCTCTTCAAAGGCACCCTTCTGGAACCACATTCTTTTTTGCTTTGGCAGACGGCTGGGACTACAGTTCGCGGTTTGAGGAGCCTCTTGAGGCCCGAGTCCATACCTTCTTTATCGACACCGCCTAGTACAGACACGAACACGATTCCGATAGCCTTTCATTCTTTTTTGCGATTGTTCCAGACGCCCTTTTTAGGGACCCACGACCGCCTTTCGGCACGTAAGACCTAGGAGTTGAGTTTTTTATTTCTCCTAGGCAACGGCTATTGTAAGTCCTGGGCAACCCCCAGGCAACCCAAATCCGCGGGGTGTCTTCACCTCCTCCCTTGGGGGGATGGCTTTGACCCCCAAAAACCACCACCCACACCTCGGAACTTCTGATCGGCGTATCCCGGCAGCCTTGGTGTGGTAACACGAAACTCGGAAGCCCTGGCCGTCCAGGCAGGCCACACATCGCTTTGGTGTGGTAGCACAATTTCGGAAGTCCTGGCCTCCCAGGCAACGCTAACCTTGCCTCCCCTTTTTGTCGACTCGGTACGTCTGCTCGCGAAGCAGCCCTTGCGACTGGGCAGGCTAACAGCCTGATACCCCTTCTCCTCTCTTGGGTGGACCCTTGCTTTGGATAAAAATCCGCGCGACCCACGACCCCGGGGGACGGCCTTTGGCCTTCCCACCCCCTCGGTATTGTGGGGTTTCGACCATCTTAGGCCAGTGTGAACTTGGGTTTCGACCCAGGAGTCCCAGCGGTCACGGCGGAAAACCACCAGGGTTGGGGGGAGTTTCTACGACTATGCAGTAATTGGGGCTTTTTCGGTTATATTTTGGGGGAGGTGGCGGCTTCGGTCGGCTGCCGGGGAGGGTTTCTTTTGTGCCGGAGGGGTAGCGAGGCAGCGAGCGGGCTGTTAATGATGTATTTGTGGCAGGTGGCCAGGAGGTGGATTTCTTTCAGGGGGCCCTTGGCTGGGGGGAGTATCTCATGCCGGCTTAGCTAGATTACGATTTAGTTCGTAGAAACGGGGCTTTGTACCCCCGGGCTAGATAGAATGGAAACAAAGGTTACAGCACTCCCACACCGGTATTAGAGGGTTTGCGCAGTCAGACCTGGGTGGGAGTTATCAATAGTGTGGCTTGGGGTTGTCGCTTGCATCAAGAGCACATGGAACTCCCGAAAAATGATGTTCTTATTAAACTGAGTGCCTTCAAGAGGTTATTCTGTGGCCAACTATCAAGTATTTTGAAATCACTCTTGTTTGAATAACACTTGAGAAGCATGGCTACGAAATCATACCCCCTTGAAGGAATAAAATTATGTTTGGAGATGTCATTTAGAGCTGTCAATTCCAGGCTCGGCTTCAACTTTTTTCACACCTCGACCAGGTGGGATCAAGCAACCTGGTTGCCAAGCCTTGCCGTTAACTTATGTTAACACCACCTAGGTCTCCCTGCGCAAACCCTCTATTACCGTACTTTGCTCGATTTCAGTATGTGATGCCATGCAATCTCCGCCCCTCCCCCCCTCCTGCCCTGTACCGCGACGGCGGGGACGGACGGCGCGGGGGATCGTGGGTAGTCCTTTGAATCTTGTGGCGATCTGGATTCGCTCGTTTAAGGAAAAAGGAAATATACCGTACCCGCTCTCCCATGGGATGCGGGGGGTTCATCTTTTTTTTTTTGTTGAAAGAATGGGAAAGTTTATGCGACTGGATGTAAGGAGTCTGTGAATTGGGGGTGCACTACACTACTAGGGAGAAGAAGAAGAAAAAAAAAAGAGAAACGTACGGTTTTGTAATTTCAATATCGTGATGGCGGCGGCGCGGGAAGCTGGGGTGCTGCTACCGTATTGAAGGGTTTGATAGGTTACTGTTTTGTATTACCGGGACTGAACAGTATGATACCGGTATTCTGGAGTAGCCTGGGTGAGTGAGCGAACCGCTACGGTGGAGAGAGAGGTGGCTTGACTTATCGATGGAGAGCTATGATAGTTTAGTTCAGGTTCACTTCGCTTAGCTTTAGTTAGTGATATTGTACGAGTTGTTTCATGCTCTTCGCACGGTGCTTGCTCTCCATAGTAACCTACCTACTTACCTACATAGCTACCTCAGACCTATATCTAGCTAGCCTACCTATCTGTCTATCTGCCCAGTCTAGACTACCTGCTATATAAAGCTTGATCTTCGAGAAAACTTTTTTTTCAGGCTGGAAGGAAAGTGCAATATAATACGGTAGCGAACCGACCGTAACGCGTCTTTTATTTTTTGGGTTTTTGTTCCAATCGTCTTATCAAAGCTCGCTCGGATTAACAGGCATCACCGAGTTGCTTGGACTTGCATCGATACAGTACAGTACGACACCAACCAGCATTCTTGTTGCTGTCCGCGTTGCGGTTGAATTTGCACTTAGGCGATACGGTACGACACAGTATCAGAAAGGAAAAAAAATGTCAGGGCCAGATCAAATTGTTCCCTCAACAGCGCGCAGGAGGACGTTCGGAGATCAGGCTCGCAGGGTTAACAAGCCGTTATTGACAAAGTATGCGATTCTCCTTCTCCACTTTTGCAGCGCGGCTCAAAATTTTGGATATGAACCTAGCAGATCATGCTAGTTCATGTCGGATCATATCAGTTGCTAATAATCTGCTTGTTTGATCGTTCGCTCGCGACAGAGAGGGACTTATCGGCAACTACGATTATGCCTTTTTGTTTCGGGTATGGGAATTGTGAAACCTCCATGCCCATCTCCACACACGTCCTCCCACCCATCCATTCTATTCCATCGCATTCTTCTGCAAGGCAGAAGAAGAGGAAGACGCAGAAGTGGAAACAAAGCACAATACTTACCAGGCGGTAAACCAAAAAATGTAGCCTAGGATCCCGTTCATGGAGAAACCGCGGCGATCGGCGCCTTTTTCGGACTAGACGATCGGATGACGGTATTGCTTGCGCTACTGCTAGGGTTTCAACAGTTGCGTTTCCAACTCTCCTACTCTCCATATATTGGCACCCTTAATAATTGCGTGATATACGTTCATATATCCTGGTTGAGCTTTTTGCTGATATCGCTCATGTCATGAAATAGTGCTCTGGCAATGCTGGCAGGAGTAGTTTCCCCCCCCCCCCCGATAATCCTCGGAGGCGCAGGAGGTGCGAACTTATCGGCGGAGATCCAACAGTACCTCGTTTCGACCTCATTGATTGTTTGCGGTATATTGTCTGCCATCCAGATTACCAGATTCCATGTCTGGGGAACTCCGTATGTACTTGTCGTAAATGGCCTTAGGGAATGCAGCATGGATGGTGCGTCTTTTTTTAAGGTTTTTGGCTAATTGATCTGATGTGCGCCGGTAGTTATTGTATCGGGACTGGCCTTATATCTGTGTGAGTATTATACTGCCGAGATATGGATGCCAGAATGGGGCGATGCTAAACATAGTAGTGTTGGGACCTCGTTTGCGATTATACCCGTTGCCCAGGGTGCTTTAGATTAGATGTATGCGAATGGAAAGGTGAGATTATGAAATATCAACACATATGACTGACCCGTCACCAACCGTGATTCACGTGAAATAGTATATGTAACTCTTTCAAAGCCAAACGTCATGAAAATTATACCCTAACCCTAGAAATCGCAGGCCCAATGGGTGAAGGTGGAATGAAGTTGCCTTGTCCAGACGGTTATGGTAAGTGATAGCAGGTGATAGTCCATGATCGGGCAAAAAAAAAAACTTACCTAAAGCTCATGTAGGTGCCATTCTTGGAACCGGATGTGTTTGTGCACTTCTGGAAATCGCCCTTTCATTTATGCCGCCTAAAGCCCTTCAAAAGATCTTCCCACCTTTGGTCACTGGTCCGACTGTGATGCTCGTCGGTGTCAAATTAATTGCATCCGGTTTCAAGAATTGGGCTGGAGGGAATGGACCATGCTCTGCGATGCCTGAAACGGGATTTTTCTCTTTATGTCCCAATATTGCAGCTCCGCATGCTCTTCCCTGGGGCTCTGCAGAGTTTATTGGTGAGTTTCTGAAAGGTAATCCTGTAACGTGGGTTGTAACTAACCCTTTTATGAGGCCTTGGATTCTCCGTCTTCTTTGCTATCATTATTTGCGAGAGATTTGGAAGTGAATAAACTAAGCCTAACCTAGTAATACTTTATGCTTAGGTCCTATCATGAAGTCCACTAGCGTCGTTATTGGACTTCTATTTGGATGCATTATTGCCGCAGCCACTGGCTACTTTTCTAAAAAAAGATATCAATCTGGTAAAGTTGAGTTAGATGCCGCGCGGATACGAGTACCTGTTTATTGATTGATTCTAGGCGCCAGCTGTTTCGTTCATCTGGGTTCATACATTCAAACTGACAATATACGGTCCGCTCGTACTGCCGTATGTTCCCAATCAACACCAAACTCTGTCTTGCTAATTTGCTCGTAGGACATTAGCCGTTTATATAATTCTAGCATGCAAAGCTATTGGCGATATCACCGCAACGTGCGATGGTATCCTCAATTCATCCCTGTACGGTGGAGGGTGATTGATGCTGACAACTGAGCAGTGTCTAAACTCGAAGTCGAGGGTAAAATGTTCGACTCACGCATCCAGGGAGGTCTCTTGGCCGATGGCATCAACGGACTTCTAGCAAGTTTAGCCACCATCATCCCTATGAGCACGTACGCCCAAAATAACGTATGAATTGCCGTTTCCCCAGACTTTCTTTCATATCGGGGACGTCTTGGCTAACTAAGCACCAGGGCGTCATCGCTCTCACTCGGTGCGCAAACCGCAAAGCTGGATATGGATGTTGGTCTGTAACCCCGTCGAAAATTTGCTGCTTTTTTTTAAGGCATGCAGCACTGGTAGATCATAATAACTCATGCTTGTTATAGTTTTTTCCTGATACTTATGGGAATTTTCTCAAAATTTGCTGCGTCCCTCGTGGCAATTCCGTCTGCAGTCTTAGGCGGGATGACTACATTCCTCGTAAGCCACTTTTGATACCAAGAGTAACCGAAAAAAAGGGCTACTCGCTGATTTGCACATAGTTCTGTGCGGTTGCCGTATCGGGTATGAGAATTACGGCGACAATGCCGTTCACACGTCGTAGTAAGTTTTTCATTTTTTCATTTTTTTTTTTTTTCATTTTCGCTTTCTTCTTTCACTTTCACTCTCACGCTCCTTGCACATCTTGTTCGACCGGTCCACTGGTTTTGCTGTGCTGTAGAAGTTCCAAACCAATTGATTTGACAAAATTGACGCTTAAAAATTTTTTCAGACCAATTCATTCTGACGGCATCTCTTGCATTGGGGTAAATAAACCTGCATCCTTCCTGTCAAAGAAAACAACAAAGAGATTGCCGGATAATAACGTGATAAAATTGTAGATACGGAGCTACCCTCGTGCCGACATGGTTTGAGTAAGTCTTCCTTCTTGCCCTTCTGGAATGAAATTAGGCCCTATCTGTGATCAGCTACTGATTAAAGGGCTTGACAGCCACTTTTTCACGTACAATGGAGGTGGGGGATTGCAGGGATTCTTGGACGCCATCAGCCTTATCATGGAGACTGGGTTTGCCATAACTGCTTTGTGAGTGATAATGAACCCCCCTTGGAAGCCGTTGGATCATCCTCTACAGCCATGCCGAACCGGTGACTAACGATTCACTATTCACTTTTCTTGAACAATTATTAGTATGGCGATATTCTTAAATCTGATTCTACCAGAGGAGGTCGAGGAGGACAACAGGGAAGAAGTCCCGATTGAGTCTCCAAATAATAGTAACATGCAAGTAACAGGCTCAGAGTCGCTGGACCGCGGTGTCGAGAAGGTTTAACATACTTTGTTATTCCTTATGAGAAGCATGTGAATTGATGTGAATTGACGGTCCTTTCTTGTTCTTGATTTTTTTTCTTCCGTGGTCTCTGTTGCTTCTTTTTGCTCTAGATATCTAGGAGCTAAGTGCTGTATCAACCTTTTAGCATGTGAATCCCCAGTTGTAGCATCCCCGTAGCCGTGGGTCATTTTGTACCGGCTATAATTTCTTGTACCGGTATAGCGTTATTTGGGTTCACACTAGGGTGGGTGAGCAAAAATCTGGAGGCCCCCGCTGATGCTGATTGCAGTATTGATTGCAAGATTGTTTTATTTCTATTTTCCTCAGAAAAAAATAATTAAAAGGAAAATGTTTATCTCCACTGTTCAAGGAGCATGCCATTTTCCGGAATATGAGGCGATTTGTTGGCTGTTTTCCTTTCTTTGTTGAAAAGTCTCATACCGATCAGCATCCCCCAGGCACTTGCTGTAGGGGAAGCGGTGTCCCTGCAGGGAATCTGCAACCGCTAGCGATAGTCCCCGTCCCCGTCTCCACAATTCCGCTCAAGCCAAGCATAGTCGCTGTAGGCATGATAACCATGAACTCTAGAAACGCGCAACTTCATGAACTATCACGTTAGTTTAATCCACTCTTTTCGCTCGGCGCTCCGAGAATGCTACGGGTGTACGGGTAGAACCCTCAAGGGTCCTCGGATAATTATACAAAGCGTCCATTTCCACTGTACTGTAACAGCGGGAGAAAGAGGAATAAATATGCTTGCATGATAAATGCCGGGTAAGAAATCTGTTGATATCACCGATTCCCTGGGTTTGACCTTTTTGCCGTACCGTAACTGCAGTAACCAGTCTTAAGGGGTCAATTGTGGGGTTATTAATGTTTGATGGTAAATGAACTCGGCACAAATATTTCTTGCCTGTATCATGTATCAAAGGCAGCCGAAGAAATTGAATCTGTTGAACCATTTATGGTAGGCGAAAGGGACTGATTAACCCGAAATCCAACGTGTGCTCGGTCTGAGAGCGGTGGTTGGATGACAGGCACAAGTATACCAGAATCGGATGGAGATATGTCTTTTTGTACAGGAATGGTAAGAGCCAGCTTACTGTACTCAGTACTGGGCAGGAGTACGGAGCGGAAGGGAAGATTGTTGCAGTCTTGTGGCTGTGTAGGGGTTATGTGGGTTTCAAGTTTCAACAGTTAAGATCTTGCCATCAGACAACCTTCAAACCGCAACAGTCACCCCGAATTCTGTGATGTGATAGGCACACACTGTGGGCACCCGATGGATACGGTGCCCGCTGCGGGCATAGTATTGGTGGACACAGTGTCCGCACTACCATTTTTCGAGTTAGCGACCGGAGTTTCCCCGCACAACCTTGGAAGAAAATTTTTGATCAGCATCTCCGCTTTCTCACTTATCGGGTGAACTCGGGAACTTAGCCGGTACCTTGAAAATGGTAAAAAAAAAAGCAGATAAAATCAAGGAAACAAATCAAATAATAATAACAGATCTGATCAGTCGAACCAGATTTTTGCCGGTCAACGTCTAATTTTGAAGTTAGCTGGTCCATCTCGTTCCCCGCTGTAGTTTATCGTAGCCCTTCACTCCTTTTTGGATTACAGACCATGACCCGTCGCCTATCCACGGAAAAACTCATTCCTAGCTAATCGGAGCGGATCACGAAGACGGGAGAGTCCGGACACTGGTTACTTAGATCCACCGCTAGGGAACGTCGTACTACCCTAAATAGGACCGCGGGGCATTATCCTTTTATCCGGGGCCTCTCACATGTGAGGGCACCACCAAGCGAAGCAAAGGGTAACAAGAAGGATTCTGGTAATATATCGTGGTGGTTAGAAATAAAGGGGAAATGAGGAGGAGGGGGGTGGATTTCGTCCACAAAACTAATATTGGATATTTGACAGTGGATAAAAGAAGCATTTCCAACGATCTTGCATGAGTGTGGGGACCTGGATCGCGTTCCTGGCGGGCGGGGGCGTGCGCAGGGCTCGAGAATAAACGGAACTACTCCCGACTTTCCCTCCGGGCGTATCATACCGTACAAGTACAGCACCTCAGAGCCAGGCTTTTTTTGCCCCCCCGCAATATAAACAACATCATCCTTTCTTACTGGTACCCCCACGCAAGAAAGTTTGAAGAGCTAATCAGGGACTGATTTCATGGGGCCGAACAGCGCATATCTTTCAGAGTATTTGACCGGGCATTGAAGCCTTTCGGACAGGATGCCGAGAACAAACCGTTTGGCCGCCGTTGTTGTCGGAGGCCAAACAGCCACACGGTTCAAATAATTTATTATCCTCGGAGCTCTAAAAGGTTGGTAATAGTATTAGTCTATGGAGTTTTTGTGTAAAAAGAGCAAAATTTCGGCTTTTTTTTTTCTTTTGGAGAAAAAGGTGAAGAAAAAAAAGGATGGAGGAAAAAGAAAAAGACATTTTTTAAAAAAAAGGAAAGCGCTTTTTTCTTTTCCCCACAAACCTTTGTCCCGTTGACGTTTGTCCGCGCACAGGAGTCCGGGGGTGGGTCCAATGGATGAGACAAAAATGATGAAGCAAGTTCGTAGGGCGGGAAAAAGTTTCATATACATGTATTGATCTTACACGATAGTTACCAAAAATCGTAAAAAAAATACTTACCAACATCAGCAACAACAACAACAACAGCAACAACAACAACAACAAAACAAGAGAAACAACGGCTGTCGTCGTCGCCGGTTATTCGAGAGTTTATTTCCAAGGTTATCATAAGGCCAGGTGAGCTCGTATCGTGATTTGTACATAACCAAAAAGTCACACATCTAAGTGGAAATAACAATTTCATGGCAGACTG
Organism: Choiromyces venosus 120613-1; assembly: GCA_003788595.2. Taxonomy (NCBI): domain Eukaryota; kingdom Fungi; phylum Ascomycota; class Pezizomycetes; order Pezizales; family Tuberaceae; genus Choiromyces; species Choiromyces venosus. The sequence goes on along the minus strand of ML120542.1, from coordinate 81,602 downwards.
CCGTACCGTATCCGAGCGGTGGAGATGTATGCAGGACCAACCAGTGAGAATGAGATATGAAGGTTGATGGATAGTCACTTGCTCTTGTTTCGCAGCATCATATCGTTCCATCTAAGCAGCGGGTGCATCTACCCCCTTTTTTTTTTTTTTTTTTTGACCTGCCATCCTATCACTTCCCCATGTTTTGAAGTGGCCATACAATGCCCTCGTAAGAGCCTGTTCCCCCCACTGCACATCAGACATGGTGTGCCACAGAAAAAAAGCATCATGAGGGGAAACAGGCAAAGCAAAATATCGTATGCCATTGTATTGTAATCAGCATAGGTTAGGAAAGATAGGGTACGGTAAGTTAAAGCAAAGCAATTAAATGGTAATAATAAAAAAAAGTTGTAATGGTATTTCAAATGAATGTATGAGGCTACGGTAAGAGTATGATACGGTACGGCACTGGGTTATCTTATTTGTCTGCGACTTTGTCTGACTAACTGCCGAATACCCTCCCGGGAGAAGGGAGTGGTTGTGCTGGAGGTGGAGGTGAGTGATTGAATGAGTGACTGACTGAGTGACCAGAAGGGTGGAGGTTGTTGCAATGACGGACTCCCCCACACTTGAGTGAATGCATCAGATGAAATTTCCTTTTGATCGAAGATAGGTTGTCTAGACATGTAACCAACCCCACTCATCGCACTCTCTCAGCCGTAGAACCCCGATCAACAAGGACACCCATCCATCCATCCACTGTGATTCCGCTTAGCCCTACTTTTTATTTTTTTATTTTTTATTTTTTTGTTACCTTTCATGGATTTTCTGAGGGTGTGAGCGAGTGTGAGTTTGAGCGTGGGAGGAGGCGCGGCGTAAGTTGAGCAGGGAGAATGTGTGATTTGAGTGAGTGAGTGAGTGCGTGTGTTGCGTGCTTTGCTGTCTGCGCTTGTTCATAAAAGTAGACTCCCACCAACCTTCCACATACCGTAAATTTGGCCTAGTAGGAGTACCTACAAAAAGCCTGCTCTCCCCCGTATCTACGCCCCCTCTTACTGCACCCTCTCTCCGGATCTAGTTCCATTCCCCATCAAGTCACTAAACATCCTCACCACAAAGAGACAAACGAGCTGCGCACCTGCATTGAACAGCACCCCAGATACTCGGACACAGCGCGAAGGATATCGCTAGATCTTTCCTCTGAAACAATAATAAACCCCCGCCTCGAAGCTCGTACAGACGAACCTAAAGGTTGAACAGCAGATATTAGGAGATTCAGCAGGGGAACAATCTCATTCTTACGCTCATATTTATTTATCTTTCAACAATTTTGCCATTTTCTTGTCCTCTTGCAACGTGAGGAAACAATTTTTTTTTTCTCCAGTGGGGGTTTATTTTTGTTCATCTGCCGCCTGCAATAATCTTGTCCCACTTGGTTCCCTCCGCGGCTCGGTGTCCCCACATCGGCCCAGTCAGACAACCGCCCCAGGCTCCAGCAAAGCGCCAACAGAAGCAGCAGCGCCTCATACCTTTTTTTTTCTTTCACGTTCAGGCTTGACAAGAGGAAAAGGAAAAAAAAGAAAAAAAAACCTTCTCTCCCCTTTCACTGCTTTTTCAGCTTCGCCGGGAGCTACGCACACACATACACACATACACACATACACACATACACACATACACACATACACACACACACACCCACCCATCCATCTATTCATCGTTCCGCCTCATCATCACCATCATCATCATCTACAACGAAGGGAAGAAAATAATTTCCAGCAATCATCATTATTACCGTCCCCTTCTCAATCATCAGCACCGTCATTACTCATAGCCGAGGGTTCGTTGTTTTATAGTGCTGTTATTTTTTTTACGGGCTGTACCACCCTCCTTCCCAATAAAATAAAGGAGAAAAAGGAAAACCAGAAAAATTTCCCCGAACGGGTGTCCTCGATCGCGGTACAAATCCGGCGGCATCCCCCCCTCCACACTTTTCGTCTCCCCTTTCACCCCACGCTCTCCTGAGATCAGCAACCGGCTATATTCTATATAACCCCGCGGGCCTGCTAACTTCTCCACACTTTCTTCCTCTTTGTGTTCGTCATCTCTTCATCACTTTTGTTGAACGTAAATCACATGCAGCGAGGTTCCTCAACATCTAATATTGCGTCCCTTCTACATCAATCTCCTCCACAACCTTCACATAGACCTATGTCTTTTCACGATCACGAACGAAGTCACCAGATGAACCCCTCTGGGCTCTCTGCTATCCTTCCTCCTCTCATGTCACCACAGGATTCGATGCAGGACCAAAGGCCTGAACTTCCTCGTCCTTACAAATGCCCTATGTGTGATAAGGCTTTTCATCGTCTAGAACATCAGACTCGACACATTCGAACTCACACCGGAGAGAAGCCTCATGGATGCACATTCCCTGGTTGCTCAAAACGGTTCAGCCGCTCTGACGAACTTACTCGACATTCCAGAATCCACACAAACCCAAACTCGCGAAGAAGTAACAAGAATCAGCAACAGGCCGCACTTGCTGCCGCTGCTCAGGCTGCCCAACACGATCACTCTTCAATGGGCTCGCCCGGAAAGATGATGCCTCCTCCACCAAAAATCATCTCTAAGTCTGCTCCTCCTTCTCATGTCGGTTCACCGAACGTGTCTCCACCACATTCATACCATGGAATGCATCAGCCATCCATCCACTCTGGGTTGACACCCTTTCGAACATCGAGTAGTCCATCGCTTATGGGTGGTAATCACAACAATGGGTTGGATTTGGGATTCCTGGCACAAACGGCGTCTCAACAGCTAGAGCGAGAAAGGCATCATTACCACCTCCAACACTACCAACATGGTCGACCCTCCCTTCCACCGTTCTCTCACGGCGCACAACCAATGTCCCGTTCTCATTCCCACGAGGATGACGATCAGTATAATCACCACCGTTCAGTAAAGAAGTCTCGACCCAGTTCTCCAGTTTCTACCGCGCCATCTTCTCCCACCTTCTCTCACGATTCCTGTTCACCAACTCCGGAGAGCACGCCATTGGCAACACCAGCACACTCACCGCGTCTATTCCCTCGCGACCGTGATGATTATCAAATGCAGCTTCCGAGCATTCGACATCTTTCGCTTAGGCATATACCCGCTCTTGCACCTATGGAGATTGCTGACCCATATAACGCCGGTGGCAACATGTCTCAACAGCCTTTACCACCCAACCATGGAATCCGACTTGGTGATATTATCAACCGCCCCGATGGTTCTCAGCGAAAGCTGCCAGTACCTCCGGTTCCTCGGGTTGCCGTTCATGATCTTTTGAACGGAGGTGTTAGTGGTCTCGGTTACTCGTCCGCCTCATCCTCTACAGCCAACTCCATCGCTGGCGGGGACTTGGCAGATCGTATGTGAGGATTTGTTCCGGGTAGTGCATAATATTTCTTCTACACTTTAGCTTTTGGGGGTTTTCTGATGCGTTTGGCGAATACTCTTTACCTTCAGATATTCATTTTCCTTTGTTTTTATATTTTTATCTTGCTACTAGAACGGGGTTATATTTGGGATAAACTATGACGGACTTTATGGGCGTTTTTGTCGGGAGCTCGACCTTTTCTCATTTCCGATTTACATTCCTCTGCTCATTTCTTATATTATATCTCTTGTTTTATTTGTCATTTTTTCTTAGGAGTTCATAGAGGACCCTAGAGGTCATTGTTTTTACTAGTATACAGCACGTCACCCACCAAGTATTGTCTATTCACCCGGGAAAGGGATGGAGTTCCTCATGTATTTTATTATGGCTATTATCTCATGTATAGAGAGTTTCGCAGTCACCATTTACTTTGTTGTCTTCTTGTGTGTTTTAATTTATTGATTGTTTGAGAAACACTGGCTACTTAGCAGCATGAAAACGTCAAAATATTTCTCCTTTATGTTTTCGAAAATGCTTGTATCATTTGCTTTGAGATCGAAATATGATTTATTCGATCAATTCATCAATGTTCTTTGTCGGGAACCCCACATACATACCCGCTATTGTACCCAAGGCATATTCGGGAAAATTACTGGAAAAACAGATGGTCCTTGCACTTCCGGAGAACTTACGAGCTCTGGCGTGGGTTTCTTTATTTTTCTTCAACTACCGAAAGATCTGCATAGTGGATGGGATATGACAACAGTAACAGCTGAGTGACTCGAGTACTATGGAGGTACAGGTAGAATATGGTACGGTATTATTAGATTCCCCATAATAAAGGAGTACTGGTTTCGAAGGTGACCATAACGGAAAAATGGGATTGTGTTACAATTACTACAATGTGCATGACGACTACCAGTAGCTGCTGAGTACGCAGTAAATGTGGTATAGAAAGTGAGAAATACTATAGGGTAGGTGGAGATTGGGGGTGGGAAGATAGCAATGGCAGAGTAAGAGGGAGGGAAGGGCGGAAATGGAGAGGATAGCAGGTAGTCGTGGCTGTTACAGTTACGGTGGAGTAGTGATAGCAGGTACGGGACAGCAGACATAGTTAAGGGAGAGGAGAGATATGATACTATGTATTGTACAGTATGGGGTAGCAGCTGTGGTTGGGAGGATAGGAATGATAAACTAGTAGGAGCTACGGTAACGATAATGATAACTGGCAATGGTATCATACTCCGAGAGGAGCTCTCAGCTCTCTCCACAAATATACTATAGAAATATACTACAACCGTATCTTGATAGAAAGGAAGGCAGAACGAACAGGCTGCAACGGTAACGGGTGGAGATAGGTGGATAGATAGAGCACCTACGGAAGGGGGCTAGACAGACAAAAGACTGACCATGCTTAGAAAAATACGGAATGTCTGGGAGTTTTCTTATCTCTGTGATACAACTTTTAAAGACCATGTTACATCTTAGATCGTGCCCTTCATTGATATCATCGCTTCCAGAGTGAAGTTCAGATGCGGTACGTGCTATCTATCGGTAAGCCCTCATTTCCTCATTCCTGTTGTCTCCTTAAGCAAGAACAACCACCACAAAACACCACACAAACCTCAAACGATAGAACCACCACCACCCCACTCCAACCCATCCCGTTTAACAGGCTAGGAAAGGAAAAGAAAAAAGGGTAAAGAACTCCCTCCCTCTCTCCCTTCACCTCTCAGATAACCAGGAAAAGACACGCGGGCGAAGAAAACTCACCAACAAGGTGAGATTCTCTCCCGAATCCGATTTCTTCCCTTCCACGAAAAGATAAAAAACAGAATAAAATTGAAAGTTATATAGCCGGAACAGCTGTGCTAAATAACCGGATTATTATCGACTTTGCAAACCGATGAAGAATATAAAGAGTCGATGCGGATGAATGAATTCTGCTTACAGCTTCCACAAAGGTAGGTTGAGAGACTTCGCTGGCGCTTGCTTTTCTTCCGCTCCACATGCACACCTTTTACCCCAGACTTCCTCCCTTCGGCACCCTTTCTCCTTCCTTATGCCAATTATTCCCTTACTCTATCAATTTTATTTCTCCCCCCCCACCATCATCCCCTACCCTACTCTACCCTTTTACTTTCCCCTTCCTTGCCCATTACTTTATCACCCAACCACAAACTAGTCTTTGACAGAGGCTAAAGTTAGAAGCCATCAAACACCAAGATCTCGAGCTGACCGACAGACCGGCGTTACCCATACACACCTCCCCCAAACTGCACCGCTCTGACCAAGTGTGTGGGGAGGCAGGCACTTTCTGCCCACCCACTTCTCGGATCAACTCAAAACACCTTGTATGTTCCAGATTCAGCATCCTGGCCTCTCTGTTCTCATCCCATTTCTGCACTCAACCGCAACGACTTCCCCCATCGATTTACTATTGAGGCTGGTGCCTCCATACCCAAAGTATTTCCCCTTCCGCTTGCCGCTCCCCGAACCCTGGGGAAAGGCAAAGGCAAAAAGGGACGCATGGTTCCTTCCCTTATTGCTGATGCTGTGAGGCGTCGCCGGACGGGGTATCGTCCCGTGATGCCGCCTCCTGTGCGATAAATTTCGACGAGGCTGGTTTCGAATTGCTCCAGAAACTGCTTTGACCTGGTCTCGTTTGCTGCAGCAATGCTCCAGCTATGGCGTTATATCACAAAATATTTATGGCTCCGGTTTATATGAGAACGACCTGGATTCTAAGTCCCTCTTTCTTCCCTTTGTGGGGGAGTCGATCACCCTGGGGAAGTTCCTCCGGTATAGTCCCTCTTGATATTAACTTAACATTTTTTATTATTTGTTTGCTACAAGTGTTTCGCAACAAGAGGGGAGCTGTTACGCAGCATATGGTAGCCCCTTGGCATTTAACCAAGTACCGGTACTTTATATCGCGTGATCTTCTGGCAAGAGTATGTTCTCTCACAAGCTTCTGATTTTTATAATAAAACCTATTCCTCTCCACAAAGGATCGGTTGTTGCTGATCTGTCGTGAAAAACTACTTGTGGCTTTCCATATGCCGATGGCGAGATAGCTCATACTCTACGTACCGAAAACATGTCTTCTCCACCCCTTGGCTTCGTCCAGATAAGTCCGTTACCGTATGCGGTCCTTTGGCGTGAACTCATGCGTGCTTGAGTGAAACTGCTTCTGGTAGAGTCTTTGCTCGACAGCTACTGTGGCTTCCTTGCTCCATGGGCACGGAACACTTCTTTCTGTGGGGCCAGTTTCTGTAGGCATCCGCCGGTAAGACCCTGCCTTTATGCAACCAGGGAATAAAAAAAATATTTACGAGTAGACAGCCTCCCAGGCCACCCGGACCCCCCTCACCCGGACAGCTAAACCCAAATAAGAAACTTCCCAGTGGTTTACTTAGGTGAACTGTGGCAACTTTGCTGGTCACCGCTCGTTTCCTCACACAAATCCCACCAATCAGCGTCTGTCCGGGTGGGGGGAGTGTCTGGGTGGCCTGGGAGACTGTCTACTCCCCTTTCTTCCATTCCGGTACCTACCATGTGGAGTACTTTTAACTGGAATAATAATTTTTCTTCTGCAATCGGTGTATGAGGGTAGATGCCCGACCGGATATAGCTTGGTGGCTGCCTGAACTCGCAACCTCTGGTGTTGATGTTGGAGGGGCTCGCCACCATACCGATATCATGATTATCCACGCGGACATGCGTTCAATTACATCTGAGTAATCTGAGAGCTTTCTAGCCGAAAGAGCGATCCGAAGACTTTGACCATTGTCGGAAGCCTTATCAGCTACACATCTCATCTTCATTTTAAACGGAATCGGTATCCATCTCAACGTTGGTTTACTAGGGTTCTGTGGAGCAGTACATTTTGGCTACAAGCCAATGCTAAAGATAGCAAACAGGATTGAACGCACATTGGAGCTAAAGGGTTTGAAATCCAACGGGAACTACATTATGATGTGGAACAAGCAGATCGAGTCTCGAGGTCTGATCTCTTTAGGACTATTGGCCTCGCTAGCACATTCTTTAGTGCCGTATGGTCTAGGTTGTTGCTTTGCTTTTCTTTGCCCTATCGATGGCGAGTCTACAGCCAGCCCCCTCATTACTTCCCCTCATTTTTTGGCCATTCTGGGAGGCTAACCAGTGATCACCCCACAAGTCGCTGTGGGTGAATTTCTGATTTTGCCTCTGGACCCTAAAGAGAAAAAATAAACCATTTTCTTGTCCATTGCATGCAGGGTGCAAGGCTTTACCTTCCCGAAGCGGCGCGATAGAAAAAAATGAAGGCATCACTCACACTGTTCGTACCAGTACAACAGGTTGCCCATGTTATTTTTACGAAGGATATTCTAGTGCCGGTAGTGGCTTGAATTTACGTCTGTAAGACTAAGTGCCGGTGGAAAGCGGTTAAGGAATATCCCACAGAAATGTGGAATTGGTTAATCGACGATACCCCACATCGCATATCGACATGGGGTATGACCAACCAAAATTATGGCCATACCAAAAGACCACAATTTTACCCTCACCTCGAGAATTTCCGGAACCAAATCTCGCCAGTTGTCCCGAAGGTTTCAGATATCAAGCAGGACATGTGACACGATGAGGATTGGGTTGTGTTATTTTACTGAGGGGTAAGCTGTAAGTGTGCTGCGTTTGGAAAGAACAGAGAAAATTTTGAAGGAAAAAAAAAAAGGAGAGAGAGAAAGAAGGCAGTGAAGTTTCGGGCAGTGCAGGGTATTGAAATGGTTTGCATGGCCCCTCTCATTTTCAGGAGGGATTCCCTTGCCTGACGTCAGATTGAACAGCACGTCTGGGGTGCTGCTAGCGTGTTGACGTATCTGAAATTCGATAAAATAATAATTTTTTTTCACAAAAAACGATATGTTGGAAAAAAAAAGTTATTCCACCCCGCGTTCTCTCGAAGTTGGGGTAATATTATTCTGAGAAAAAGTTAGGTGTAAGGTGTGGTACCGGTATGATAATATGACAGTCATCAATCAGCACAGCTCATAAGTCTTGTTATCATTCAGTAATCTGATCGAAGGCGCACGTTATCTGGTCGTAAAATTGGTGACGTTTTCGAAATGGCCTGCCTGCCTTGTCTGGGCAGTCCCCATTCCTGTACTTTACACGTTCTGCATCATAACAACCCTTTTTTTCTCCTGGCTGCTCGTTTTTTTAATTTTTTTATCGACCTTGTACTACCGTACCACTTTCAAACCCCGTGACATTCTGTTTGCCCACCTTCCTTTCATTTCATTCCTTCCCTCCCTCAAATTGCAAAAGAGATATCATGCGGTGGTCTACGGTATGGATTGGCAGTGCTACGGTGCTCGGGCGGGTCAAAGACCGGCGTACCGGTACGGTACGCACTGAAACTACGGTATGATACTCGCTTTGCAAAGTCCTATTATAGTATAGTTTCACAGCACTAAGGGTCGGGAAAGCCATCAATGATATCCATGCTGGAAATATACGGTAATATAATACTGTCTAGGCAAGAGGGAAAAAGAAGAAGAAAAAAAAAAAAGAAAGCTATTCATCCACATGATTTCGTGAGCGTGGATGTTTGAAAAGAGCGAGAGAGATGGAATGGATTATAATAATGAATGAAACATGATGAAGGAGATTTACAATCGTATGCCAAGTCATCACTATTGCCTAACTAACTATGATACTTATTCTACTAGAAATGCCCCCTCGAGACCTCCAGGCGAATCGCAAGAATCATGAGACGATTATTTTACAAAAGATTAACATCTGAAGAGAATTAGATCACAAATTTCCATATCCTGTTTAGAATAATTATGGGTAGAATTTAGTACAATTAGTTTTCTGAATGATGATCATGAAATAGTAGAATTATAATCTGATTTGAAGAGTAAAGAGAGTGAAATTCAATTAAAATAACAACTTTTAAGGGAGATAAAAAAGAAAAAAGAAATTGCAAAAACAAAAATTAAAGCAAAAGCTCTGAGTACATGATATTAGCAGTTAAGTTAGTTACTAATATAGACTTTAAAATAATAAGTCCACTAACTGAAGTAACATGTGATAGACTAACAGTACAACATATAATTGGCCATGAATAAAGACATTTGTTCTTTCATCCTTCATCTCCACTACATCTCCAGTCATTAAAATTTATTTCCTATTTGGGAACGACTCAATACCAACACAGCAAGGGAAATCATCATCACTTTTCTCTTCCTCTCCTTGCTTAGGGGGGGCCAGGAGACATACTTTCCATCCCTTGTTTGCATTTTGGCATTCCCACCTTACTTCTCCCTTGAGGTTTACCCTCTTGAGACTCCCCATCCTTTCTTCCCAGCATCTCATGATGTTGGTTGCCTACCATACCCTGCTTTTGCTTGACCTCACTTAGCAAATCCTATAGTTGGGTTCTCTCATTTTGTCTTTCTACAGATGGCTGGAAACAAAGTTAATAGTAGGAGAGAATATTTCAACAGGCTACAGTCAATTTCTCCATTCTCTTTTTCTTTAGAGGTTGCCTTATCAGATATAAACACCTTATCTAATAGTAGCTCCTGCAATCTAAGCTCCCCTTTCCTGAACCTCCCTATCAAGGATGATTGACTAGCACTCTACTGCCCCCCTTTCCTCTTTCCTGTTGCCCCCTCTACCTGCCTACCTCTGGTATCTCCTCCAGTAGTGACACTATCTCTTCTAGAATAAGGGACTACAAGAGAGACACAGTAATATGGTCAGCTAGTCGATTAGCTTCAGATCACACTCAGCCGGTACCTTACTGCCACCTATCCAGCCATTGGCTAGCACTCTACTACTATCTATCCAGCTGGTACCTTACTACCATCTATCCACCCCCTTTATTCAAATAGACATGAGAGTTTCCTTGCTTCTGCCATACACCTCAGTGGCTTCTCACTACTCCCTCTACACCCTCTTGCTAGTAGGTTGTACATCTACACTTGAGTATTGAACCACACCAGGTTTAGGAATTCCCTTAGGTTTAGATTGTACTTAGGGTTGTTGGTTGACATATTGTCAGGAGTTGGATTTTATTTGTTTGTTACATATCATTAGTGGAATTTTATACACTTTGTAGTTTACAGAAGGGGTGCTTGTTAGGATAGTTTTTTCGATCAGGTCTTCAGGCCATAGTTTTTCTGTAGCTTTCTGGGGCCTAGTCCAGGATGGAGGTTTTTGATGCCATGGCTATAAACTACAAGTGAGGTTTATACCTTAAACAAATAAATTCGAGGATATTAAAAAAAAAAAAAAAAAGGCATCTATTCTTAGATTTACCCTAATATGCTGCAGGGATTGTCCCAGAGATTTGTTAATAGTCATTGTATAATAAAGTCAGATTGGGAACTGTGTCTGTATAAGCAGAGGTGGGGGGTTCTTCTTGTTGGAGATTAATTTAATATACAGAATTAACCTTACCATCCAATCCCAGTAACCTCCTAAAATTGAAACCTTCAAACAGTTTTGACTCATATCAATTACCTACAACCTAGGTCTATTGCATATCCCCTCTTTAGGACTTAAATTTCTGAGTAAAATGACAGTTACTGCAATTTTCAGTTGTAAGAGTGAAGGGGTTAAGGATGATATATTAATTGATTGAAGGTACTCAGTAGATAGAGGCACTATTTTACTGGCTCCATCATTAATATCAACAAAATACATGCCATGAAATTCCTGCACTTCTCCAGGTATATCTGCAATAAGTTTTTTATTAAACTCAGTCACTGTATCATTCTAATAGGTTAGGATTGATCTTTCTTTGAATATATCATGATTCTCTAAGACACTAACTAAAATTTCAGATGGATATAAAGCAGCACAAAGAGAGTCAACTATATTGAGAACTGAGATATATACAGAAAGATTTGACTGTCTATAGATGTTATAATCATAGATAAGTGAGTGCAGAAACTCAGAAAATTGTTGATTTAAGAATCTATGAACAATACACATAATTTCAGTTAGGTAAAGAATATGTAGTTTGGACAGCATTGATGTATTTTGTATATCGTCCTAAATTATTACCAGGTTAGATCCACACCAAACAATAGGAAGAATTTGTGTAAAGTCACCTCAAAGAATAATTGGTATACCTTTAAAGATAGAGCCTTCAGGAGAATCACAAATATCATTCAAGGTTCAATTGATAGCCTTAAAGTATGCTCAATGCTGCATAGGAATATCATCCTATATTATTAATGTTATAGAATATATGAGATCTACTAAGAGTAAATTCTTCAATATATTGTAGTTCACATTCTAATTAGTATTTGTTATAGGGTGAGGTAGGGTAGGTTTTCACTTAATAGCTATACTGTTACTTGAGCTTAGGGGGAATATTTCCTCTATCATCCTGGTCCCTACTACTGTGCAGGGTCAGGACTTGCTCATTCCTGAAACTGACCCCTGTTTTGTGCCTCTCATATTTGACAAAGGCCTGTCTAGGTCCTGGATGGAGTCAATACTTGGGTGGAGGTAGGGGAAGAGAATGATGAAAAAAACACACCACTCTTAGCTACTGAGTAGGGTGGAACAGGGAAAGGAGCTGGAGGCCCATAGATTTTAGTACCATGAAGGCCCCACAATGAATACTAGTTCCAGTCATTACTTTGGAGAATTTTAAAACAGGAATGTACAGTAAGACTATTAGGTAAAAGCTGGGCAGCAATACTGGAGAAAACAATACAAAGAACAATTTGGCCAAGTGATCAAAAATAGGTACAGAAACATTTATACAAAAAGGTTTTACCTATACCTGCAGGTCTGTGAAGAAAGAAACTCAGAGAACTGCCAACATAATTTCCTACTTAGAAAGCTAAGAGAACTTTCTGAAAGGCACCTTGCTATTATTCATTTAGGATCATTACTATAGCTTGAGTTGTCTCAGCCTCAATGACTATATCAGATGCCTACTTTTTAGCTATTAAGATGTTTGACTTAGTTCCTTTGAATTATCTAGTACTTCATTGTAGAATCAGAAGTGGAAGACCAATATCCTCAAGAAACTTATTAAACTCTTACAATAGTTGTTCAACCAAGTATAACCTATAATCATAGTATATATTTTCCATCCCTTCAATAGTATTTACTGGTAATGTTACCCCTCCAGATACAAGTTGGTAAGGTAAATCATTACAGAATGCCTCTCAAAATTATTCACTAATTACTACAGGACTTGAAATTATGCCTTTCTGAAATTCAGTAATAAAAAGCTGTCTCAAAGCATGATGACTGATAAAATTACTGCCTTTAGTAAATTTGGCAACCTATTCACCACCACTTTTCAATAAACCAAGTACAATGTAAGCTTCTTTGAATATATCATAACTGATATTTTGAACAGTATGTAGATCTTCAAAGTTTTCAGGTCCCTGAATAACATTAAGTAATCACAAGTAATATTTCTCTCATATAAATAGATTTACTAACCATATTCTGCCAATAGTGGTGATTCCACCACAAACATATTTCTACTATTAAGTTTTTTTTTAGAATGAATCAATACTATCAGAGGAATTCATGATATAATAGGCTCCTACTCTCTTTATTTAAGAGATTATAATTGAAGAATGCTATGAATATTATTCTAGCATTTTCGATATATTCTCTTAACTTCTCACAATCCAGACCTTCAAGGAAATAAATTGCCTGTTCTCCTGGAAGACAAAAGATAAGATGGACAGCCACTAGTCAGAAATGTTCATGATCTGAGACATGTGTTTAATTGCGATTGCACCATAGTAGGGGCAGTAGTGGGGTAGTGGGGTTGTGGTGTTAATGGTAACAAGGATGCCCATGTGCGCATGGAAGTGAATGAGTAAAGGAATGAATGGGCAAGCCAACTACCAAACAACTCACTGTAAATTTAATTATAGAAATTTAAAATAAAGAACCTTGATACTATCTAATACTTTATATAGTCCCCCCTTGCTTCCAAAACTGCAGCCACTCTACTAGGCATTGATTTCCACAACTTCTCAAAAAACTCTTTAGGAATTATCTCCCAAACTAAGGGTACTAAGATCTGGGCCAATCTCTTGTTTACAGCTTCCTTTCCTCCTGGGGTATCTGCAATCCTAGGGTACTGCTCATGCAATCGCTTTTTAAGCTCAACCTATACATGCTCAATAGGATTTAAATCAGGGGAGTAAGGGAGGTGTTCCTCCACTTCAATACAGTTTTTCTCCAACCAATCTATAACACTATAAGTTTTATGAACAGAAGAATTATCCTGCTAAAAGAGGATATCTTGCATACCAAAGGAGATTATTTGATGAATAACAGGAAAGAGATATCTTCTCCAGAGCCTAACATACCTGGTCTTATTGACATTTTGGGTAATAGGAACTAAAAGGTCTTTTCTCTTACCCCAAAAGTAGCCCCAAACTATGAGAGAAATTCCCTAATCCTTCTCCTTTAGATGGATACAATCAGCTAGCCACTTCTCTCCAGGTTCTCTAAAAATACATTGCTGCCTTGGATCCTTGGATTTCTCTGTACTGTACTCATCACTCTAGATAACTCCATTAAAACACTCTATTGTCCAATCCTTATAAACTGTAGCAAATTTCAATCTTCTTGCCACATGCTCAGGCTTGAGCTTGGGTCTTGATTTGTCTAGCCATTTCTTGACATTAGCCTCTCTGAGTATTCTATCCACTATTTTATATACAGTTTATTTATTAGTCAATCATGTCCTATTATTCAGAGTAGTACCAGTAAGGGGTGCTTTACCAGTAGAAAGTGATACACCAGGTGTATATCTATCTCTGAAATGAGATCTGGTCATTTTCCAGTTGGATTTGGCTGCCCGGATAGTTATGTAACATCGTTGATGACTAAGAATGGGGGTGCAACTGTGGTGAGGGATGTTTTCCACTGACTAGTACTTACATGCCCAGACAAGGAAGCTTTTAACTGTTGTCTAATGCAGGCCAATGAGTTGAGCAATAAGGGTAATATTCCAGAGGCAGTAGAAAAGGGCAATAATCATGCCTTTTTCGATATTTGACATCTCTCTTTGTGAGGTTTTAGGAGTTCTTTTTTTTTTTGGTACTGAGAGCTTTGTATATCCAGATTGGTAAACCATAATTAAAAGATAAAAGGGCAGGTAGTCATGGCTGAAGTATAAATTATTTGGGTCTGTAATGATTGTAACAGTGATACCATTCACATTCATGGTTGCGATCTTGCATTTTTGGTGAGGTAGCTTAGTAAGCCAAAAAACATGTTTCTCAAACACTTCTGACTAGTGGCTGTATAACTATTGAGAGCTTCTCATGAACCTTATACTTAAACAAATACCTGATTGCTTCTGTTACTCTAATATATCAGCCACTTAAATATAAGGTGACTTCATCTCACTCTGATTGCAAATTTACTATTACCTGACCTTCCCTCTTGTAAATATATTTATGAATATATCTAACAGCTCATACTGACCTATAAATCTCAATATTGATATATTTATTATACCTCCAAGTTGAGTAAGGGTTATATGGAGCCACATATCTATTATTAATTGTGATTTATTATCTATATACTATACCTTTTCCTGCAATTAGAAAACTGTAACCTGCATTCTGATATCAGTATAGTAGGTAACTATTTTCTTTTACAATCATTTCTAGTTGTGATTCCCTTAGATATTACTTTGAACAGGAACTTCGATTTCTGCTACCAGGATCTTTCATACACTAAGTATGAACTATAGCTCATGATATAATATCATTAAACTCTCTCCCTGAAGTTATGCTCTTGTCAGATATTTGAGCTGATATTATTTGATTAATATTATCAGTGGTTAGAAATATATAGTGTGTTTCAAAAAAGACTAGAAGATATATATGTATCAAGCCATGATTCTGGTATTCAATAGTCTACACAACTCCCTTATACTTTCTAAAGATCTAGTCTTTCTTAATCTCCTCAATTATGAACCTTTGCTTCACATTAAAAATTCGTGCAACTAAATCTCATCTATATATTGTAGCCTATCTTGGGAGAAGTTCTTGGATAATCTCTAAGTACTTTAGGTTTGCAGTAAAAGTAACAAATAAGGACAGTTGACTCATATATTAGACTATTGTCATACTGTTCTAAAAGATACATTACATAAATCTCTCTCCTCTTAAGAAGCTTGAAGGTAGTACTACCTTTTTAACATAGTAGGATAGATCAATTAATACATCACCTCATTGGAGAATATCAACAAGACTATTATACTGATCTAAATACAAATTTACCTCATGATTACTAATACATTCAAGTATATTTTGATCTATTACTCTTTACAGGTTGACCACCAGTTGCTAGAATAACTTTCAATAGTGAAATAGAATATTAGACTCATATCTATAGATATGAAGGCAAAATTGATAAAATACTCTCTACTACAAATAAACTCTTTGACTTTGTCTATTGGGATTATTCAACTCAAGAGCCTAATGCCATATGTTCTCCCCTCATAGGAATATTAGTACATAGTGGAGTAACAGATAAGTAGTGTGATTCTGACTAATTCTGTCAAATCTGTAGTTGAAGTTACATCTATCTGGACTAATAACTTAGCTTGTAAGTACAATATAATGAAATCCCTTTTCCTCATACTCTTATAATATAATGATTATAACCTTATTAGAAGTAGACTGGACAGAGGCAAAGGAGAAAGTGAGGAAAGTTATATACAAGGAGTGGACGGAATCTGAGTACCCTCCCTATTACCCATATAGGCCCCCTTTTAGAACTTGCTAGAATTTTATGGTCCTGCCCAAGTTTCAAGCTGGCTGAATATACCAGATGAGAGCAAATAAGAGCTATCTGAATGCACAATCAGACTGGTCTAGTCAAAGTCATGACCCTACCTGTGACTGGTGTGAACTAGTTGACTAGATATTTCATCATATTATTACAGATTATGCAGCCCTGGCGTTGAAGAGAGAGGGTTTAGATCCTGAGTGTTTCAACATAGGGCTGGACTTGACTCTGTGGAAGGAGAATGAGGCAGGAAAAAAATTGATTAAGGTTTTTTCTTTGTTTGTTGCTAAGAATTTGGTGAATTTTCCAGTGAAGCTTGGAAGTTTTCCTTTTATGAGGGGTTCTAATTTGAGTTCCTGAAGAAATTGTTTTCAGCCCTTAGACTTAAGATGGATGATATTGATTTTTATTGGTTATTTGTTTTGTTTAAAGGGTTGAAGTTTCTTTTGTTTTAAGTAGGTTTTCTAGGCCATACCTTAGGGTATATGCTGGGTGTTTTCCTGTATGATTACAAATAAAACCAAGGATTTAACAAAAAAAAAAAAACCTTATTAGAAGTAGGTAAATTCTATCTACCTGAATCTACCTTTCTATTTACCATTAACTTTAACTAAGAGTTCAGAATAATTGAGTATTTATTTCCAGCAACTATTTGTTCTGCTAGCTATTATACTGCTATCCTATAAATTTGAATCTGTGGTGAGTTTTCATATAATATATTTATTATTTCATTAAGAGTTTAGAGATTTAATTGTAGATTGTATGAAGATCTGAGTCCAGTTACAAATTTAGGATCATACAAATACATTTATAAATATAGAGTATCCTCTAGTCTAGGTACTTGGAGTAGACTTTGCATGTGAGATAATTTTCTATGAATTTCGAAATTTCATATGCTAGCACTATAAATCTCAGCTCTATTGTTCATATTATGTGAAACTGAAGTAAATGCAAAGGGTGAATTTCCAGGATCTTAAAGTTCTGTGAAAAGCTTTTGCTTCTAGATCCTAGTTATTCAGTAATGACTTTAGTGGCTCGAGTAATCCCCACAGTTTAGGTAAAGTAATATCTCTATCCTTATAGTAAGTCTCAAATTGAGGATTAACCATTCCATGCTGTAAAATTCATTCAGCTATCTAGCAGAATACTCTCCAGTCTTGATACTCAATATTCATACATTCACAATC
Organism: Choiromyces venosus 120613-1; assembly: GCA_003788595.2. Classification (NCBI taxonomy): domain Eukaryota; kingdom Fungi; phylum Ascomycota; class Pezizomycetes; order Pezizales; family Tuberaceae; genus Choiromyces; species Choiromyces venosus. Next base: position 64,220 of record ML120542.1, on the reverse strand, counting down.
TAATAGTTACTGTAAGGATATATTCTTAATACAGGCTAGTAGTTTTGTGTCCAACAAACTTTATATATTTGGAATAACTTCTGCAATTTTATGATAAATATTTTAGTTTATTTATCTTCAGAGGTATATCCACTTAGTTCTACTCTATATATGGGTTGACAGTATTTCATTGAAGAGCTCTTCTCCCTCTTTCTCTTGAGGAAGTATTTAATTATGTTAGTAACTGTAACAATAATTTATTATCTTTTTCATCATACATGATGTAAGGTAAATATCTACAAAGCATATTAACTGTGTAAAGACAAATTTTAGTACAACTATACTAGACAATTCCTATGCCCTTTTCTCAATCTCCTAAGAGGATTTTTATCAAACTCACTTGTATTCTTTTCCCAACAATACTAACTACACATCTGTAAATCTATTGATATATTTGTTACTATTTTTCTAGACCCTATGCTTAAATTATTGCTAACATTAGTAGCAGGTACCTAGACTTATAGAGAACAAATACTTGAGTAATTATATATTTACTGGTTCTGATACTGTAGTAGAGTTATACAAAGAATATCTGAAGAGAACATAATTGGGCTAAAGAAATGCACCCAAGATTGTCATTAAAGTTCAAATTAATTGAAATCAAGACTTATGAAAGAAGTTCCTCTTTTTATTTTTAGTGCTAATGAACCCATTTGTAATGGCTACTGGTACTTTGGATATTATCTTTCTTTTACTTTATCATTTGATTTAATATTTGTTTCATCTTTGGTTTTAAGATATATCATTGGATATTATCTTTATTTTACTTTATCATTTGATATGATATTTGTTTTATGTTTGGTTTCAAGATATATCATTGGATACTATCTTTATTTTACTTTATTGTTTAATATAATATTTGTTTTATGTTTGCTTTCAAGATATATCACTTGATATTATTTTTATATTTTATTATACTACATATAGTAGATAATCATGTTATTTAAAAAGTCTATTGAGTCCAGTATTTGGAAGAGCAGACCTCAGTAGACAGTTTATTCTTAAATATACTTGGTTGAATGGCCACTTTTATTCCTCACTTTAATTCTTAACTTGAAAGACATTACATGTCCTGTAGACTTAAGGTCTGGAATAGAATCTTAGTCATCAACCTCTGAAGGCTCCCTTAAATACAATTATGCTTAATATTATAGTTTAACCTTCATTAATTTATTTATTATACTTATTACTTCTATGATCATAGTACTCAGCTAAGTACAGATCATGTTATATTTTTTTAGTCTCAATAGGTAAGTTGATACCCCTGGAGTAAGGGACTAATCAATATTAGGAAAACTCTACAAGCTAGTAGCGTTGGATAGCAAAATAATTACTATTTAGTCCAGATAGTATAATAGATATGATTGAAGAAATACTCAGGACCCACAGTGAGAAAGAAATCCCAAGAAAGGATCTCAGAGAAACAAGGAGACCTAAGAACAAGGGACCTAAGACCAACAAAGGCTGACAATAGCTTGCACAAAGGCTGTCTTAATAACTTTTAGATAAGTCACAACAGCAAACAAAAAGGAAAGAGAAATTATTACTAGGAGACTCTCCTCCTTTATCACCACTACAATCGTCAAAAGGTAAGTAACTAGGTAATCTTCTAGGGGATAGTGACAACCTAGATGACTCCAGTGACCCTAGTAATCTAAGAGACCAAGAAACTATGTGAGACCAGTGAGGTTCGGCAGACCCTCCATAACTACTAGAATTGGTGACACCAACATTGAAAATCCTGACACTCAACTGTTTTACTGATGAACAGGATGATCTCAAGTTAGTAGTATTTATATAATAGATTAGTTTAATAGATTATTATTTACTCCTGAACAAAATGAATTTGGAAGAACTAGGAGTGGGAAGCTTTTATAGATTATTTACTAGTAGATAAGCTAAGTATTTTTCATAGCACCATCAATGTACAGAAATACTCTTAGTAGTGAAAACATAATTGATTACCTACAGTTATAATTCTAATCATCTAGGAATATTGATACCCTATTTAAGAAGTTTAGCAAGATTAGTTAAGTAAAGAATAGAAAATTGTAATGATGGGTACAGGTCATAATAGATATACTCATATATAAATTATGACTACCTCCAGGAACAGTCTCAGACTATAAACTAAAATGAAGACTTTATAAGATAATGTACTTGAAACTATGGTAGGTAGTGAAACCTCTAGAAGATCTTAATGATGAGGTGAGTGACATAATCAAGCTTGCAGAACCAGCAAATGCTACATTATATGAGCTTCATGTTTACAACAAAAAACTAGCAAAACAGTATAGAGACTAACTTAAGACAAAGAAGAAAGGTAGAAACAAGAAAAACTTGAACAAAAGGACAAACCTATCAGAGAAAATACAGCAGAAATGGAAGAACAATAAAGAATACTTTATATGTGGAAAGAAGGAACACATATCTCAAAACTACTCAGATAAGGAGAAAGGCAAGAAGATAAAGAAACAGAGAACATTGAATTGAGTAGAAATAGACAACATAAATAAATAAGGTAAGGAGGTATGGATTAATAACTTAGAAGTCCAATCCTACCATACTGATCCACCTAAGATAAGAAAAACAAATAATGCACTTGAAGAAACAGTAAGTATTAATAGCTAGAAGGTTAGAGTATTGCTTGACATAAAGATGATCGGAGCAGATATGATCAGTACTGCATTTGTAACTATACACTATATCAAAACCCATAACTATCATATACCAACTATGATCAATATATCAATAAAAGGATTACAAAGTACAAGTCACAAACAATGTTTCCTCACAACTGAGATCAGGAGGATGAAAACTAGTAATAATCCAATACTAGTAGGAAGCATTACAAAGTATGATAAATTACTAGGAATGAAATAAAGTATTGATACACTCTGGGGGTACTAACATTTAATTCCCAAAATATATGGTACAAGTCTGATGCATACCAATAAGAGCTAAAATATAAGTGACAGTTAGCAAAATAGAAAAGGAATATATCATTGAGAGATATGCAGATATATTTCTGGAAAAGATCCCTGAGAAATTGTGAAGGTTATGAAAAATCAATCAATATATATGGTTAAAGAACTATGAAAACCTGAAAACTCAAGGAGTATATTCAGTTGTAGAAGTACACAAAGAGAAACTCAGTAATTAAATAGATGACAAATTACATGCTAGACTAATCTATTGTGTGTGGACAAAATTAACTGTAGAATGACAATGACAATAAACAGACAATTTGCCTATTGATGACAACCTCTATACATTCAGTCACCTCAACATCATCCAAAAAAAAATTAAAAAATTAAAAGAAATACATAGCAGTAATCAGTACTTAGTATACCATCCATCAGCCTTAATAATTACTTCTACCCTATCTACCATAGATCTTGCCAGAGTATCAAAAACCTTTAAATCAAAAAGTTTCCAACAATGAGTGATTGCCTCTTCAATTGTCTTTTTGACCACATGCTCATAGCCCTTCATGAGATGAAGATCAGGATAGTGCTTAGAAAGCTTATCCTTAATTAGACACCAGATATTTTCAATTGGATTGAGATCTGGTGAATAGGGGGGAATTTCTAGCAGTGTAATTCCATGCTCTCTGAGACATCTCATGAAGGGCAAGTGAGTTTTAGCATTGTCAATGATTAAAAAGACCTCCTCCTCTTCAGACTCTTTCTTAATATCCTTCCATATGTCTACAAAGTCATATTGATCATAAACCTCAATAATTGACTTTGCAGTAACCCCACCACCAGTAGAAGAAGGATCAGGAAAAATAGGAAGGAAACAACCATACTTTTGGCCATAAAAAAACCTAGTCATCATTTGACTAACCTTTCTCTCTCCCCTCCTAGGAGTTTCCACAATACAGTTCTTATTTTACTTCTCTTTAGGATATCTAAATATCCACTTCCTCCTTCTCTCGACTCCTCTCTCAATAGTCATCTCATCTTTCCAAATTGTCTTCCTTCTCTACATATTCTTTGTCCAATGCTGATAAGCAAATGACCATTTCAATCTCTTCTCAGCAAGACTCTCATCAAGATGTAACCTCTCTTGTACCACCCCTATTTTAAGATTTATTTTCCACAGAGTCTATGCTTTATAGTCTTCTCAGAAACATCTGGTGCAATTTTCTTAGCAATGTCTTGATAGCGGTTATGGTGATTTTTGAGGACTTCCTCACCCATAACTTCATCCTGAGCCTTAGAAGTCTTACAATGTTTTCCTCTGCCCTCTTTCTCCTCCCATTCTTGATCTCTCTTTTCAACTGTATCATGAACAGCAGTAAGAGAAATGTTGAGTTGGTGGGAAATGTTTGTTGAGGGCATGCCATCTTCATGCAAGCCACACACTCTTCCTCTTGTCTATTAATTGAGAATCTTAGAAGGAATAGATTTTTTGGGTTGGCTGCAAACAATAGGAGCTATTATTTCTTAGAATAAAAAAGAGAATGTATTATGAGGTATCAGTTTAGTGGAAATGATTTTTGTGGGGGGGAGGGATTATTATGTAAGGGTGTCTGGAAGCAATGGTTGCTACCCTGGACAGTGATTTTAGTTAATTTTATCTATGTACAATACTATACTGAAATACTAGGAGTTGTACTAATGTTCTTGCAACTCCAGAAGGGAGAAAAAATTAGGATATTGGTTGATTTATGGAAATAAAATAAAATTACAGTCAAGGACCACTCTCTGATCCCAAACCAACAACAGATCCTCAATGCTGTAGGGAGAGCATCCTTTATGAGTAAGATCAACCTAACTCACATGTATTTTCAAACCAGAGTTGCTGAGGTAAACAAAAAATATAACTTATTCAAGATACTATTTGGAGCATTACTCAGCTGGGTAATATTACAAGAAGATACAAATGCATCAGTTATATTCATGTGCATAATAAAAAACTTGTTTAGTAACTTCGTTGGTAAGTTTGTGTGGGTTGATATTGATGATATCCTGATATTCTCAGATATGGAAGAAGATTACATAAATTACATAAAACAGAACAGTGAGCAACTAAAGGGAGAAGAGTTTTATGTAAGTAAGAAAAAGTCAGACTTCCTTGCAGATCTGCTGGAGATCCTTTGACATATTATTGATGATGTATTACATGCATCACCAGAAATAATTTCAAAAATCAATGAGTGGACCTAGCCTCAAATCAGAAACAACTCAAGGGATTCTGAGGAATAGTAAATTATATATCACAATTCCTGCCACATCATACAACTATAACCATGCTATTAACTGAACTCACTAGTAAAAGGCAGTTTGTTTCGACCAATATATATATTAAAGTATTTGAAAATATTATGCACTTAATAAAGCAATTGGAAGTGATGAGACCCCTACAGTATAGGAGACAGGAATATACTGATAGCTCATTACTGATGTATTGAAAATTAGAGGAGTAGCATGAATAGGACAGTGACTGACCCCTAAGATGGTAAGACCCACTACTCTCTACAACAGAAAATTTATAGGAGTCCAGATAAACTAAGGCACTACCAATAAAGAAGTGGTAATGATTCTTGATATCCTAAATACCTTCGATCATATGTTATCAGGTGTAGGATTCACAATAATCACTCACTACCAACTCCTGAAATACCTATGAATAGTCCAAAAAATAGGGAAGGAAAGAGATTAGGTAGATTATACAGTTCAACAAATATGATACAATAATAAAATATAGATCAGGACTAAGAAATAATTTAGCTGATGAACTTTTCCATCTCTACACAGAAGACTATAAAGAAAATGTGAACTGCATACAAGACCCTACTATATGAGTCAATGATATATACCTAATATACTAAGTTTTTTGTCTGACTCCAATTATTCCAATCTTCTTTACTCTAAGAACAAAATATTCCTACATTATTGTCATAGTTGCTGGGCTCCCAATATGCCTGAGAGCATGGATGACCTTGAGGACTCTCTTGCTCCTAGTAAATGAATGAAATTAATAGCTGACATGCAACTTGATACTATTAAAGAACGTATGGAGGAGGATGCTAGATAATACATCTAGGAAGAATTCTAAGCTTTGATCAATAAAGTACTTAAAGATGCTTTAAAGCTATCTGACTCTAATATCTCGAACTGATTGATTGGTAATGGTAACACTTGGAGTGACTAGATTACCCTTTCCCCTGAACCTACATATAATAGATTAAGCTGGACAGCATATTATAATGATGGGTATATGACTCATCTGGGTGAGAAAGGAAGTACATGATTGTACCTGAAGAAGTATAAGAAGTCTAAGTGGATTTACAACAAGGGCTCCTAGAATGTATGAGATGAACTCTCAGAATTATGAACCTACTCAGGACTCACCTATACTACCTTCTGTAACCTGATAGCTGAAGTTATACCACTACCTATGCTACCTAGGGATTATAACCTCTATAAGATAATAGAAGAGGAGGAGGAAGATATGTAGAAGAATGAGAAGGATATAGAATAATTTGAGATAGAGAGAGGAACTGAGCTTGTATTTGAATGATATATTACTGTAATTGCAGACAAGTTGGAAACAATAATTAGGGAACAGATAATTTGTGGCTATCAGAATAACATAGTATATACAAAGGTTATGGACTCTGATAACAAGGACTATCAAGATTTCTAACATTACTTGATATCTGATAAGATGTTACAGTGCAGAACAGGATATGGAGAAAAATATCTGTGCATATACAAGAGACATACTTAGGTTGGTAAAATATTGCAAGAATATATTATTGATAAAGTCTACAGCAAAGCATACTTTAATGCAAAATAAAATCTTCACTACACTATCCAATATATGTTGTAGCTATAAATAAGAAGAGATTTCGACAAATATATTCAGCAATATAAGTTAAGCTAAGCAAACAAGGAGTAAAACTAGTTACTTAAAGGGGTGGTACAGATACTACCAATACTACTAGAGATCTTTATATCTTATGTGATCAGCTTTACTGCACCCTGTAACAAATCAGGAGATTTTAACTTTATACTTGTTGTAGTAGACTGTCTTTCAGATTATACTTAGTCACTTCCTACTATTATCAATGTAACTGTGAAACAAATATTCACCTTGCTCCAGGAGCACATCTTTGTCTCCTATCAGTAGCCCCTTAGTATCCTCTCCAATGCAGACCCATAATTTATAATTCACTTCTGGAGACAGACAGCAAGATCCCTGGGTATAGAACTTATAATGGTAATACTAGGACACTATGAGATGAATCGGCAAGTAGAGTGGAAGACTAGAGAATTTAAGATGGCATTAAGGAATATAGTCGATGTAAGATAATAGATATAGGCTCATACCTTCCCTGAACTAATAGGATACATAAATGCTAGGTACTCTGATACTTTTTAGATATCACCTTATAAAGCAGTTTTCAGGAAGGAATATGGCTTCCTCTCAATGCTAGAGTTTTCAGATACTTCTATCACTACCAAAGATGAATTTATCACCTACCAATAATCTCTTCAGGATGTTACCTTTCAAGTCCTCAAACCTGCTCACTTCTGAAGTACTAGAAAGGTAGGTGAATGCTATAGGAACTACACCCTATCCCAGTAGATGAGTACCTCATAGGCTATAAATATAACTTGTATTGGAAGCTGATCAGAGCTGGAAACTGCAACTCTGATAGTGAGGACCATTTGAGATCCATAAATATGACAGGAATAAACAAAACTATACAGTAGATCTAAATAGTAAAATATACTAAAAATGGGCTAGAACCTTCAAATATTTGGTAACAAAGTGATACTATCTAAATAATGATGAGAAATTTCCTGGTTGCCAATTTGGACAGTCCACAGTCATCCTCATTAATAATATAGAGGAATGGGATATGGAAGAAATCCTGAACCACTAGACATAATTTAGGAAGGACTAATTCCTGTTAAAATAGCAAAGCTACACTAGTTCAGAAAATAGCTGAGAACTGATCAAAGGACTTGAAAATGCAATGAAACTGTTAGAGACATAGTAGAAGGAAAATGAGAACAAGGCTCTACTGAATAGATTACCTGTACTACTAGGGTTTGTAAGAATAGAATGAGCACTAGAAAAACCAATAGTGAGCTGATAGTCAGTGGATATCCTAACAGAGGAAGGGTACTTTGTACCACATTTTAATAGTAACTTTGAATCAACTGAAAGTGAGAACCAGGTTATGGTAAATATGTTGCACAAGATTTAAGGATTTTTCTTTAGAGTTTTGTTTTTTTTTGCTTGCTTGAAACTTCATTTTATTTTGAGGAATGTAACAGGTATAGGTACTATAGATATTATTTTTGTTTTACTTTATTGTTTGATATGATATTTGTTTTATATTTAGTTTCAAGATATATTGTTGGATATTATCTTTGTTTTACTTTATTATTATGATATTTGTTTTATGTTTGGTTTCAATATATATTGTTAGATATTATCTTTTAGGTTATTTTACTTTATTATTTGATATGATATTTGTTTTCTGTTTGGTTTCAAGACATCACTTGATATAGTCTTTATATTTTATTATACTATATATAGCAGACAATTATGTTATTTAAAGAGTCTGTTGAGCCTGGTATTTGGAAGAGCAGACTTTAGTAGATAGTTTATTCTTAAATATACTTAGTTGAATGGCTACTTTTTTGATTCCTCACTTTACTTCTTAAAGATATTATATGTTTTGTGGATTTAGAGTCTAGAATAAAATCTTAGTTATCCACCTCCAAAGGCTACTGTAAATACAATTATGCTTAGTATTATCAGTTAACATTCATCAATTTATTTACTGTATGTATTACTTCCATGATCATTGTACTCAACCAAGTATAGATCTCATTATAATAGTAGTTCTTAACTTTCTCAAATTTATTTATTTTATAATTCTTGGTACCAAACAAAACTTGCAGAGGAGTACTTTTTATCTTTTTTCTTGGCCACCTAATAATAATGTTGGAAACTCTAACCCAGGAGTCAAAATAATGAGATGATTGGGCTTCACCCAATTAGTCATTATAAAAATTGTAATTGAGTAAGAAATTAAATAAGAAATACCTTGGGGAGCAGAATTGGAGTATCATAAAGTCAACTGTATAAATCTCTGCAGAAAATAAGCTTTATGTAATAAATAAATAAATAAATGCATTGAGCAAATAGGGAAACTTATTACTATATTAAAGATAATACTTGAGGTGAATACAACTTTGGAAGTAGTAAACCCCAAAGGAGCAAAGAAAATAAAATTTCTTGAAACTGAATAAGTCATGATGGACAAAGTAGAATAATAGTTGGAGGTATTATAGAGGTAAGAGTTATATGATAGTTTGATGGTGAGGAATTATACTGAGTATAATGATATTGGAGTTATTGATATTACTGAAAGGATAAATATGGATTATAATCTAGAACAGAAATGTTAGAGACAGTTCATTAATCTGAAGGAGAATAAATATAAAATAGGGTAATATTAGTCAGAGGAAAATAAAGACTATGAGTATAGGTAAAATGCAATTCTAGAAGCAATCAAAAGAAACTTTAATGGAAGATATAAAAATATATTTGTATTTATTATTAATGTATAGTTGGTTGATTGTCTATTATTTCTCATTGCAAAAATTAAGTCTAGCTGGTCCTTATAAAGAAAATGACATGTGGCAACCCACAAAACAAAAACTATATCCTAACAACAAAATGTACCTTATAGCTTTTTAGGTCTACAACATGAAACCTAACTTTTCTCATACCAGCCTTAATCTATCTTCTCTTCAATAGTACAAAATATGGAAATTGTGGACATTATGGGAGCACTGAAATTATCAAGGTGGTGGAAGTAATTGAAGAAAATAAGGCTGTAATATAATAGTTAAAGGAAATCTGTATATATTAGATCAGGAAAACAAATATAGAGTAGTTTATAACAGGTAATTAGCATTTGTTATATTCCAAATCTATTATGGAAAGAATTATTTTTTGTCACCCATTGTCTTGGCACCATGGCATCTGGTTCTGTTATCTGATAGTCAGATAGCACTTCTCAAAAATGTAGTACGATATAGTATGATACATAAGTAGATAGACTGAGTTTGGAAAACCCCTCTCTCCTTTCAGGAAGATTAGCAAGTCCAATATCATAGAATATGGTACAGTAAGTTAAGCTGTCCTCAGTTTCATGCCGCGCTCTTCGCATCGAAGCCTTGGGATAAGCTTCTCGTTGCCAAGATGGAAGAGGAAGAGAAGGGAGGGGGGCACCAATCCAGGGTCGCTTACTTACCGGTTTATCCCTGTACCAGATTGGTACGAGTACTCTACTCGCGCGGCCGAGTTGAAGCCTGACACCTAAGGTGTTAGTTTCCACACAAAGTGTCCGGCTTCAATTCGGTCACGCGGGTAGGTTTTTTTGGGGGGTTAGGGGAGATCAAATTCTTAAAGTTAGGCTAGGTTTGATCAATCGACCGACACCGACGATTCTGTTATGTCTTTCGGTACATTAGCGATAAAAGAGTTCCCCCCCCTCCCTTCCTCCCCCTTCTTGCTTCCTCCTCCGGCATTAGACTACTAGTACTAAGGTACGATACTATGGTTGGTGATGATGATGATGATGCGCGCATCCGAATCGAACAGGGCAATTTTTTTTCTTTCTTTCTGTTCCATGAACTGTACATTTTTGGTTGGTACGATGCTCTACTTTATCGTTCTGCAGATTCTCTCTCTTCTCTTCTCCCTTCCAAGGGCAGCAAGCATGCGTGCCTCGTACGAGCAGCCGCTTCGGAAAGAATCGTAACGTTTTTTTTTTTTTTCATTCCAAAGATGCATGGTGAAATGGGCGTTACGGCCACGGTGCGGTAGTTCTACGCGTTTGGTAATAAGGGAGTGGGTGGAAGAAGCAAAAAAAAAATGAGCCCTGGGGAATTTACCTAACGCCAAGGAGGTATGTTGGGAGGGAGCACATTACAACAAACTTGGATTGATAAGGGCTCTCCTCTCTCATCATCATCATCGACCTTTGAAGGAGGAGAGAAAGAGGAGAAAGAGGAGAGATAGGGAGAAGGTGAAGGAGTGTGACGATGATGATGATGATGGTGATGAAGAGGAGGCACTGAAGGAAGTCCGACCTCGTAAACTGGGAGGGAGGAGGAGGAGGCGTGCAGCTTCCCCTCTTTACTTCCTGTTCAGCAAAAATTGTATGGTGCTTTGAGGAAATATTACGAAAATTAAAGGTCAGATTAAGCTCCTCCTCGCGCCCCAACAGTGACGTAGTGAGGCTTTCAATAAATGGAGTGTGGGATAATTGCGACTTTGAGACGAATGTTGGGGAGTGCGTGTGAAAAGGGGGGTGACAGGGTGACAGACAGGCAGAAAGCGAAGAGGAAGGGAAAAGAGTTGGTGGGGGGAGGCAGGAAGGAAAAGTACCGAGAAACGGGATAAGTTATGCACGAGGTGGATTTTATGATAAAGGGAAAAAAAAAAAGAACCCGCTTGCGAGAGAGGTTGTCAATTTGGGGGTGTTGAGTTGGGAGGAGGAGCAGGAGCAGGAGAAGGCTAGATGTTTTGAGGGTGGTGGTGGTGACATGAGAAGAAGACAAAAAAGGCCAACAACATGAAAACAAGTGGGGACCCCACTTTTTCCCCGCTATGGAGACGCACGGACCATGCTATCGTACCAACGTTTCCAATCTGATCTCAGTTATCGAACCTCATGATCATTATACCGTAGACTAAGGAAACAAAGGATTTACCAAACACTTCAACAAGCCTTCCCTCATATTTTAACTTGCCGAAACAAACAAAAAAATACAAAAACAAAAACAAAAACAAAAACAGAACTAACTCTATTTATTGCACACGGCTAATTGAGGAGAATAAGAATATAATAAGAAGGCTGAATGTGATTTACGCTGGGGTGTGTCGCAATTCCCCCTCACTCAATACTTTCCAAAAGTCCACATACGGTAATCCATTATATCCATCCATTCCTTTGCTTCCGCAGTGTCATAGCTTCTTCTATAATAGAGAAGGTGAAAAAAGAGACCTAGTACATCACAATACTTACCTACTAATTGTACCGCAACCCACCGTTCACCATACCGGTATCGCGCGACAGCGGTGAGGAGTTAGTTACCGCAGCGTAGCGTATATACTGTACGCACCGTGGAGAGAAAGAAAAGGGTAATGAAAATGAAAATAAAAAACCTTCATCATCGTCATCATCGTCAGATTGCTCACTCGCTATTCGCATCGTTTATTAGAATCGCAGGGATTTATAAACACTCAACTTTCTGAGAAACTTCACCCCCCCCCCCCAATCTAATTACATTGCCTTGTCGTTTTTTTTCTTTTTTTTTCTTCGCTGGGGGGGATGTTTTTCGGATAAGTTAAGTTGACTAGACCGTGCCTGGCCGGCTTGTTTTGCCCTACCGAATCGTTGTGATTCTTTCCTTTTGTTTCTTTTCCTTTCCTTTTTGATGGATGGATGATCGCTGTCTGTGGCTATTATTGGAGTATGTTTTGGAAGGGAGGTTATCATTTATTTTTTATTTTTGCATTTTGCATTTTTGCATGTTTTTATTTCGTTCAGAGGTTGCGGAGTGATGGATGTCTTGTCTTGTCTTGTCTGTCATTAGGAAAGTTACAATACTGTTCTGCCTCCTTCGGGCTTGGCGTTCTTTCGTGGGTATTTGGCACTAGCTTAGTATGATGTTTGTGAAAGGAGATTGGACGGTAGAAATTTCCCTGATAACGCCAGTTCCTCTTTGCGTATCTCAGACGTAAAATGCGGTCAAAACTAAAGGGAGAAAGAGGAAAAAAGAAGATTGTTTCTGAGGGAACTTTCTCAATGGTAGCAGGCACTAAATGATGGGCGACCAAGGCAAATGCAACTAAAAATCCAGAGAGACAAAATCCATTCACGATTTCCCCTTTTTGTATGCTCCTTGTCCACTGCTTGTCCCCTCTTTCTCTCTTATCCCAATACTGGGTCAAACACCCCCTTTAAATACAACAATCACTGCTACTAGCCCCCAACTTTCTAACGAATCTATAATGCAAGCCCATTATGACTTATCCACCTCATCTACTGCGTGTCCATCGACGCGTCCGACAATACGGTACGTGTAAGTTATGGTATTGTACATTAATAAAATTAACCGTACATCCATGATCTGTGGCAATGCAACCCTCCTCATCATCTCTCACTTTGAACACCACCTAAAGAAATTCCTCTACATCAACCAAAACTCAACTAATTTTCCTAATTCTTTTGTTTTAAGAAACTATGCCCCCTATTCTTCGCAATCATGCCAAAAAGCCTATTCCCTCCAAGCAACTCTCAGAGTTCACCAGGGGGAGAATTCTTGGGTTACACGAACCTCAAATGAGCTATCGCCAAATTTCCCACTACCTTGACATCCCCCTCAATACTATTAAAGATAGTATCTTAAAAGGAGATCAAGAGGGCCAGGAGAGAAAGGGTAGAGGAAGATATCCTAAAACTACCAAGTTTCAGGATGATGCTATGGTGGAGGAAGCTCTCAGCTATCGCAATACTAGCTATTCTGAGATTGCCAAAAAAGTTGCTCCCAATATCTCTTCTATGACAGTGAGGAGAAGACTTCAACAAAAGCATTTAAAAAAGTAGTTGGCACAAGAAAGGGTTCATTTGGATGAGGATCTAGCTCAAGAGAGATTGGAATGGGCATTAGCTCATAGGCATTGGACAAGAGAGATGTGGAGAAGGAAGGCAATGTGGGGAGATGAGGTAGCTGTGGAGAGAGGAGGAGGAAAGAGGAGAAAATAGATATTTAGATATCCAAAAGAGAAGTGGAATAAGGATTGTATTAAGCCTGCTGCTAGGAGAGGAGAGAGGAAGATTAGCCAAATGATGACTGGTTGTTTTTATGGTCAAACTCATGGTCTCTTTTTACCTGTTTTTCCTGATCCTACTTCTGCTAGGGGTGGAGTGACTGGAAAGTCAATTATTAATGTTTATGATCATTATGACTTTCTAGGGATATGGGAGGATATCAGAGAAAGGGTTGGAGATGAAGAGGTATTTTTTATCATTGACAATGCTAAGACTCACTTGCCCTTTAGGAGATGGCTCAGAGTGCAGGGAATTACTCTTCTGGAAATTCCTGCCTATTCACCAGATCTCAATCCTATTGAGAATGTTTGGTCTCTGGTGAAAGATAAGCTTCACAAGAACTATCCTGAGCTCTATCTCATGAAGGGTCCTGTTGATGAGGTCAAAAAAGCAATAGAGGAGGCCATTACTAATTGTTGGGAACTTCTTGACCCAAAGGTTTTTGATACTTTGGCAGGATCAATGGTAGATAGGGTGGAAGAAATTATTAAGGCTGATGGATGGTATACTAAATATTAACGAGTAGTCAAACGGTGATGTTTTTACGGCTAAAGCTACGCAGGGTATAGTCAAAGGGTGGTGAAACTACTGCTATGGACGAAATGCCATCTCCATGTATAGGAACCTCAAGATTTTAACTTTATAGAGGATTACGAAAGTGATATATTTCTATGTAATAAGGTAAATATAGCATAATGGTAAATACAATAGATAAATATGTGAATGGCGAGGGTTCAACCCGGAAGGACATCAATCTCAACACATGACTTGAATGATTGTTTAAAGTAAGCAGGCATGAGGATGTGGTGAGGCTACGAGACTGGTGAGGCTGTAATAAATGTGATGACGATGACAATGATGATGTATACAGCAACATACAACAACATATATGGCATGCTTGATCCCAAATACATGATAATTGAATGATCTACGTAGATTTTATATATTTTATTTTTATTTAATAGAGAGTAATAAGAGGGAAATACAAGTAAAGAATGGCATATTTATTTTATGGAATGCTAGACCACAGTAGATAAGGAATATGAATGAGAAAGCAAGAAGAAGATATAACCAAGATAACAGGTGATGCTTAAGCCTCTTAAGCTTCCTTGTCTCCACGATGGACCATGCATGCATCATCATAGCAGGCCGTCCAGCTTAAGGTATTGTAGCTGGATTGGTTGGAAGATTGAATGGAGTATGTACGTCGATCACCCCAGGTGTTGCCACTGGTCATAAGGCAATCAATATTATCATATTGGGAGAGGTTTGAGACTAGCTCAGATACCTCATCGATTATAATCGTCGGTACATCGGTACTATCCACTAAATAGTATGTGTCAGATTCTATTATTTATTTGGAAGGTACAAATAAAAGGGTACAACTCACTGGAAAGGAGGTTACAACCAGATAAACCTGAGGTTTGAATAATGAGAGGGGCAGACAGCCAGCGTTATATAAACAGATTAGTGTGGGTGAAACCGGAACCCAACAAAAGGTGTGGGTGAAAAAGCAAATAACCTGGAATAACACGGAATAACACAGAGGTGTGGGTGGAAATTAAATGACTCAACGGAAAGGTGTGGATGAAAAAGCAAATAACGCGGAATAACACGGAATAACCTGGAGATGTGGGTGGAAATTAAATGACCCAACAAAAGGTGTGGGTGAAGAATAACAATGCCTGAAGGCACAACATATCGATGCCTGAAGGCACAAAGATGATGAAATAACCCAACAGAAGGTGTGGGTGAATAATATGTAAAACATATCGATGCCTGAAGGCACGGAAAGAATTTAATACGATATTGATAGGTAAGATGTGGTTGTCATACACTTATGTGAATTGCTCGATGGTCATAGGATGAAGGTCGCAATGACCGTTATGACAAGACGTATTAAATATTAAAATGCATTCGCACAATAAATTGACTCATGTGCAAAGTATTATGACCACTAAACGTGTAAACTTTGCCTCGCTGACGTGCGGCATTAAGGCGCACTCTTCCTGACAAGACTAAAGGTCAGGCGCTCAACGGGGCG
This sequence comes from Choiromyces venosus 120613-1, assembly GCA_003788595.2. NCBI lineage: Eukaryota > Fungi > Ascomycota > Pezizomycetes > Pezizales > Tuberaceae > Choiromyces > Choiromyces venosus. The sequence goes on along the minus strand of ML120542.1, from coordinate 48,255 downwards.
TGGCCTCAAAGATTATGCTGAACGCTTAATCCGGCCACTAAATGATCGGCTGGCATGTTTCGAAAAACATGTGATGTCTAACATGTGCGCAGGTATGTGCGCAAAGGCCGATCCCAATATCGTTCCTCGATTCTGAGGGAAAGTGGTGTGACCACGGCACAAGCGCCGCGAAATGGTGTGGATGCCTAGCATGACTCACATAATGGGACCACTTTTGGTGTGGGAGCGTACTTTGTACGTGGCAACAGGGTTACACACACCAAAGCTATCGACCAATCGATAAGCTTTATTTTATCCCTGCACCTTCCTAATTGGGACGGAACCGAGTGATACTCGGTGCTGATAAATAGTTGATATCTCTCGATCAACTTCCGATCAACAAAGTACCTTTCGGTACTACCACACCAACACGTTGGTGCAAAGTCACATAGAGTGACGCCAAGATTGTTGATTGATATTGGCCCCTAGAGAACAGTAATATTAGAAGAGCTCGATCAACAATCCTGACGTCAAGGCCAAGCTTTCGAGCTTTCTGCTGTTCTCTAGCCTAGAGAGCTGACTTACGTCAGCAACGCGTACTTTCAGCACAACGTAAATAATAACAATGTGTAAATAATAACAAAGCCCATTGCTGACCAAACCCCCCCGACCGTGAAATAACCACGAAATATCAACAACAAAGTTGATTTATGAAGAGAACCATCAACTCCCAACAGCAATGAATACGATTAATGAAATCAGCGAGGTTTTCTGATTTAGAATCTGATATATAAATAGATGGATAGATAAATAAATAAATAATAATAATAATAATAATAATAATAATAATAATACAATGAAATAGTACAATAAATAAATAGATAAATAGAATATCATAGTCGATGAAAATATTGTTGGTGGAATGAAACATAGTAAGACATGAGGCCACGATAGTTAGTTGTTGACCAATAGGAGTGGGGCTCAGCGAAATGTATGGTGTTGAGATAGTGCACCTTCCTATTTGGGAAGGTCTGTGTAACCACACCAAAGATAGGAATAAGGCTTGGCATAATGTATAGTGTTGAGATAATATACATGATAGATGGTGAAATATTGAGTAATTCAATACATGATAGACAGTGAAATATTGAGTAATTTAATATACTGAGAATATGATGAAATCGATACGGTCGGCAAAAGAAATAAATCGAAAATAGTGAATAACAAGTGAGAAACAATGGTCACTAGGTGTCCGATGGATGTACTGTTGCAATATTGGTGTGCTCGCTAGATGTCCCGCAACGCAACAGATATAATAAACCCGGAGGTAGTGCAGTGTACATTATGTAATAATGGTGTAACAATCCGACAGTGCAACAGGTGTGGTCGCTAGATGTCCCGCAATGTAACAGATATAATAAACCCAGAGGTGGTGCAGTGTACATTATGTAATAATGGTGTAACAATCCGACAGTGCAACAGGTGTGGTCGCTAGATGTCCCGCAACATGTACCGTAAATGTACCATTGCAACATTGGTGTGGTCGCTAAGTGTCCGATGACATATGGGTCGAGCTAACGCTCACCCTGTGCAAAGACTGTCTTACCACCAGCTACCCCACCACCAACCTGATATGGGAGGATATCAGAGAAAGGGTTGGAGATGAAGAGGTATTTTTTATCATTGACAATGCTAAGACTCACTTGCCCTTTAGGAGATGGCTCAGAGTGCAGGGAATTACTCTTCTGGAAATTCCAGCCTATTCACCAGATCTCAATCCTATTGAGAATGTTTGGTCTCTAGTGAAAGATAAGCTTCACAAGAACTATCCTGAGCTCTATCTCATGAAGGGTCCTGTTGATGAGGTCAAAAAAGCAATAGAAGAGGCCATTACTAATTGTTGGAAACTTCTTGACCTAAAGGTTTTTGATACTTTGGTAGGATCAATGGTAGATAGGGTGGAAGAAATTATTAAGGCTGATGGATGGTATACTAAATATTAATTTCTACTATGTATTTACATTTTTGTAATTTTTTTTTGGTTTTCATGATGGTGGGGTTGGTGGGGTAGTGGGGTTGCCATGGCCGAGTTTTTCCGTCCATTGATGTACGGTTATTTATGTTAATGTACAATACAATGCAAATGGAAAAGGCCAGCGTATTGGTGGCTCTGTTTCTCAGATTCGTTCCAGCGAATGGGGATGGAGAAGTGGTAACAGCGGTAACATCTACTCATGCGTCTTTGCCAAGAAGGTCCTCGCTAGCCAATATTTTGCTGGGGTGATAGCAAGTCACCAGCCAAATATCGACTGGCAGGGACCTTCTTGGCAAAGACGTGTGAGTACTTACAAAGGTACAGTACATAAGTTTTGAATATTTTGCTAGCAGGGGGGTAACGTACCCGACCGGGTTATTAACCATCTTGGGGAGTTTGACCCCAACGGTACAACCCCATCTCATGACGTCACCCCCACTGCTGCCCAACCATGCCTTGTACCAAAACCCAAGTAAGAAAGCGAGAAGCCAATATGAGGGAAATAAGGCTTACAAATGCAATTTCCCATCTCAGAACCTATCAAGAGGCGACCTATCATGGGGTTGCTTGGCTATTTGATGTGAATAAGGGAACATTGAAGAATCAGTTTGAAGGACACAATAAACCCTACAGACAAGCACATGGGAGTCAGTAAAAGTTTGATTTGGATGAGGAGGAAAGAATAGTGCAATGGGTGGTCGAACTGGATGACATGGGTGTTCCTCCAAGATGCTGCCATGGGGAGGAGATGATGAGAGTGGTTTTGGTGAGACGAAGCCACCCTAACGATATCAGCCAACGATAAATCAGAAAACACCTCTTTGAGCATTTTGTTAGTTGCCATCCAGATTTTCTCTGCGCACTTCTCGAATACCATCAATTGTGAATGGGCACTTGTGAGTGACCTCTGAGTTTTAAATTATTTTTTTAATCGCCTCAGCAAGGTACACAGTCAGTACCAAATAAAACCACAGAATATGTGGAATTTCAATGAAAAAGACTTTTAGCTTGGTGTTGCCAGTAAGGAGCAGGTACTCTGTCGTTCAGACAGAAAGAGCCCTCATGTTATACAAGAGGGAAGTCAGGAATGGATTACTCTCATTGAGAGTATTTCTGCTACTCGTATAACGATACCACCTTTTATTATTTACAAAGGTAAAGCTCAATATATAGGCTGGCATGATTATGAGGATAGGGGAGAGGCAATCTTTGCTCTCTCCCCTCTGGGTTGGTCTAATAATCTGCTAGGGTTACAATAGTTAAAGGAGCACTTCCACCCAAGTACCTGTCCAAGCAATAGTTCAGAGTACTGCCTACTACTGTTTGATGGTAATGGGTCACACTTAATATTTGAATTTGTTGAGTTTGCTCTTGAGCATCGAATTAGACTGCTTTGCTTTCCACCCAACTCAACTCATCTCCTCCAACCTCTTGACGTTGGTATTTTTTCACCTCTACAACACTATTTTGGTCAAGAAATAGATCAGTAGAGTTGAGACCATGGCCCTTATGCCCATCTTCACAAAGGAGACTTTTACCCAATGCTCATGAGTGCATAGAAGTGTGCAGTTATGGCTTCAAACATTCTTGCTGTATTTTGAGCTACGGGTATCTGTCCTATGAACTGACTACGAATTCTCCACGACTCCTCCCTCCAGATTTCTGACTGAAGTGCAGTCCCCCCTTACCATTCCCCAATACATACCTCTAAGGTCAATGAGATAGCAAGGCTTAAAGTTCAGGCTCTTCAATCACATGATATCAATGAAATTAAGGCTGAGGTTACAGAAATAGCCTTTATTGGCCGGAAAAGCTTAGCTTCTGCTACAGTGACTACAGAGTCCCTTAAGTAAGAGAAGGAGAAGTGACTGGTAAGCAAGACAGATTGGAGGATTATCAGCAAAGTCTGGGTTATTGGCCTCCATGAGCTTGCATGATTGAGAAAAAAAAACTAGCATTTGAGGTGAAAAAAAAGGAAAAACAAAAGAAGAAGCTGGAAATCGAGCAAGGCACTACCACGACAAGAAGGAAGATTGGCTGCATGAACAACCATCAAGGTTTAGGCCAAAATATTGGAAGGATCTTGGAGGATGAATATATCTCCACTCTATCTGACATTCACCCAAATTACCATATATCACAACCTCTAGTTGAGAGTCACCACTTTCACCCACTACTCCAAATCTTCTCAAATGAACCTGGAGATCCATGCCCCTCTACACAAGCCTTTCGCGATCAGAATTCTCATCTTTAAGCTCTACTCTTCAATTACCTTTTTTCCTTACTTTCTTGCCTCATGTTTATGAATTTTCCTTCATTTTTCAAATGTTTTTTTCCTTTTCAATGTTCCAAATAGTTTTTCCATTTTACTATCTTATCTATATTAATTTAATTTTAGTTGGTCTCATTTTACTTTGTTTTGGGAACTTTCTTCTGGCAGTTTGCATGGTTGATTCTGGTTGTTTTGAGGTGGTCAATCTCCCCAGGATGGTTAATAACCCAGTTGGGTACATTATCCCGCTAGCAGGGATCATAGTAGTAAACTAAGTAAACTAAGTACTAGTGTCACGATGGGCTGAAGGCAATGCGGGCCAAGTGCGAGTGAAAGTTTTTTCACAACTGTACTGTATTCTTTCGAACTTCTCAATCATCAATGAATATGCCTCGAATACAGTTAACCCAAGATCAAAGATGTGACTGCCAGCTCCTACACTCTATAGACTGGAAGTATAAGCAAATTCACGAAAAAACTGGATTTTCCCAACACCAGATTCAATATATGTGCACATCACCAGCAACACCAACTAAGCGATCTGGTCGACCTCCCACCCTCACCCAAGCACAAATTGAAGACCTTATTGGCTATGTGTGCATGTCTGCAGGTAATAAGCATCTTTCTTTTCAACAACTCACTGATGAGTTAGATTTGGGGGTGGGCAGAATGGCAACAAGGGCAGCTCTGGTTAAGGAAGGGTTTCACCGGCTTCTGGCTATGAGAAAGCCACCAATCTCTGAAAGAAACCAAGTAATAAGACTCCAATGGGATCAGGGGCATGTCAACTGGACTCAGTCACAGTGGAATTCGATACTGTAGACTGATGAAACATGGATTACCGGTAGTAGGCATACATGCACCTGGGTGATATGGATGGCTGGAGATGAGTGGGATCCTACTTGCATAGTAGAAAACTATCAGAGAAAGAAAGGATGGATGTTCTGGGGCAGTATTCACGGTAATATCCAAGGCCCTGGCATATTTTGGGAAAAGGATTAGGGGTCAATCAATTCAGAGAGTTACTGTGCACATACAGTCCCTATTATACATGGGTATATGGAACTGTGTTGTCAAGATGGAATATATCTAATGCTCATGCAGGATGAGGTACCTGGTCATGCAGCAGGTGATACCTCAATTGAACTTAGGGAAAGGGGAATTGAGGTAATTCACTTGCCTGCCTACTCACCAGACTTAAATCCTATTAAAAAGGTATGGCATATCATGAAGAATTATCTTCAGGATAATTATCTGGAGAATATGATCTATGATAGATTAAGAGTGGTGGTGAAGACTGCTTGTGATAATATGGGAGAGCATAAGTTCTGGGAACTTATTGAAAGCATGCAAGTATGCTCTCAGGCCATTATTGATGTGAACAGCCTTTTCACTAAGTGTTAACTACTGCTGCCTCACACTACCGAGACTTCAACCTCCGCAATATCAATGGACACTCCACCGACAGCTTATCATACCTGTTCTTTGCATCCAGTCAGATTGAGTTCAATACCTACAAAATTTACCACCACAATTGCAAACTTTCCACCAAAGCTATCCCTAGTACTTCATTATCAACTCTCCTCTGTATCAGGGATCATCTACTCTTCAACCACAAACTCATAACAAAGGTTATACCCCACACCCAACAATACACCCCACATAACTCTCTCAAATACAAACTCACTCCACCCTGCACTCCTGAACCCTCCCTACCATGTTCCCATTTTTCTTGAGTAATGCTAACAAGGCTATCACAAACCTGACAGCCCCATCCTATACCTTCTCTCACTTTCCTGGCCACCCAACACCCTCTCAAACAGTGTTTACAATGGTCCAGGGCCCTGGGAGGGCCCTGCAGGAGAACTGCCAAGAGCTCTGGATGAGATGGGATGACATAAGGCAGTATGCCCTAGTCCATGAACTCGCAGGATGGCCATCATTATGAAGGATAACGAGCCACAGGAGGTAAGACAATTTCAGGTAGAGGATAGCTGGGGGTGGTGGAGGATGGCGAGGAATAGTGGAGGATGGTGGGGGCTGATGAAAAACAGCAGAAAATAATGGAAAACAGTGGAAGATGATGGAAGATGGTGGGGGACAATGGAGCATGATGGAGGACAACAGATAATGACCGGGGACAGTGGAGGACAGTAGGGGACAACACAATGTCATCTGTCCTGGTCCTTTGCTTTTACTTGTCAGGCCAGTTCAGAAAATGATGGGACCAGACGATACAATACCATCTGTCCTGGTCCTGGCCTAGGCCAGACAGGCTACCATGCCATTCTAGCAGCTAAGAACCGAGATGAAGGTGTGAAAGTGGGGGTGTAAAAGCGCGGCTAGAATATTAGTTTTGGATAGACCTGGGAGTGGTAGAGGGGTGGGAGTTCTAGTTTTACCTTTCTTTTGTTAATTATTTCTTTCTTTCTTTCTTTCACTATTTGAAGGTATTTGATCTGTTAAAGAGGTTGTGAAAATCTGACAGGAGTGAAGTTGTTGGTATTCTACAGTGATGCAACAGGATGGCTGTAGAATATTAAAATCTGTTGTGTGCTGAACATCAGCCCTAAGCGACCTTTCCCCATTTGCTACCCTAACCACTGCTAGCAGGATACCCCCTGCTAGCAAAATATTCAAAACTTATGTGCTGTACCTTCGTAGGGTATTTAAAGTTAAAAACTGTAACTTTATGTTGACGGTTCTCATCATGACCACATGCTGTGCTAAGGATAAATCAACCAATAGAATTGATCAATGAAAACTAGCAGTGGAAATAACTCTGAGGACCCCATTTGTTGCAACAGTTCAAGTGTGCACTTCATTCTGAGAATTCTTTTCCCGTTGTTCAACTCTCTTCACTCACCTATATTCATATACAAACAATCATTCCTAATGCCTCAGAGAAGCTTTAAGTACCATGTATCCCAAGAAGTCACAGAATTATTAGGAGTTTCACTTCTGCTAGACCTTTGCTTTAATGACTCCAGAGATGACAATCCTGAAGTTATAACCAATTTAATCAAGACCATATCTACCCGGGTTTTGGAGCCAAATGATCCAGATGGTGAGCTTCTTATAGCTGAAGTGCAAGAGTTATGCGAAGCACTCTTAGTTGCACTACCAAACATCTGATATCTGGCTCCCTGAGAAGCTCTTACTTGTGGACTTGGATTTTGGTCAAATGTAAGTATAGTAAAGGATTTTAGATATGTTATTTCTATAGGTAGAGGTAGATAGATAGCTAATCTATATATTTATATATAAAAATAAAATAGTTTACAATTATCTCTAAAGATCAATTTCATTCACTATTTCAAATAAGCTATACCTCCTTTTATATACTTAATAAAAAAATTAAGTTTGACCCAATATTCCACAACCAGTCTAGGAATCCACAAGCAGATAGTGTAGTATAGCTTGCAATTACACTGTATATTGTGGCCAATTGGGGAATTCTACAATATATTTCTGTGAGCAGTTACAGATTGGTGAGGGTACAGCATATCTTTATCAACATTAGGTTATGACCGCACTTTCACACTGCTTCTAAATTATTTAATTTGGTCAAAACCAGGCTCTGAAGATTACCATATAATGCAGAGGGAGATTGAGCAGGATAGAAAGTTTCCTGGTTGTGTTGGCTTTCTTGATGGCCCAGATATTGGCCTAATAAATGCACCAAGCTTTTATGGTGAGACTTATACGAACTGGAAAAAGGTATATGCTCTTAATATGCAAGCTACTTGTGATAATAATTTACACTTTACCTTTGTCTCAGTGGGATACCCAGCATCAGTTAGAGATCCAGTATCTTTTGGAAGTACACCACTCGTTACCTCTCCTGGTGTCTTCTTTGCTAAGTCCAATGAGTATCTCTTGGGAGATAATATATACAGAGTCAAAAGGTTTTGCATTACTTCATACAAGGGACTTTTAGATAGTCAACATCAGGATGACTATAGATATTATAATTATATGTATGCACATAGTCAAGTGAAGATTGAGCATGCAATAGGTGTACTAAAAAAACTGGTTTCTATCACTCAAGCAGCTTCCTATTTATATTTGCAAGAAGGAGGACTATACCAAAGCTGTCTCGAAGATTATGTACTGTGTAATGCTACATAACTTTCTCAATAGTGAGAAGGAAGACAGTACTATTTACTAGTCAAATAGAATTATTGCTGAAGATAAGATCGAGGTTGATGAAGTGGATGAGGATATTAGACCTGAGGCAGAAAGAGCAGTGGGAAATGAGTGGAGAGATTAGATAAGAATTGTTAGGTATATAGAAAAAAGGGCCAAAATTACCCAGCCTTCACTTAAGATTATTTCTACCATACCCTGCAGCCCCCATATAGGGACCAGGCATCATCACAGTATTATGGCTGAGTTGCATCCTAACACTTTAGCAATGATAAATGACAACTTCAGCATAACACCCTATATATCATCACCATCTGTCCGACCAGATGCTGTCTATAGGATATATGAGAAGGCACCTTTGGTGACCTATAAGACAAGCTTCTTCTCTGCTATTTTCCTGACCCCACTTTTTACCTTCCTTTTTAGGAAGGTGGACCCAGGCGAAAACACTACAACACTCTCATGATCACCCCTTACTGAAATTTTGGAAGCTTCATAGGCTTGGGGTACCTTGTCATGGGATAAAAACAAATACATCGTTCCATGGTGGTATCTCTGATCCTTAATCAAGGAAGGTGAATACCGCCCTACCTTCCATAGTGGCAGTCTCGCCTCCTCAGCTATGTGAAGTATTTACCTCTCTACCTCTGGTCTACACCCTTTTTCCGACCAGTTGAACATTATCTGAGCCTAACTAGTGCCTTGTTGGTTCTGGTCAGTAGCAATATCCTCAAGGAACATAGCTTGCCAGAACTGTGCTTTCTGAACTATGACCCAAAAACATCCTTTGCCTCAATCAAGGATAAGGGTTTGCTCATTGCACCCTCTCTGCCTTTTTTGGGCCTGGCAGGAGGAAAAATTAGCATATTTGTTTTGTCAATTTCTTTCCTTTGTTTTTGGTGTCTACTGGTTGTGCTTTCTTTTCTGTTGTTTTTCTCTTTGTATGATGATTCTTCTGGATTGAAGATCCCTCTGGTTACCTTCAGGCCACAAGTTTTCATTGCTTACCTAGTTGTGAGAAAGCCATGTGATTGGAAAGAGGGTTTATCTTGCTGCGTACCTCCTAAGTATTAAGGAGCTTCTGAGAAGGAGGAAGATGATGGGGCAGAGGGGGGGGTGGCGGACTTGGGGGCATTGGACAGGGTTGGGATGTATTTCTTTTGTTAGTACTTTAGGCCTTTACACCATACTTTGTGGTGAATGTGATAGATGAGCCCTGATCTTGTATCTCAATCAATCCAAGGATTTAACAAAAAACAAAAATTGGTGACCTATGAGAAGTACCTTGAAGAGATTTGGTTATATTTTATGCAAGCTATTATCCTGTACATTAGTAGTTAAATATTATGGCTAATAAGTAATAGGACAATTTGGGAAGAAAGTGTTAGTGACTTGAACATCACTAGCCTATGGCACCAAAGGATAACTATAGAGTCGAGCCTGTTACTTTGAAAGAAGTAGTACCCCAAGAGGATCTACTCAAGAGTCAGTATGAGAGGTTTTAGCCTGGTAAGCTATTGACTCAATCCAGGCCCAAAATCCTTTTTATGTCTGATGGGCTTTGCAGTGACCAAACATGCAATGCAATAGCTATGCTCATTCATTAAAGCTGATCACTTTATGTTTTGAGGCAGAATGATTGGTATAGTTGCTATTAGGGTAGCATATTCAATATAAGTTTATATGGTGGAGAGATTAAAGACTACCTACTGGCGGAGTGTTCACACCCCCAGAAATGATAGGAGTTTGAAGAGATCAAAGCTAAGCGGGGCAAATATTCTCAGGGTTAGGAGTGCTTACACTTAGGAAAAATAAGAGGTTTTTGATGAAGATACTTAGATAGTATAGAAGTTTGTTGTAGCCCACAATAACCTAGACATAGAATATAAATATTGAGGTACTCCCAGCTATTAGAAACATCAAGCAATCGAGAAGAGATCTTATTAATATATTTATTTTTACTCTTGAAAAGTTCATTACGCATGCAAATTTCTGAGCCTACCTTGACAATCTTCATCTTTGCTCTACTTTACCATACTTAACTTCAAGAAGCATACAGCTTAGACCAACCTACACTATCTACAGTTGGGCTACCCTGTAACAAGAATATACTTATATCACAACTGCCATGATTAGGTGCATTTAGGACAAGCTTATTCAAGATATTTATTTCTAAAGTAAACATACATCAGCAAAAATAATGGCTAGCACTAGGTGCATCCTGTGCATCTGATGTACAGGGTACACATAATGATAACTGTTAACCAGGATGGGATATTGAAGTGAGATTGCATCCTGATATTGAGGCTTGTTCTGTGTACGTCTGGACAGAATCTGGACATGGACCCCTATGCCTGATCCAACCTGACAACGCCTAGCACTTCATAGTTGCATCCTGATGACATCTGGTCCTCAACTGTTACATCCTAAGGCCATCTAGTCCAAAGCAAGTACATCATAATAACATCTAAGGAGAACATCTAAAATTCAAAACTCCTGACACCAGCATACCAGCAGTGTGACCCATATATAAGACTTAGGTCACAAAGTTTCTTTTAGTAAAACCATTTCAATTTCATTTATTCTAAATAAATTTATAACTAGTATACATGAGCAAGATAGATTTCGCATGAGCATTCTTTTAACAGATGAATACTAGTTCCTTAATAGGCTATAGCTTCCCAGGGACTGATGCCAGGAGGACGTAGGAGGTGGTGTTGGAAAGCTGACATTGAGGGGATTCTGGAACATGTCTGATAGATGCAAGGGAACATCTGCCATTGAGATATCTATCTTCAAAGTTGGCAGAAATTTACCTGTAAAGACTATTTCTATAGAAGCCTGTAGCTTGGCAGGGACCAATGCCAGCAGGATATGGGAGGTACCATTAGAAAGCTAGCATCGAGGGAATTTTGGAACATATCTGACAGGCATGCACAAATGGCTGGGTATCGAGATATCTGTCTTCAAGTTTAGTAGAAATTCACAAGTAAAGAAAATTTCTATAGAAGCCCATAGCTTGACAAGGACTGATGCCAACAGGATAGAGGAGGCACTGGTGGAACACTGGCATTGAGGAAATTCCGGAACATATCTGATGGGTGTGAGCAAATGGCTGAGTGTCGAGATATCTGTCTTCAAAGTTAGTAGACATTCAGATGTAAAGACCATTTATATAGAAGCTTATAACTTGGCAGGGACTAAGCCAGTAGAATATGGGAGGTGCTGTTAGAAAGCTGGCATTGAGGGAATTTTGAAACATATCTGGCAGGTATGAGTGAATAGCTAGGCGTCAAGATATCTGTCTTCAAGGTTAGCAGAAGTTCACTGGTAAAGACCATTTCTATAGGAGCCTGTAGCTCAGTGGGAACTCCTGCCAGGAGGACATGGGAGGTGGCGTTAGAGAGCTGGCATCGTGGGGATTCCAGAACATATCTGATGGGCCTGAGAGACTGGTCAGGTGTTGAGATATCTGTCTTCAAAGTTAGCAGAAATTCACCAGTAAAGACTATTTGTATAGCAGCCTGTAACTTAGTAGAGACTCATGCCAGGCAGATATTGGACATAACATTCGAAAGCTGGCATTGAGGGGATTCTGGAACATGTCTGGTAGACATGAATGAATAGCTGGACATCAAGATATTTGTCTTCAAAGTTAGCAGAAATTTACCAATAAAGACTATTTTATAGTAACCTGTAGCTTGGTGGGGACTGACGCCAAGAGGTTGTGGAATGGGTCATTGGAAAGCTAGCATCAGTCGGATTGAGAAACATGTCTGACAGGTATGAGCAACTGTCTGAGCATTGAGATATCTGTCTTCAAGCTTAGTAGTAATTTACCAGTAAAAACCATTTCTATAGTAGCCTGTAGCTCAGCAGAGACTGATGCCAGGAGGATGTGGGAGGTGCCATTGGAAGGCTGGCATTGAGGGGATTCAGAAACACATCTGATGGGTATGAGCAAATATCTGAGCATCAAGCTATCTGTCTTCAAAGTTAGCAGAAATTCACCAGTAAAGACTATTTCTATAGCACCCTATTGCTCTGCAGAGAGTGATGCTAGGAGGATATGGGAGGTGGCATTGGAAAGCTGGCATCAAGGAAATTCAGAAACATGTCTGAGAGGCATGAGCAAATATCTGGATGTCGAGATAACTGTCTTTAAAGTTAGCAGAAATTTACTAATAAAGACTATTTCCATAAGGGCCAACACCACCATGAGGAACTGTACTAGATGTTAGCTAAAGGTTACCTTAGAACTCTGACTCTGACATCATCTCAGGATATCAGGGTGTCAAGATATTGGTCTTTAATGTTACCAGATTAGAGTTTGCAGGATTTATTAATAGTAGATGTAGATGTTGAATGTAACTTAAAAGAATGATCAGAAAATACATGTATGAAAACATAACACACTGTGTTACCTAAGATATCACAAATATCACTTGTTTTTACAATGAATGCAACTGTCATATTCACTCCCTTCAGAGTTATGAGAATGAAATAGACTTGGATATCAGTGTACCGTATTATTTCATCTAATTGAGGATCTCTATATAGGGTTCTAATCTCCATTTCAAGACAACTAATCGATATAGAGCCTATGATTTAACAAAAAGGGGCAAAGGAGATCATGTTAACTCCTATTAAGTAGCCTTACAAACTTTTGTTAACCTACTGTTAATTATATACTTGGGTGATCAAACCTTGCCTCGGCACTACTCAATTTGGCAAGATAATATGCTATTTAAGTCTTCTCTTTTTTTCATGCCTAATTTAGTTTAGCTTTCATAGTCAGTGGCTAATATGTGACTGGCTGCAACCTTACATCCAATCCAAACTCAGGAAGCAAGTGAGCATCCCTGCAGAACTCAGGATGCAACTGAGTGTCCAATCCAAACTCAGGAGGTAATAGAGCATCCCCTCAGAACTCAGGATATATTAGGCACAACTGAGTGTAGCTTCCAAACTCAGGATGCAACTGAATGTCCAATCCAAACTCAGCAGTCAAGCAAGCATCCCTGCAGAACTCAGGATGTACTAGGTGCAACTGAGTGTAGCTTCCCAACTCAGGACGCAACCAAGTGTCCCATACAAACTCATGATGTACCAGATGCAATGTAGTGGTACATCTAAACTCAAGATACATCAGGCACACCAGGTGCATGAGAAATGTAGCTTGTGTCAGGACACAATGCCTATACATCAGATGCCAGATTTTTTTTTGCTGATGTAGTGATTTTCTATAGTATCTACTACTCCAGTCTATCTTCAGTTCTTAATATCTCACCTATTTCCCTCCTTATCCCTTAGCCCCAGCATTCTTTCTATCATTATATTCTACCAGTTTTTCTCTAACTCTAATTCCTTCACTCTTATTTGGATTTTCTTCCTTTCTAGCTGAAGCTCTAGTTGCTGAATTTCACTCTACTACTGAACACGTTGCTTTTCTAGAAATGGATATTTCTTTTTTGCCATAGCAGCAACTGCATCCCCAAGACTAGTAGTACTTTTCTTCTTCCATCTCTTTCTTTCCTCCTCATCCTCCTCTTTAGGTACCAGAAACTCTCTTTTTTTGGACCCTTTCTGGCTTCCTTACTTGGTGTCAACAGAGGGTAGATAGTGCTCAAGGATAGTTTATAGGTATTGCTGGCACTTCTGGGGACTATTCCTGCCTCATCAATCATGATTAGTGAAGGCTTACGTCTTGTATGTCCCAAATCAAAACTACTAACACTACTTTAGTATCTTCATTTCTGTATTTTATTCTTGATACTCTTTTGATTGACATGTAAAACTGTATTGCAATAAAACTTTAATTCATTTGTGACTAAGAAAAAAAAAAAAGAAAAAAATCAAAAGAACAGAGAACTTAATAGTGAACAAAACAAACATCATAAAAGAAAACTAAAACAAAGTAATATACCAAACAATATGAAGGAAAATGAGAATTCAATCTTACCTTTCATGAACACTAGTTGATAACCTGGAATAGGCAATCTCTGACTGGAACTTAACCTCAGCTGCAGTATTCTCATCAATATCATTATCATTGATTTCAATTGCATCCTATACTGACTGTAGCATATTAATCAGGGTATCAGCAGTGGCAGCAGTCTCATGGCTGCAAGAGCTGGAAGAAAAGAGACTTCATGGATAAAAGTTCAGCTAAGTGCCCCATATTGCATGTAGCTGGGCAAAGAATGGGCACTTCTTTTCTAGTTTTTCTATAGTTCTCAAATATCAGTATCTATAACTTTAGTTTAAGTCTTTTCTTACTATGTAAGGATAATGTATTTCCATTAACAAGATTCTCTTCCCCAGAGCCTCATCCTGATTTATCAGCAAGCTTGAAGGCTTTACAGAATGACTTCTTAAAGTTGTTATATTTATATCTAACTTATGCCTCAGAACAGGAAAGAATTGTTGATGCAATTGCGCTTATGTAATGTTTTTTTGTCTCTCCTGAACCTTTCTGAGTTGTGCACAGCATGATAGAGTCTTCAAGCTAAAGGACAATTTATTCAATTTCAGATTTAGACCCATCCCCACTATTTGACTCCGTTGTGTTGGTATCAGAAAGGTTTAACAAGTTCTGAGGAGAGAAAAATAGAAGAGAAGAAGGAAAAAACAAAGAGGAAAAAATAAAGAGAAAAAAATTGAAAATCGTGAAAACTTTGAGTTAAATGAATCTAAACAAAAAGAAGGGAGAGAAAAAGGAAACAAGGGAGAAAACAAGAGAAAAAAAAAGTAGCTGAATGACCATGCAAGAGATGGCTTGACCAACCTATCCAATAGGATATAATTGGGGAGAAGCAGATAGAGTTAGAGACTCAAGGTTGAAAACAGACCACCAGGTGCCCATTCAAAATGTGAACTTTCAACTCCACCTTTAAAGGCAGACTAGCCCTTTTTAGCTGAATAACCCCACTAGTGTACTCTGATTTTGAACACTATTTTCAATGTAAATTTATGGTTGGTAACTTTGAATACCCCTACTAGGGGGTTGACAAAAGTTGGGTTTATTACTGAAAAGAAACAGAGGAGTTATATGAAGACCAAACCATATCAGGAAATTCAAGTAATATCTTTTGAGTATAGTTTAGTGCCAACAAAAAGTCAGGTCTACTGCCAGAATGGAAGATCTATGAGTGATCTCCTATGAGTATGGTTGACCTGGTAAAATACTCTGCAACTACAATCGGGGAATATCCTCCAAGTACAATCAAGGAATATTCTCCAAGAATCATTAAAAAAAAAAAAAATCTATCCAGGAGCCAATATACAGGAGTTTGAGTCAATAGTAGGTAGGACCTCCTTCAGCCTCAATAACAGGTTGAAGACATTACAATATTATCCTAATCAGCCTCTCAAGTTGCCATTGTGGAATACTATTCCCAATAGTATTCAGAGCTGTTTCTAGTATCCGCATATCTCTAATTCTGCCTATGTTTCCTCTAGCTCATTCTTCATATCCAGTCATAAGTTCTTAATCAAGTTTAGATCTGGAGATTAGGCTAGCCACTTTCTAGTCTCCATTTGATTAAGATTCCTATAGTAAGTAGAAGAGCCCTTATAACCAGGTATACCATCCTTTACTACTGTAGTCCACCCATACTCTTCACAACAATGATGCCAAAAAGGAATAAGATAAGGATGTATGATATTCCTAACAGATAAAGTAGAGTCTACCTTTGCTTTACTAGGAACAAACTTTAGTTTAGACCATGTAGTGCCACAAAAAGCACCTTAAATCATCCTACTTTCCATGTCTGACTTTAAAGTCTCATCAATGCAATCCACATGGAATTCCTCGCTAGCTTTTTTTGTAATCTATAGCTGATTACTAAACTCTGCAGTGGAGAATATAGACTCATCTGTCCAGAGAACTCTGAGCCAATCCTTATAGGTCCAGTCAAGCTATGCATCATACTATACAACTTGAATAGGGCGCTTAGTTGGTCGAATTGAGAATTTTTATCACAAAACATGCCAATGGTAGTGTATTGACTCTGTTACACTTTTAATAGTGCTGGAGCTACAAGTATAGCTCATTTTTAGGTATATCTCATCTCAACTAAGTCACCAGATTCTGGAACTGCATATTATGAAGGCCTCCAAATGCTGCTTTTTAGTATCATTGAAAATTGTAGCATGGTCGCACTGTTGCATATTCAAAGTTATGCTATTTCCTTGGGCCAGCTTGTATATCTATTGTGAGAAAAAAAAAAGGCATTAGTTTAGAGTTCTATGCTAATATTTATAATAGTAGGAGTAGTCAAATTGACATACTCTTTGGTAGGTTTGTCAATGAATTTTGAGATGTTGGCTGATTCATGTCCAGTTCCACCCAGCATTATTGCAATGCATGATAATCTTCAAACACTCATCTTGCCTTGTTTCATAGTATTGAACACCTACCAGATTTTGCTCCCAGGTTCCCTTCTGCTGCATGTCTTGTACTACTTCAATTCATATTTTGGTATGGGAGAGGTGTGTAATAGAGACAAGTTGGACAGACATGCAGGATGAGGGTGTAGGACAGAAGTGATATGTTGTAATCTTCTACTGGTGGCCAGAGCTATAGAGGTGGGAGGGTTGACAGGGAAGCAGACTTGTGTGACCAGATGCAAAATACCCTTACACCTGTGTACATGGCATCGTACATTAGTGAAAATCAAAGCAGAGCATTGAAAGTTATGGTATAATTGTCACACAGGTACAAGTTAAGTAAGGATCTATTACGGTACTGTTGGAGGGTCTTTCCACCTCCGCGTTCTTTTGTGGGTGAGTGGCAGCAGCTCAGTAGGTTGATAGGATGTGGAAATTAAGTAGTCGAAATCTCCACGAAAAATGGTTACCTATCTTCTTGTATGTTAGGCATAGAGAGAGGGGTCGATACTCAACAGCAAAATGGTCATGATGGTCGGATATTTCAATGAGGATTTTTATGATGCAGACTTGTAGGGAAAATAAAGAACAAACTCAAACAAAAACTGAAAACCTCAAAGTGACAAAAACCTGCTTGCAATCTCCTCTTCCTGACCGTGTTTCCTGTCCGGTCTTTCTCCCTGCTCTGACCTTCTTGTCCTCTGTCTAATCATTAGACCAAACGCTCCCTTTAAATACAACAATTTGACTTCAGCTCCTCCACGGCTCTCCAACGAACCTATGATGAAGATAACTATCGCCTGTCTACCATAACTCTGACATGTCCTCCACCCTATCTTGTCGTGGACCCTTCATTACCTCCACTGACGACAAACTATCCATGACTTTCCCCGACTTTTCCGTTTAACTTCCAACCGTAACAATTACGTCTTTTCTGCTGTCACTCCTGCGTGTCCATCTCCTCGTCTAACAGTACGGTACTTTATGTACAGTAGTCTACTTACCATCCCAAACTCTGTGAGCCAACAAGCCGAAGCGATCGACCCTCCGTCTCTTCCTGCCTCCCTCCCCTCTCTCCCTGACAAGCATACCCTCACGCATAAACTTCCGGTTCACGGAAGTGCTATCATCCAAAGCACCGGAAAAACGCGGAGCAAAACCTCAGCGCACCCCTCGGGATGAGAATGGGGAATGGGGAGGGGGGCAGTAGAGCCATCATTCCCTCATACCATTCGTTATGTAAGTAATTGCTAATTGCACATGTCACAATGCTACGGCACTGTATTTCAATTGTAATAACTGACCGTAGCTCTTCACGTAATGCTCCTCTCCACTCCTCTCCAACTGGCCGGAAAGAGCGCCGCCAGTTATGTTACCGGGGGGTTGAAATTGTCCGGGGTACTGTACTGTATAATGCATTGAATCAATGGATGAAAAAAAAAGTTTCGATTGATCACGAGGGAGGATGGATACAAACGAGGCTACGTGACACGTTTTGTTTTTTTTGTTTGTTTTTTTGTTTGTTTTTTTTGCACTTTTGGGTAGGAAAAAGGAATAATGAATGATGATAGGAGGGGGGATATCTACCGTGCTTATATGATTGTGAGTACCGTGTTCCGCAGAGAGGAGAGAAGAGCGGGAAGTCGAATGAGGTGAATTGAAGCCCGTACCAGGGGTGTACGAGTAAGCGGAGATAGTCAAAGAAACAGACGGGCGGCATATGCAATCGTACCCACTCTTGCCCGTAGGTCAGTCAATCAGGTACATTCTCCTTGTGTTAACGTCCTTACACCCTTTTTCTTACTCTTTTGAAATTGGGGCTTTTATGTGGGGACAGGGGGGTCCACCCAATCAATGCCCTTTGAGCGATTTTTCATGATGGCTTCAAAGTCTTTATTTTTACCTTGGGGTTCACACCTCTTGGCTCGCGTTTTTTTGTTTGGCTATTGATATGCCCTTATGATATGAGCTCTTTTGAGAGCACCACTACCTGCCTCTTCGAAAGGCACCCTTTTCTGGAACCATATTCTTTTTTCTGCAGGCAGATGGCTGGAACTACAGTTCGCAGTTTGAGGAGCCTTTCAGGCCCAAGTCCATACCTTTTTTATCGACACCGCCTAGTACAGACACGAACACAATTCTGATAGCCTTCCATTCTTTTTTTTTGCAACCATTCCAGTACCCTTTTGAGGGATCCCTACTGCCCTTCGGCATATAAGACCTAGGAGTTGAGTTTTTTATTTCTCTTAGACAATCATCATAAGTCCTCAGTGACCCCCAAAACTATCCACCACACCTTGGAACTTCTAGCTGGTGTATCCCAGTAGCCTTGGTGTGGTTACACAATTTCGGAAGCCCTGGCTCACCCCCAGGCACACTATTTTTAGGGATTGGCGGCGGCTGTCTTTTTCAGCTGCAAAGAAGGGGAGGTCCAGAGGCATCATCTGGGGGATGTAAATAGTAGGAGTAGTGTGGCCCATTTGAAACCGGCCCGCATTTGTCTGCGCCCCAGTCTATACGCCCATGTACCTGCTAAGTGTGGTGGAATACCTGAGGGGGAGGATTGAACCTGTGGATACACTGAGAGGGGTGGTAGGCTGCTGGTGAGGGTTTCTTTTGTGCTGGAGGTTTAGTGAGGCAATGGGTGGACTGTTAATGATTTGTGACGGATGGCCAGGAGGTGGATTTCCTTAATTGTAGATTTTCCGTAGCTGTCTAGGACCTTCTGTCTCTGGGGCTCCGGTCTGGGGTTCCCTGTTGACCCCCCCTTGTGGGGGGGTAAATATGGGATTCCCGCTACAGGTTCTACAGGTAGTACTTTCCAGATGTACTGAGGGCTAGGCAGAGTTGGATTTCTTTTAGGGGCCCTTGGCTGGGGGGAGTATCTCATGCTGGTAGCTAGATACCTTTAGTTAGGTAAAATGGGGCTTACCCCTGAGCTAGATAAGAATAAAAATTAGGTTTCTCCTTATACCCTTCTTCTTACTTTCTTGAAAATATGGTACAATGGACAAATCCCCAATTTTTTTTGGAAGAAATTTTCTTCACCCCTATTTCCCATACCAAAATTTGGTCACATCTCACATTTTTTACAGCCACATCAGCAACCTCCTCCAGTATAGTCAGAGTTTTCTCTGAACTCATTACACTACCCCCTCACTCATATTATTCTCCCTTTGGGTGTGGAGCCAATCACAAGGCCCCATCCTAAGGCTTCCAAACACCTTAGGAAACAGGTTCCACCCAAAGACCAACTTGATTTCCTCTACCATGTCTGCCCAAGGCTTCCACCCCTACAGCAAAGCCACCAGGGAGAATATAGTTCTCAATACGCCCCTCCCACTATCTCCTCTGGGCCCCAGAAGCCCCACCAAGAGCCCCAGACCCTACTCACTGTCCCTCCTACCTTCTGGCTCGCCTCATAGAGTATTCCTCCAATCCCTCCTCTAGATGTTTTCTGTCATCTCGCACAACCAGAACTGTGCAAACAGAGCCATAAATATCGGAAACAGAATCGGGGCACCAGGGAGCAACTTCCCAATGGTGTGGAAAGAACTTAGGTACCTAGATACCTGCTTTATACAACTAGCCAAAATGGCCAAACCAACCCCTATTACAGCCACCTTCCCAGGATTTAAAACCACTCTTAAGAAGGTATTTGGAAATGAAACAGTTGATGGCATTGACCAAGACACCCTTACAGGACTAGCCGCCATGGCCTCCTCCTTCCACCCCTCCCAGGAGAGCCCAGTCACTATCTCCCAGATCCCCCAGTTATTCCCCCCTGATGTACTAATAAGGGAAACCATTATCAAGATCTCCAACTCTCAGGCCTTCCAGGATACCATCATGGCCCTCAAAAATGGCCAGAACTCAGATGGCATAGGCATAAGAGATAGCCAACGAGCCCCTACCTCCCAGGAACTACCGAAAGTAGTACGCTTCTTGTCCCCCTTTGAAATCCTAGGAACTCCCTTGGGCAATATCACAGTTAAACCCCTCCCATTCTCAACCTCCTCCTCCTCCATACAAATCTTGACAAGGAAAAATACTGAGACCAACAAAGGCAAAGGAAAGACCACCTAGGAAATAGTGACACAAGAAAGCCTGACAACTATACTAGCCGTATTTTACCTTGGGGAAACAGTAGAAGTCAACACCGCAGAAGAAATCCTGAGGCACATCAGCTCGAGAGACTCCACCCCCACTAATGGAGGAATCGCAATCCTCCTAGTGGCAATAGAGGACACCTTCAATAAAAGACTGGAATAGATGGAAGCCAGAATCCTAGAGGCTATAAGGAGCAACACTGCACTAAAGAAAATGGCAAACCGCCAGAGCACACTACAGACCCAATGATCCACACCAACCAGAGTGCAAGAGGTCCAATAGAGGCAAGCCCCAAGGCCCTAAGCACAGCAGCAACAGCAGACCCATGCACCAAACCCACCCGCGGCAATCCCTCAAGCCACACACCCCTCCTGAACAAATGCCCCTACCACTATGAATAAGAAGCAAACATACGTGGTAATAACAACAGCAGGAATATACATCAACAATCTCATCCTTGTCAAAAGAAACAACAAAGGGAAGGGCCCCACAGCCCTGGGCATTAACTAGAGTCAAGGACCCCCAGCCCCATCTACCCACCATGTGAGACAGAGGAGACTCCTAATCCACTCGGTGGAAAAGGGCAGGAGAGTAGAAATAGCAGGATGCTCTATGGTCTAAATCAGAGATGTGGTAAATAGAGCATCCAGAGTTAAATTCACTTTTGCGGAATACAACTGCAATGATGACCTGGTCCTCACAATAGTCCTAGACCTCCTAGCAGAACTGGCCCTCCAGGACTCCAATGCCATCATTAAGGCATTGAACAATATCAACATCTTCAGATTTAGCATCATCACTGATGTATCCACTATCAACATCCTCATCTAAAAGGTCCCACTGGGAGACAATGAGGACTGGCTACTAACAGATTGGGATGCGGACTCCCCAAACTGGACTGACATGGAAAGGGAAATTTCTGACTACAACCCAGCCATCTACATCATAGATAGGCCAAAATGGATCAGATCTCTCACAGCATTCAAGGCAAACAACAAGTTCAAATCCTCGGTTATGGCAGTAGTGGAAATGAACAATTGGGTCAGCTCCCAACTAAAAAAACCCGAAGGTAACCTGGCAATCTTCAGACAGCAGTGTACATTGGTTAGATATGCCAGAAGAGATTCCTCCAACTGCTGTGAGAGATGCCTACCAATGGGACACCATGCAGTACACTGCCAACTCCCATTGATCTGTAAGTTTTGCAAAGGGGACCATGACACCAAAGAGCACAGCTACCCAGAACTGTTCTGTACATCCGGAAAAGGCACATCCTGCTCCCACACTATCAGGAGATACACCAACTGTGAAGAAACCACTCACTTCACAGGAGACAACCACTGCCCAACCAGGACCAGAGCTAGAGGACAAGAAGTGGTACCATAGGATAGCCTAGTAGTCCCTGACCTGACCACACCAACCCCCGTACAAAACTCCCATGACTAATTTATGGTAACCATCGATATAATTTACCATAACATCCGCAGGTCCATGAACGTTATCACAGAGTTACATAAGACCTCACTAAAACTTGAACCTAAAATTATAACATTAGCAGAATGCCCATTAGAAAATGATAACTGGATACACATAGAAGGTTACACATGTTATGCTGATACAAAAGCAGTAAGATAGGGCTGCACCTCCTACATCAAAAACAAATACATTCACATATTCATACTAGAAAGGATCAACTCACAATTCCTTACACTCTGGACAGGGGGCACGGAAATAACCCTCGGATACCAAAGACTACACAGTTACAAAAGGAACAACACCCTCCAAAAAGTGACCAACAACTTCGACTACAACAATAGATGGCACAAAGGAAGCAATAATATAATAATAGGAGACCTCAATGCAATCAACCTGGCATGGTCATCGGGACACCCCAATGTGGCAGGCACAACCCTAAGAGGATGGATGACCGAAAGAGCCCTAGCAGTAGTAAATGCCTATATAATAACCCACACCCCATCCAACATCCACCCTATGGAAACAACACTGGACCTAGTAATCCCCGACAGACACTACAGCCTACAAGTTAATAATGTCCTCATACCCTCCTCAGATCACATAGCCCTATTCATCTGTACCAGAATAGAATGGAGAAAATCGAGTACCAACCCACTCAGATATGATAAGACTAACTGAGACTACATCAGATCAGAACTCCTCCTCCTGGAAGAAAACAACAATGACCCAGCCCACATCCAGAGGGCAGTATCCGAAATCATCTAAAAGTACACCCTAAAAGTCAAAGAAGGAGTGAGGGCCTTCTGGAATGGCAACCTATCAAAGGTCCAAAAAGAACCCATGGGAGATGTCAGAAGTGACCCTAGAAACCCCTCAATAAGGGATAAAAGGCAACTCTACAGGAAGGAAATAGCCGAAGCAAAGATAAAGGCAAACAGCGAGGCCCTCCAGGAAGAGACCAACCCAGAGTGCTTCAGAAGTATCAGGCCTAGGTACACAAAGTAACCCATACCGATGCTGGTTAGGAAGGATAGAAGCATGGTGGCAGAACACCCCCACATAACCCAAGAGCTACACACAGCACTATACGCAGGAGAAAACAGATGTACCATGGAGACTATAATTGAAGTACTGGAGGAACTGGACATAGGCCTCCTTGATACAGCCCTAAAAGCAACCCTAAATGGAGCAGCAACAGGACTAGACCTCATCCCCGGAAGGGCAATCAAGTTGTTTAGAAAGTATAGAGAGACACTTTTCACCAGCACGATGAATAGAGCATGAGCAGAAGGGATCCCCATAGGCTGGAAAGCAAGCAACACAATTCTAATAAAGAAGGAAAAAAAGGAATCATACATGATAGCCAAAAGCTGGAGACTGATACAAATCCAATCCATCCTGGTGAAAGTACTAGAAAGGTCAGCCATGGTGTACATTGCTAAGCTAAACCTGCTAAAACCCAATATGTATGGAGGCAGAAAAAACAATGGAATGACAGATGCGATCCAAACCCTTAGTGACATACTGACCACCTCCAATCAACTATACACATGCCTAATGGCCCTCAACATAGAGGGAGGCTTCAACCACCTGAGAATGGAAGAGGTATGGGAAATGCTGGAAAGAAAGTACCCCTATCTGAGACAATGGGTCAAACATTGGTCAGCCAATAGAACTACTTCCTACAGATTCAACTGGAGATAATCCAAGAACTTCTTGACCGACAAGGGAAACCCCCAAAAATCCCCTCTCTCCCCTATCCTCTTCCTGATAAGCATAAGGGAAATAACAGCAATAGAACCCAAGACAGCACAGGGAACAACAACCCACCTCCTCACATATGTAGACAACATTCTGGTAGCCATCACATATAGAAACCAAGACCAAGGACAAACAGTCCACCAAGACACACTAGACAAGATAGATGTCAAGTGCAAATCCTATGGCTACAACCTCTCCTTACTCAAAATGGAAAGAATACACATAAATACACCACAGGACAAACACCTGGCACCAGAAGCGGGGGGCTACACCATACCGGAGAAAGTAATAATGAGATGGCTAGCCTACTTCATATCTCTGGACTTCAAATGGAAAAACCACATCCTCCACTGGACCATCAATGTGCAAAAAACAAGCCTCTTCCTCAGGGTCCTGACAAGCAGATACAAAAAAGGAGGCCTTAATGCATGGACAACTCTGAGACTGATACTGGGACTAATCCTACCCCAACTGACATATGGGATAGAAGTGTGGGGAACAGTCACCAAAATAGATAAGGCATAGGTCACACTGAACAAGAAAGTAAGATTAGCCTTCAACCTTGAAAAGAGAGTACTACTGGTCGCAATCTACGCAGAAACAGGAATAGCCTCTTTAAGAATGTACACTCACCATAGGCAGAACCTGTTATGCCTCAGTGCATACTGCCTGGACAGACCCATAGATTGGACAAAGAAATGGATCAACCAACCAGGAGCCAGGACAATAATCGAGAGCACCCACAACCTCAAGCTGGAAAAGAACAACCTCAAGACCCACCTCCTTAAAAACAAGAGAAATAGCATCAAGGAAGTGAAGAACAGGTACAAAGGATCCCCAAAAGAAAGCTACAAACACTGGTGAGGCATAATGAGACCCCAAATGCGAAATATGTTGCACTTCAGAGTAACAGCAGGATGGCCCTACCAGAATACAGTCACGAAAAGGAGAGACTGCCCTTGTGGGAGAGACATAATTACTGGAGAACACCTGATGGAAAGATGCGGAGAGGTAACCGCCCTCAAAGTCAACTCCTACGATACCAGAGACCAGAAGAAAATACTGGAATGGATGGAAACATGACCGGAAGAGCTCAAGAAAAGACCAGCAGAAGAGGGATACAAAGGAGGTAGAACGAACATGGTGCAAGTGGTGGGAGCTGGCATCAACCTACCCACCTTCCAACCACAAAAACCCACCAGAAACCTGGAGAAGAAAATTCCCTGCCCAATATATGGCAAACTACAGAGGCAGGACAATGCTAAAAGAGAAGCACATGTGAGAACTCATGAACCAGGGTACAAGAAAGGAGGAGCCATGAGGGCAAAGAAGAGGGAAGCCCAATCAGAGGCAGAGAAGAGCTAAGGGGCAGGATGAGTGATGAGAAGAAGATGGTCCTGTGACCCAGGTGTGCAATGATGGGGGGTAGTATTTCCTTGTTTATCCAACAGCTGGGCACAGAGGTGATGGGGCTGGTTTCATTAGTTGGGGGAATTTTATTGGTTCATGACCACTGGGCATGGAGATGACAGGGTGGGTTTCCTTACTTGTTGGATTTCATAATTACATGACCACTAGGCATGGAGATGACGGGGTGGGTTTCTTTGGTAGTTAGATTTCCTTATGTACACAACTACTGGGCATGGAGATGATGGGGTAGGTTTCCTTTCGAGATGGAATAATTAGCTCAGGGAAGGGGAGTTGGGGGAAGTAGGAGTTTCTTTTGTAAAGGTTGAGTGAGGGGGCAACAGGGGGTGAAGGGCAGGGGGATTGGGGGGAGCAGGAGTTTCTTTTGTAAAAAGGTTGGGCAAGGGGACAACGAAAAATTGGTTAGGCAAACGGCGGGGTGGAGGATATTTCATTAAGGGGGCCCTTGGCTGGGGGGAGTATCTCATGCCGATAGTTAGATACCTTTAATTAGGTGAAACGGGGCTTACCCCTGGACTAGATTTGAATGAAAATTAGGTTTCTCCTTACACCCCTTGACGAGACTGCACCCATCTGAGAAAATTGCCTTTAGGGGAAAAAATCTCATGAGGGGTGTAACAACGTTACGTTACCTTACTGACACCATGTATGTCAATCGAGCACGAGTCGAGTGAACCTGGAGGATCTTTCCTTCCTGCAAAAAAAAAAGAAAGAAAAAGCAATATCATATAATCCCCTTTTTCTTATGTGAGCAGAAGCCCACCCGTACCGAACCGTATGCGGGCCGTCCGTCCATTCATCTGCACGACCTACTGTACTCACGATACTGTAAAGACTGTAATGCGAACAAATCCTTTAGGATACTTCTCTTACGTTACGTTACGTTCTTACGCCACTGGCCCAGTAAGGGTTTGTACTGTACTGTACTGTAAAGCGGGTTCCCGTGTACTTGTACTATGATGGATAGCTTGGATTCCGCGTGTTCCGTTCATTCCTGAACTTAACTTACGAATACTTGTGCTCCCAGACAAGGAGCCGTACGGTACGGTAACATGGTGCGGTTGTATACAAGGGAGGTTCGAAGTTCTCGGTACAGCGAAGGTGCATGAAATACGGTACAGGTGTATTTTTTCCGAAAATACAGGACCTGGTGTACCTTTTTTCAAGGAGGTACATGGTACACTGAGAGGTACAGTACAGCAGTTTTGTTTTCCTCCCTGTTTAACCTAACCAAAAAAAACCCTGTACCATATTCAGCGTACTTTCACTGTACCGAGAACTTTAAACCTCCCTACTGTACGGTACTCCACCACGCTAGGGAAGTACCGTACCGTACAGGGTTGCCTTGCGACAACTTTCACAATGTCATAAGATAAGTTGCTGTACCGTATTATCTCGTCAAATTGGGTAGCGTCTGGGCAAGGTTTGATCACCCAACCACGTAATTAACGGTAGGTTAACAGGAGCTAAGGCTGCTTAACAGGAGTTAACATGATCTCCCTAGCCCCTTTTTGTTAAATACTAGGCTCTATAGGGATTATTTGTCTTGAAACGGAGCTTAGAACCCTGCACGGAGATACTCAGTTTGACGAGATAATACGGTACACACATACCCCGCTGTCCCGGATGTCGATAATCCGGATACCTCGCTGTCCCGTATGAATATCTGTGAATTCTAAATTTTTTTACACCAAAACCCGACCTGTTGTCCCAGATCACCCGCTAGTGTAGTTGATACCGGTATAGTAATATAAATAAGGTTTAACCCGCTGTACCGGACAGATTCTTTGGATTTTGGCCATCCGGGATAGCGGGGTGCGAGTGTACTTGACCAGTACTTTCCTTGCTTTGCTTTGCCCTGCTCTGCTGGCCAGCAAGCTAGGAAAATACTTCCGCAGCATCTAGATTCCAATCTACCATACCCTCCCCGCAAACCCACCCTGACCCTGACTTTTTTTTTAACAAGTCCAAGTCTGGTACGTACAAGTACATTAAGCTTATCCCCTGGTGCCAGATGTCATTCACTCCCCTCCCGGCAGCTGTCGGTACTGGAAGGTAACTGCTATCATAGTTACAGTACAAGTGGGTATGACATTGTAGAATTTTTTTTTAGGGCACACATACCAGGTTGGGTTGGGTTGGGTTAGTTGGTTGGTTAGTTGGCCAGTGTGCACGTGTGTGTGGTCCGTTCGTTAGTTTTCTGTGATATGCTTGGATCGATGGAAATGGGGATGCATGGGGTTTGAGATTGGGTTTTAGGTTTTTTTCTTTTCTGTATTGTACTCTGCTTTTGGGATACGGAAGAAATAATTTGATAGTATTAATCCAGGGACGGGCGAGGGGTTTGGTGGGGTTGGTGGGATCGGTGATGTGATGAGGAGGGGAGAGATGCTGGTCTACGATGGATGGAAGTATGGCGTCGATATGGCACTAAATTAGTACATACGGCAGGGAGGAAGGAAGGAAGGATAGATGGAGGGAGGTTGTGCGGAGTGCACTATTGTGATGTGATGTTATGTGTGATCTGAAGGGGTTCGTTTCGTTTCCTCCGAGCTGGGACTGGGGAAGGAAGGAAGTGAGATCTACTGAGTAGACAAAGTTAGACAGATATTATCTTGGTGTCGTCATTTCTTTAGCTGGCTGTATGAGTTCGAATAACTCTGCCATAGAGCTAGCCAGGTAGAGAGAGCTACAGGCAGCTAGCTGTATGATATGGGATGTCGCTGGCAGTAATTCCAGATTCAACTTTGTTTCATGTCGGACATCGGGGATGGGGTTCTCGACTATTACTAGTGCCGTATTAGAATATTCTCTATTGGGTATAGCCCTATTCATATGCAATTACTCGAAATGTACGGTACACAGTACTGTAGACCTCTCCCTCCTCAGAAGGTATTTCGGTTCGTTTATGTCTGAGGGTTGGCTCTAAGCTCAGTCACCGTCTCAAATCACAAAATTCTAAACCAGACTGCAAGTGGACACAGAAAACTTAAATTTCCTCTCAAGGGATACTTCTCTGCCTCCTCGACTATTTCCGTAATACTAAAAAAAAAAAGAAAGAAAAAAAAAAATAATAAAAGGAGTAACCAAAATCTCGAATCCTCTATGGTGGCAGTCCCGTTGCAGTTTTTGATGTGACTTTGTCTTCAGTTGGAACTCTTTCAATACTTTTCCAGTAGTCGGCTGGCTTCATCTGGCTGTCTCTTCGTGACCGTCGGCGATGCTCTGCGAATCTCTCCTCCCTGGTAGCTCTCAAGTGCTCTTTTATGGACAGTTGCAAGAGCGGGAGCTATAATCATTCCTGCAAGAGAAACATAATACCGGTTGCAAGAGGGACATAACTATGGTGCAACAAAGTTGTAATTGCATCCATAAGAGAAAGTCATAATTGTGATCAAATGTAGCTGTCATGGAGACACCAGAACTGTTGCAATAGGTATGTAGTCGTGACATCCATCGACTACCACGGAAAACTCCCAAGGGACCCATGTACTAACTAGCAAAAAACCCAACCTGTGTAAGAAACAAAACAACAAACCCCGCAAACATTAAAACCCAACTAAAACACTAAATAACAGCTAAACTATAGCGTGACACAATTTATCCTCCACAGTACGGTCTCCGTACCATAACGGTCTGATCATTTAGAAAAGGAAAATAAAATAAAATCCAGATGCCAGTTTGGCAGATACTATGCCAGGGTCCACTATATCAAGATTCGTATCTCCTAACAAATGGGGTGCTCCCCATCTACGACTTACTGAATCGTAGTGTAATATATCGCAAAGCCATCGTCCATCCCACTGCGCCTTGCATTCCCATTCCCATAAGAGTCTATCATATCAAAGAAAAAAAAGAAAAAAAGAAGGGAAAGATTAGAGCAGCCCAAGCTGAACCCTACAACGTCATTCAAGGTCCAGACGCTATTCCCATCTATCAATAGCTGCAGTGGTTTAGGTGCAGCGTCAGTCATCTATCGAGCACCCCACCCCCCTCCATTTTTACTGATAAGTATAATGATGCGGCCCCGTTTCAAGAACATCTACACCATCACCAGCACGGAGGATGCCCACTGTGTATTGCGTGTTAGTATGCTATATGCTCAGTCTCATCAGGGGCAAGGAGTAAACGTACTAGACACTGCGGGAACCAATTGCATCCCTTCAACCAGAGAGTCAGCAAATCACAATCTGGGCCGAACTAAAACAAGGGCAAAAAGCAAGTAAATCAACAAGGCTGAGTAGAATACATACCCAAACACGCTCCGTGCTTATACCCCGGATCAATAGCGCGATAGCTGCGCATCGTCTGGTCAGGCTCTTGCATATGCATTTCTACATAGACCATCAGTATCAACTATTTCAGACATGAAACGTGCTAAGGGGCATCAGGGAAGGAAAACTGAGAAACACACCTCCGGTATCGGGGTCTACGTTTGGCATTCTGCATCGCACGGTTCTACAGGCTATTTGTTCGTTAGTGATTGTGCTGTTCCGAGACCAAGGTTCGAGAAAGGTAACATACCGGAGTAGTAAACGTGTGCACCTAGCCGGATCTTCTTCCAGTCATCTTCAGTGAAGGGGCTTGGCCCAGAGACTTTTTTTTTTTTAAAAAAAAAAGAAGGCTGGTTAGTCAGGTGCTCAAGTTAGAGGTAGTGTCGTGGGCTTGTGGGGAGGGTGGGGGTGATGGATTATGATGCGGAGACATACGAATTATGTTCGCACGGAAGCGCACGATGTCTAGTTTGGGGATTTTATCGGCGATGCGGGAGTTGAGTTCGCGAACGGAGGTGAGATTTAGCATGTGTAAAGGGTACTATAATATTTTCCACCCAATGATCAGTCGCTGTTCTGGATATGAGGGAAGAATTAAAAGTTGAGGAATAATATTCTACCGCGTCAGCAAATCCTGTGACTGGCTGATAGCCGGCTTCATCAACTGTAGGTGCATTCCTATACACCTCTCGTAACTCATCCGGGCAAACTCTGAATAGCGCTAGTGGACCCTTGGTGCCCAGGTGGGCCGATAGCTCCTTGAGTTCCATTTCGACAGCAGAGGAAATGTCGTATGCCAGTGGCTGCTCTTTCCAAATTCCAATTTGCTTGAGTGGATACATTGTCTTGAGGTCTTCAGAAGCTAGGAGTGGGAAGCGAATTGTTCTGGCCTGCTTGAGAAATGGTAGACGAGTTTTTAGTGGGAACGTAATGTGTAAGTTCCCATTATTTTCTCCTTCAAGGTATATTTCAGTCGTGATGAGTGCCATTTTTGGATACTGCCTCTGGGTTATGAAAATCCATTCATGATCTCCAGTCTTTGGGTTTTGCTTCCATTCTGCAAACATCTGCGCTTGTTAGTCAAGTTTTCATATTGTATTTCTTGTAAAGGCGTTGAGTACTGTAATAGAGAGGTATCCCATACAAATTGTCGATCATGCTCGAGACTGGCACCAAAAGAAAAGTTAGCATCTTCACAAACTATCACCCACCTCACCCAACCCTGGATCATGAGGAATTCTGACTCACTTACCCAGAAGGTACGACTCGAGCTTCTGCAACCTCAATTCCGCGACAACTCTTCACCGGAAAAATCCACAAACTCTTCACTCTCCACTGATCCGCATCCAACCCTTCGATCCCGTGTTGGTATGCATCCACAAGATTACTTGTTTCAACACCCAACTTTCTCCCGTGTTGCTTCGGGGTAAACTGGAGTTTGGAGTACACCAGCCAACTGAAGAATGCAAGGACCCCCGGAGCCAACAGACGCAGGATTGGTGTTGGGGCGTCCCCTGATATTGGCAACGGGGGTAGTTCGACGACGACAGCTGCAGACATTGGTTATGTTGTTCTAACAAAGTCAGCTTGTTATGCACACTTTGCATTATTTATTTGATCAATCTACTCACATGAGCAATTTGTTTTTTTTCCGTCCGTAGAGTACCGTATTGCTATTTGTGAACTGAACCGCACCAGGACCGCGCTGGTTTGTTTGTCCTTTTGTTGGAGATAGGTAGATGAAAGAACAAGAGACAAGAAGAAAGCAAGAAAAACGTCCGTGCGTGTGGGGGGTTTTTGTTACTTTTGTGGTCACAAGTGCGGTATCTGATGGAAGATAGGAAAGGCAGTCAGGCAGGTAGACAAAGAGGAGATGAGCTCTGTTGGAAGAGAAGAGTTTATCGGGGACTTAAGATATGATAGGGTTCCAGATTAAATTTGTTATTGGGCGGATGGTGATGGAGGCGGGCGGGGGTGGGTTTTACCACCGCCTTTTTCATCTTTTCAATGCTTTTGGCTGGTGCAAATTTGGTTGTTGGTTTGTGCGGTTGCCGTCGGAGTTAGTTGACTTAGCGCTAGGGCCCGTCAACGGAAATTTCCGTTGAGCCTCTGGTGCCCGCGGGTCTATCATAAGCTTAAGCTGTTTTTTTATAGAAAAATGGCAAAGTTTGATAGGAAGGCTTGACATGAGATCTAGAGCTGAGGTTCTGAACCAGTACTGTAGGGTGTAGGGTTCTACTCTTCTTCAAATCACTTTTTGCACTTGTAACCTCATGCTCAGTAATTTTGTTGGTACGGTTTGCTTTATTTTCTGTGTTGATGTTACACCATCCCACATCCTCCCTGAACACGTCGTTCAATACCGACGCCGCTTCATGACAATATGGCGTCCGCTTCTCCTACGCCTTCGTCTTCACGTATGTATCACTTTGAATTGTCTCCATCGAAGACACTAAGAATATACATTGATTATGTCATATAGACCGTTTGCCGACTCTTTCAGCCTCTCAAGCTCTGTTGGCTTCTCAGTCTACCGATTCGAGAGTGAGCACAGGCTCGGAAGAACTTGATAAGGCTGTCGGTGGAGGTCTCGCACGTGGGAAGATCACGGAGCTATGCGGGCCTCCTGGTAGCGGAAAGACCTCTCTTGCGTAAATCTCCAGCTCCCCTCTCTGCACCCGCCCTCCCTCAAAGTGTGGTCCGAATTGACCTGAACTGAACATAATTGCCCACGCCATGTCTCCAGATTACAATCCGCCGCCAACGCCCTCCTCTGCGGAGACGGGAATCGAGTGGCCTGGGTAGACACATCCCACCCACTGCCCATATCCCGCTTGGGTGCCATGCTTGCCCGCTCGGGTGATCCTAGAGAACACTTCCCCAACCTACAGACCATTCGCACGCCAACGCTTGCGCATTTGCTCGCGTTGGTGATGCACCCCCTGTACACGTTTCCGCCCGAGAATACGAGTTTGGTGGTGATTGATAACGTGTCGACGCCTTTCACGGCGGCGTTTCCCCCAGGAATGGAGGATGATGGGGGTGGGGGCGGTGGGGGCGGTGGGAAGGGGAAGAAGGAGCCCGTGGGTGTGAGACGGTTTGCTATCATGGGGGATTTGATTTCTGCATTGAGCAAGCTGGCTGCCTCGAGAGGCGTTGCAGTACGTGTTTTATCCAGATTTTTGCAAATTACAAGTGCTAGGGGATATGTTTTCGTACAAGACAGGGATTATTTTGCAGTTAATAATCCCTGTCTCGCACGAAAACATATCCCCTGGTACTTGTACATTTGATATGAGGGTTCAATATGTCTAATACATTACCTCCCCGCAGGTACTGTTGTTAAACCAAATGACAACAAAGGTTATACCCGGAGTCGGAGCGGTGCTCATACACTCAGTTTGTGAGTACTCCCCTCCTATATTAATTTTCTCCACTCCCCCCCACGATTCACATCAGTGCATTATGCTTATAACACCAACACCAACAACAGTCTCACCCATATGGGCAACATCACTCAATTCCCGTTTACTAATACACTACAACAAGACTTCCCCGTCAATCCTCGCAAACCCTGACGATACCCCTGTCTCCCAGGTCCGTTATGTAACAATTCTGAAATCCAATGGGGCAGAAGCTGCCTTGTCACGGCCGGCGGTTCTTTTGCAAATTCAAGAAACGGGCGTGAGCGATGTCAAGTTAGTCTCGGAAGCTGCACCTGCGGCGGCCTCGTTAAAAACTTACGAGCCTAGGAGGCAAAAACGGAAGAGGGGGCTGGAGGCGGGGGTTATTCCAGGCAGCGACGAGGAGGATGGGGACGAGTCAGAGGTGGGCGGGGAGGAGGAAGAACCGGCGGAGGAAATGTATCAATGGGAGGAGGGAACAGAGGATGATGGTATGGGCGCGGCGATCAAGAGCCCCGCACGGGATTCCCAGAATAATAGCCAAGGGTTCACGAAAGTTGGTGTTAATGGGGAGCAAGAAGTCACGAACTAGATATCTTAAGGGATATTTAGCAATTGCTTAGATGAGCGTCGGTGTTAATACATAGCTATAGATAGGTCTTATAGGATACAAGTACAAGTAATAATGACATAATTAAACAAGTGTAGTTGCATAAATTATCACTCGCGAATAGGTTCCGTAACCTGATGTGAGCAACTTGCAGCGGCGGAGTTACCTGATCCAAGTAATAAAGCTGAACACAAATGGCGATGGGCCAACAAAGTTCTACTACACCTTCCATCGGATACTCCTGCCCTTCGGGATCTGCCTACTAACTTGACCCGTCGCGTGGGAGACCGCCAGCCGCAGCTTCATATAAACTCCACCAACAAAGTTTTCCTGTTTCGGTTCTATAGGAAGTTAAATTGCACAGTTGCTTATTATTGAATAGTTTGATTGGAATACCAACTTCTCGTCTAACTACCATAGTGCCGTATGAGTGATCTAACGGGAGTATACTTGAGCTGGGGGGTGGGTGGGGTGTAGTCACTAGTGTAGTGAACTGAAATTCCATCGCTTTTTTTCGTAACATGGATTTGATACCAATACCAACGATCGTACCAGACAGTAGTTGGATACTACATTACACCAGCAAGAGATCACGGCAAAGACTAACTTAGAAGTATTAGTCCCGTATACAAAGGCTCAATCCAGCATATCCTCCGTCGATAACCCACGAACATACCCAACGTGCAGAGTCGTAATGTTGATTATGCGTGATACCGGCAGTACCACCACCCGATCACGACCCCCTTTCAACCAAAGCCACTGATCCATCCCCAAGAGCACTAATTCATTGACCGCTAGGTGGGCTGTGTTGCATCTAATACCAACGCTCTGGGCCATGAGTGCACTGACTAGGAAGGAATAGACCGGACTGCTGGGCTACCGTATACATAGCTGGGACTCCTCCTGTTATTATATTGTATGATATCATCTATTCGGAAGAGGAGGAGGGGTTGGAAGTGTTGTATCTGTCGGTCTGGGATTTGGAGGTGATGGATGTTGGTATATTCATGGGGTATCACTCGTGAGGTGTACTCTCGGGAACTGGACTGAGGGGTGAAAGGACAAGGTGGGGGAGGGGGGGCTGGGAAGGGGATGGATTTTCTATATAAACTCCTGGGTTCCTGCCCGGGGGCTTTTCTATGCTGTTGTGGGAGATGTGACCAAGTTGGGAAGGGTTCATATGCGAGATTGGTGAGGGATTTTGGATCTTCGGCGCGGGAGAGGAATTGGAAGAAGATATTGGGTGCCGGATTCATCGCTTCGTGGAATACCTATCCATCTATACAGCCCGACGGATAACAGCATTTGAATGCTCCGTTGAAGGAGGAGGAAGATGGGCTTACCCTCGGGATTCAAGCACTGTGATTACTTACCTTACTTGCTTCGAGGGCTGGTTTCATGCATTTTCCCCATGAGGAACGGTAACTGGACATAAGCGGTGGATCAAGGACTGAGTTGCAGAGTATGGAGCAGGAGGTGCAATGCTTGCGTGATGAAGGGATTGTGTTGTACTTGGTTGTGTGGGTGATACTTGGGGACTACTACTTCCTCGGCTGAGCTTGCGGAAGCGTGAATTCCGGGGTAGGAACGCGGATGGGTGGTTTTGCTCTGGCGTTGTGGTGAGTTACGGAGAAGATTGTATACCATTGGCTAACATTTGGGGTGATGGATGTATGGGATCAAGGAACTAATTTAGGCAAATAACACCAGGAGGAACGGGGTTTGTGCGGTTGCCTGTGAGCGTGCCATAGATAGTCATTCACTCACTCATCTATGTCTGGTCAGTTGGATATGTTGAGCGTGCGGGTGAGGATGAGGTAGTAGTTGGAAATCTATAGCGGTTATTGAATATTTTTCGAATTCCAGTTGGCTTCGGACACGTTTTAATTATCTCGGGAGAGTAGCCAGCCCAGCTAACAGATCCACGAGTGGATAAGTCATGCCAGGAAGATTTGAAATTGTGTATATTTCCAACCGGGGCAAGGGATTAATCCGGGGAAGAAAGAGGAGTGAGGAAAAGAAAGAGACAGTGCGAGGGCGAGTGTGGTACAGGTAGTCTGACTGGGGAATATAAAGAGAAAAAAGCTTCCTGATCATGATTGCGTGGTGTAGTAGGGGTGTAGAGTGAGCAAGGTATGTTCTTGAAATGGGAAGATTGCGGATAGGCAGGAAGAGGTGATTGATTCACGTTAAAGGTTACAAAAACCTTCGTTATCCGTTGGGCACTTGGGGGATCGAACTAGACTCCACGAAGTCACTACTAGTGGTGTCTAGTTGTTGATAATCTTCTCATTGGGTTTTCTTCTAGTCTCGTTATCTTTCGCTTCTAGAGTTCTTCGTTCTTTCTGTCACTTCTTGACTGTTTGTTCATATTTGTTTTCATTCCGGGCTTCCACCAACACACGCAAGATATACTGGCAAACATATAACTGAGAAGCTCAGGGTTCTTGGTTTCCACTTATCGAAGAGAACACTGCAAATGTTCGAAACGATAGAAAGAAAAAAGGGTGGATTTGGTCTAGCGGGAGTGCTGATCAATATAACGTACCCCACAGGAATACCGGATATCATCGAGAAACCGGATGTCTCACTGAGGGGGTCCATGGGACAAGTGTATCGATGATAAATTATCCAAAAAATAACATTTTGACAAGAAACAAAACAGTAATAAAATGTCCAAGACTATGAATATGATTTGCGAGCAGTGGGCTGAATAAGGGAGAAGACTAGAGAGGAAAACTTACCAAAAATAGTACTGGAGAGGAGACCATGGAGAGGAGACCATGGAGAGGAGAGATCATGGAAGGGGTGGAGAGGTATTATTATTATTATTATTATATATCATTAAGCTTATGGAGCCGAAGGCTATGAAGCTATCCAAGTACATGATTGTAGTGCCACCCACTACTGGTCCCTTATTCCATCCCCAACATCTTTATGACTCCTGTTCACTGGGTCACCTGCCATTTCCAACTCATTCCTCTGTATCCTCCACTGCTATTCTCCATTGTCTCCATCTCTCCTCCTCCACTTCCTCCCACCTATTTCCTTCCAACACATCTGCCTCTTCCCAATCTATGTCCTCTTCCCGACAACTTCCATTGCCAGAGCCCTCATACTTTGGTACCTACCCCAGGTAGCCTTTCCTGGTAGCAGCCCAACTCTTTCCTATAAAGTCTCCCATAGCCAGCAAGCCAACCTTGGATCCAAGCACATCTTAGAGGTGGAAAAATTGAGTAACAACTTTAAGGAGGCATCTGTATTGTTGATATTTCCTGCAATAGAGCAGGATATGCTCTGATGTCTCTGGTGCTGGTGACTTCTTCTCACAACTGCAACTGCCAGTCACATTCTCATCTAATCTAGATAGATAAGATTTGAAGTAACCATGCCCAAGTCTGAGTTGGGTAACAGTTGCAAGTTGGAGTCTGTTAAGAGTAAATAAGTGAGGAACTAGTCTGAGAGTTGGGAGATGAAAGTGTATGGACTTGTAATGTCTATCCTTCCTGGTATCTGGAAGCTGAGTCCAAGAAATCAGCAAAAAAAAACCGGCATCTGATGTATGGGTATCGCATCCTGAAGCATGCTGCATTTCTTGTGCGCCCGGTATGCCTGGTGTGTCCTGAGTTCCATTGCAACCCCATGGTGCACCCCATGTATCATGATGTGTGTTGCAATACAACATTGCGCCTGGTGCAGCCTGTGTAGCATAGTAATGTTTTGTGGCATCAGGATACTACCTGAGATTAGGTCGACATCCTCACAACCCCTGGACATCTGCATCTCTGTCGCACCTTCTTCCCCATATCCTGATGTCTGGCTATGGCCACTGCCTCACAGGAGTACCACTGGGCATGGCCACACAGGGCCGGCCTTTGTCACATTCCTTCCGTCTCTCATCACAATGCCATAACTCTATCCTAACATTGACCACAGCTGCCTTCCATCCCATGATGTCCCCATCCCTACCCTGAACCTTCCCAGCATCCTGATGTGTCACTGTTGTTGGTTCCTCACCGTGAGGCCAAAGAGCGTTGTGGTTATTTGTCGCAATCTGTCTGGTTTCTTCACTACGTCCTAGTGACATCACGACCCATGATGTCCCACAGCATTATGGCGATGTCAGGACCCATGATATTTCACTATGTGGTGTCATCAGGGTCCTAATCTCAAGGACTGACCAATCCCCCACTATAATTTTCTACGTCGTGTACTTTTAGTTATATCTATTATTTAGTTTCTATTAATTAGTTTTGACATAGAGGTTTCTATATACAGATTACAATGAAAGATGCTATAATATTCTCTGTGCCATTCAACCATCCTCGATGCAGAATACTTGTCCAAGGCAACAGTTGTCACCCAACTGTCTGATCTCATGACCACTCAATAAATCTCGTTAAATGTCCTTAAATCAATATGGCTGTTAACAAGCCATTGCTAGTCTGTCTCCAGAATGAGGTGTGCCAGGCCTTGGATTGTTCCTATGTCTACTATAGTAAACTCTTGTGCATTTTCCGTTTGCTGTACTGGGACAAGGCCATAGATGTTGGATACGCATCCCGAGTTAACTGCGTTCAATAGTTGGACACATGCAAGCCTGCGAACCATGTCCTCGTGCTTGTAGTCTCTGATTTTGAAGAGCGCCAGGAGCTTTCTGGGGAGATGGCCCCAGAGTACACCATATATATGCTCACCACCCATCTGTACCCAAACCCAATCATTGCGACTCGCCTGGTCCCTGATGAGTCGGTTACCCGTAGAGCATACCCTGTGGATGTCATAAATGTCAGTTTCCTAGCACGCTAGAACAGGGATTTCAAGTTGCATTAGTAGTTCAACCAGAAGGAATCAAAGTATGGCATGGTCTTCAGGAAGGTGGCGTTCGGTGGGTAGGCTATTCCGGCTATATCGAATCAATTCTCGACAGATGCTCTCTGGTGAGATGCCCAAGACCTTGCAAAAATCTATCACATTGGAAACATCATCACGACACCCCTCCAGGACCCTACAATTGGTGACTGGTGCGGATACGGAATTCGTTTTATCAAAATGTTCCATGACATCGGCAGGGAGATCAGCTCCATGACATTGAAGGGAATCCAGGTTCAAAAGTTTCATTCAGATCGCATGCTGGTGACTATTACTGTGGAGGTTCTATCTTGTGGCATCGTTTTTATTCGAATGGTGCCACCCCTCCTTGATTTGTTCCTTATGCACAAGCTTGATAAACTCTATAGAATACATCTGAATGTTGCCAAACTGGTATGTATGACCTTGAAAATGACTTACTAGATGCATCTTAATGAAGTTAAAATGATATTCAGTATGGATTAGTTCCATATGTTGGTTGATCTCTTTTTCACGATCCTGCTCCTGTACCCGATAGTGGTTAGATTTCGCAACACATTGATTTACCTGTGTTCTCTGATATTGTAGCTCCCTTCACTGCTCATCAACCTTTGCCCATGTCATCTTCGATATTTGAAACTTCAAGAAGATATCTTTTGTATCATGAAACGGATTCAGATATTGTTCCATATAATCTAAGATCTCAGGTGTATGGCTTCTATATTGGGCCATCAAAGTGAAATCGAGCAATGAACTGATATAGGTAAGTGCGTGTTTGAATGGTAATACTTGCATACTCTCAGGCTACCTCAATACCATGGCGAGAACTCCTAAAGGACAATACTCCAGGTTCCTCATCTCCTTTTCTTGTCACTGCATAACCTCACAGTATGCTTTTTTGGGCACAAAGAATGCCGAGTATGGTGGTAAAGCCTTCCAGACATCATCAAAAGCTAGCTGTCATGCGTGTTTCTTGAGGAATCCTTGAACCCAGTCCATCATATGCTTGAATAGTCCCAAATAAACTGTATGGAGCAAATCTGGCTTGTGCAGATTGGGTGCTGAAACCCATTGAAGCCTATGAAAAACATTCCATCCCATCTTGATACCATGTATATCAAACATGGCATTCATGTTTCCCGACCCAGAGTCTGTTGACCGATGCTCATTTTCTTGTGCGAGACATTTGTATATGGCATAATCTCGCATCTGATATTTCTCCTGTGTATTGATTCCTAATGCATCAGGAGGCACCTCACATTTTGGACAGGCATTAGATTTTACTCCATGTAGTACAACATTTTCTATATGGTCTGCAACCCATGAAGACAAGATAGGGAAGCACTACTGGACCTTCCTGTCCAAACCGTCAATTAAGACACCGTCAAGTGCCACATCTTGCAAGCATTACAGTATGAGTTCAAATACACCTTATAGTGTGTCGGCATTGATTTGTCTCTGCAGGTTATCTGCTGAAGAGGACTGTGGGAACTTGGAAGGGATGGGCAATAGTGCAAGAAGGAGAACTGCCATTGATCCAGGTCTGCTATGCCTAGTTGATAGGAGATTTCCAGTTGTAATATAGACAGGCCACACTTTCTTTTCACCTAAGAAGTTGGTAAGATGCATCTGATCAGACATTCCAATTATTGGAACCAGAGATGCACCATGTGGAAATGTATCCTATAAATGGTTAGCCAGTGCCCTGATGAAGGAGGTTGCAAAGCTGGGTGTACAGTACTTGGATGTCCCACCACCAGTCCACTGTATGCATTTCGGCATATATCCTATGTCTATTCTGGTCATATTCACACCATAGCACGTAGACCAAGTCATCCCTGTATACTATCTGCTGAAGAAGGTATCTGACACAGTCAAGGATGTTCTGATAGAAGAAATGCTACGTTCTCTTGCTATCATTAACTTCACCTTCGAACCATTGTAGATAAGCACTGTAGGGGTCCAATGATCGGAGATGATTCTCCAGCATGTACATTGAACTATAGGCAACTGAAGCAGAGCTACCTAGACTGCTGGAAAAGAATTCATTGATTCGAGACTTCGAGACCTTGCTCTGAATGAACCAAGATGCAAGTTTGAAATTGTGAGCATTGGCAAATAGGGCCTATGGATCCTGGCACAGAGTACGGTGTTCATCCTCAAA
Organism: Choiromyces venosus 120613-1; assembly: GCA_003788595.2. Lineage (NCBI taxonomy): Eukaryota > Fungi > Ascomycota > Pezizomycetes > Pezizales > Tuberaceae > Choiromyces > Choiromyces venosus. Next base: position 7,351 of record ML120542.1, on the reverse strand, counting down.
CCCCCTCATGTCTCTAATCACTTCCCTGGCACCTGGATAATGGGCCTGTCTGCTGGCCATCGCTTAGATATTGTGGTTAAGTACTTCAACATCAGACTCATGTGAGATCTCATCATTCAATGGATCAACATCGCATTCAGTGGGGTCTAGATTAGATTCATAGTCTGAATCGGCCCATTCATTCTTATAATTTACTTCTGGGTCGAGGAATAGGTCTGTTTCCATATCATTAATAGGACTCACGGAAGGTGCATGTCATATGGTAGAGGCAAGTACGATGCCCTGATTTGCATACACAGTTCGTAGGTGTTTCTCGTATGCATCTGCTCGCACGTATCTTTGGTGACAAAATGGACATTTGACAGCCATGGTGAGTCTACCTTGTCAATCTTGGGGGTCCTCTATATATTATGAGGTGCAGGAGTACTGTATAGTATTGAGTTTGACACGTGTCAGTGGAACACTGGGTCAAGGGGTTTGCATACGGTGAACTGTAACTAGTATCCAAACAGGCTTAGCACTTGTAGCTTGACACCTTATATCACCCCATCTTATCAGATCACCTCATCCTCTCTGTTGTAATACAAGCTACTTTCCCTTCATGGGCCATAACGCAACATCACTTCATATTATGACACTTGTGTAAATTAGAAGCTTATTTCACGAATATTAGTTACACATCATGGTAGGCTTAGGAATGTTGTTCCTGGCTACATTATCAATTGTTCTCATATTATCTTTTTTATTCTGATCTGCCACAAATCCACATATCCACATATCCGTACAGCCACATGACCTCCTGGGTAATCCAACACAATAGAGAGCAGATAGATCCCATCATACAAATAAGGTAAGTTAATTTCTCAGAAACAATTCAGAATCGGAACCCTCATTCTGGAGATCAGGGAGAGCAGTGCCATTCATGCAATCATGCTTCCGCTTACACATCTGCCACCTACTGGTACCTGCCTCTGTCTGACTCCCAAAAACATACTGCAGCAGGGACCCATGCATAGTCGAAACCAAGTAGAGTTGGGAACCAGTCCAGAGCCTTGTAAAGTGGATTAGCTTGCGACCAGGGATGCCTACCATTGAACGAGTGGGAAAGTGAAAGCACTGTTCCAAATCAAATACACAAAATCCAGCCCCTTCAAACTGTCCCAATGGTACACTTGTCATCTAGTCGAGGTCACCCTGATCCAGGTGTGGCTCCGTTATGATGTTGGTGAGGTACATATGTAGGGGAAAGCACTCATTGTCATAATTGGTCCTGAGATTCCAGAAGTGATGAGGTAATAGCTCAATAGTGGACTGGATTGTGTCATGTTGTGGCCTGTCAATAGCCCCAAGAAGCAACTGCTTAAGCTGTGTGATATTCTGGAATGAGGTGTGGAGCGCTTGTAGTTCTCCATGTGTATTTGAACTGACGTCGTTGGTATCCTTAGTCAAAATAGTTCCTAGGTCCTTATGTCCCTGTTGCACCCAAATGCCCCAATAGAACACCCCGCAGCACAAGTTTGGATAGGCATAGTATTGTGGATTTTGCAGGAGCCAATCCTCAGTATGATTGTGCCTTATGCTGCATGGAAGCCTCGAAGGCTGAATCTCACAGTACTTGGTAATGTTGTCTGTAGCCTGCTTCACGATCCTTGCCCCAACCTCCTCACTGTAGATAGCGGAGGCTGGAATGGCAAATACAACAAGAAGGTGGCGATGGTGGCGATTGAGGGTAACATACAGCTCGCCTGTGCCATTGTTGACTTGCTGATATGAGGCGCCAAGTGCATCACATTGGTCCCAGGATAGCGCTTGCAGGCTGGCCATGTGTGGATGGGAATTGTGTGTCTCAATATCTATATTGAGGAACACTTCAATAATGTTTCCTAAGATTGTGTTATTTGAGTGTTCCACAACATGTACTACATGACTGCTATTGCATACCTTGCTTGCGCTGAATAATGTGGAACACCTTCTCACCACTCTCCTTTGCCTCCTGATAGGCTACCTGATCCTCCCGGGTCAAGGATATTCCCTTATCAAATCAGCCTTCCATTTCGCTATCAGTCCTTAGCCTGAGCCTTGGTTGCTGGCCCTTAGGCTGAGAGAGCTTCATTGAGGCAGACCCCCCATCGACATGGGACTTCACCATAGGATAAAGCATAGTATCAATTGTTACCAGCTCCTTGCTCCCAGGCCTTTGTCTTATACAAGTAGGTGTGTGGTGGTAGGGGGAACGTATAAGGTTTCCCAGTGTCCTATGATTAGTATGATGCTGGGGGAGTTGAGAAAGATGTAGCATGATATGGTGCATTTAGAATCGTCGAGCACAAGGTAGTCTGTTGAGAATATGGTCAGTTCTAGTATTGTGAGTATCTGCACAGAGGAGAGACTCCACAAACAGATGTAAACCAATCGGAATACCAATTCTCACAACCTGAGAAATCTTGCACCACAGTCCCAAAGGTATACCAGCCATGACACCCTATATAGAGAGATGTATACTGGTTTGTAACTTTTTCCCTCTGCCACCCCTGAGTGGTTGGTCAGAAATAAGGTTCACAGAAGTTATCCTAAGAGGCTGGTGTATGTAGAAATTGGAATGACTTGATGGAATGGTTTGGTGGTGGGAGGACGTAGCTGGAGTAGGGAGACCTATAGAAGAGAATATGGAGGTACACAGGAGAAGGTGCAAGAATTGGGGTACAAGTACCAGTGTCCCGACTGTGACACCATAGGACATCATGCTGTCGTGACCGTGATGCGATGGGATATCTTGCTGTCGCAACTGTGATTTCATGGAACATCCTGTGGTCACAACTCCATAAGGCCTTGGTAGTGTAGAAATATGTTACCACTGCCTTTTGGTATCATGTCAACAGTTCAGTGAAGATGGGAAGTTTGTATAGTTTTCTCGTGTTGTATATGACTTGTCAAGTCTAATACACAGGGCTCCGGGAGGGTTGTAGGATCACTGACTATCACTCATTATTGAAGCAAAAGATTTCCCTGCCAAATGGTATTTTCAGAGTGTTCAACATTATGTTCGTAATAATCTGAGCATTCTCAACTATGATTGGACTCAAGACTCTGGCATGAAAAAATTAGATGAAATGAGTGTGTTGTTAGGGTAGGTAGCTTAATAAAATCTAGCCACGAACGGTATTGTTTATCAACACTATTGGCACTTTGGTATTCTCGCGTTACCTAACTAGCACTAGAAGTGTCTGAAATCATCTCCTAGTATCGAGTTAACACAGCTTGAGCACGTGAGAGGCTGAATTCAAGCAATCTAACCTACTCGCACATGGATATTAGCGATGAGACAGACAGGGGTTATAGCCTGGCCATTTCTGACCAACTGCAAACTCTGGTCCAGCTTATCACTAACCTCAATACCCTTGTAGATAATCGACATACCATGAGCTGACTTTAGGCCAATTAACGATAGACAATATGAGACGCGCCAAATCTAGAAAATACCAGACACCAAAGTAAGGGGGCATGGTGCTATCACTATTATTATATATCAGGCACTCGAGATCAAAATGGCTAGCAATATGGGATGCCAAAGCAAGGGCCTCCCACAGGATCTTTACTATCATATAGGGATACTCAACATCACAAAAGATCCCGCATTAGTTAGCAAATTTTTAAACTTTTCTTTTGAGATTAAGAGATAAAGATCCCTATCTAAAAACTACCAAAAAAAAGAGCTACTTAGCAAAAAAAAAGAGAAAAAAAGCTACAAAAAAGCTAAAAGAGGATTATTTCCAGGGACACTGGCATCATGTTCCTTGCCAGGGTGCAGGGGGGGTCTCCAGGGTAGGAGGAATCAGGTTGGGGGTAAGGGGGCCTGGCGCCATCAGGGGCCTCGCTGTAAAGAGGGGGCTCGGTGTACAGGGGTAGGCATTGGAGTCCGGACAACAGGTGGAGTGGGGGAGGTGGCTGCACAGGGAGAGCTGCCAATAGTGCCAGGAGTTGTAAGGAACTCAGCCATCAAAAGCTGCTGTTGGACAAGATCAAGCAACCTTTTGTGCTTGTCTTATTCCAACAGGCTAGGAGGCTTGCCGGCTGTGATGAGGAGGGAGTTTGAGCTCATGGTAAGAGGAGGGCTCGAGGGACCTGATTCCTCATCCATTTTTCATCCTCATCCTATGTGTTTGTGATTAGCTAAGATGGTAACTAAAATATGGTTAGAGTTAGAAACTTACGTCTTTGATCACAATCGCGTGTTTACCAGGATCTTGCCCCTCCTCCTTTTCCTCTGCCTCCTGCTCCTCCTGCTCCTCCTGCTCCTCCTGCTCCTGCTCCTGCTCCTGCTCCTCCACCACCTCCTCCTCTACCTCCTTCTTGTCCACCTCTTCCACCTCGACCTCCACCTCCTCCACCTCTACCTCCTACACCTCCTCCTCTTGCATGGCCTCCCCGATATCTCCAGCCCACCCACAGCAATCCGAGACCTTGTGGTTGAAGAAGGGATATCTGCAATAGGCAGGCGTGGGGGTCTGGTCATGATCCTCTCCCTCACCGAGATGTGGCTCCAAGACCATCAGGTCCAAGGGGGGTTTGCCATAATTGGTAAGGAGCCACGCCAGGATGTCCTCATCTTCATGAAGAAAGATGAGTTCCCAGACTGGGAGAGGATCGAAGGGTGCCCAATCAAGTAATCGAGTGCCCTCACCAGTCACCATGAGGAGATATTAGGGGCATTGGATTGCGGCTTGACTACCCCAACCACACTTTCAATGCTTAGTGGTGCCATGTCTCCCCAGATGATTCCCTGGTCAGAGTCATTGGCACACCAGGGGTAGCCAAGGAATGGGTACCCAGTTTCTCAGGCACCCAACCAATAAATGATATAGATCCTGATTGCCCGTGGGTAATAAGGGGAAGCCCAATCTGATTGAGAGACTGACAATATGTGTTAGCAAAAGGATAGCATATAATATATGCGAGTAGGCGACACTTACTCAGAGGTCCCTTGACCTCACCACCCACCTTTTTTCCCTCCATCAGATGATGCCCTTTCGCTGTCCTCAGATTCCTGGACATGTCACAGACCAAGAGCCTGAGGTAGAGCTCTACTTCCTAGATGTCATTGACACGGTGCTTGTCTTTAACAAGCTTGAGCTAGGCCACCATCAGGGGAAGGGAGTGAGCATACCCAATGACCAAATCCAATTCAGATTCGGTCATGTGGTGGAGGTCCAGGGAGTGACCGGTCAAGTGCTCCTTGACATGGTCGCACCTGGCACTGTATGTAACAGTGATCTGGCGTGTGTGTGTGAACCCACACCAGCCTTTGGCATATACTATGTCACCATAGCATCACTTATGAGTATTAGTTTAAATGTTTCTGACAGATGAGTATAGGTTGGGTTTCACTTACATGGCCTCCTCCACTGCCAGCTCAAAAGGTAGCCTCTCTGACGAAGTTGACTGACTCAGGCTGTTCGCAACTGTGCATGCCAGTACTCTCCTTTTCCCACTCTGCTCATGTGGCTCGACAGGCTCGCCACTGTAACACCTGAGAAAAAAAAGGAAAGGTTAGTAATCACATGATAAAATATAGACAGACTCTACTTACTTCCCCATCCGGACTTTACTTCCCTGAGGTCAAACCACAGGAAGGATGGGGGCAGCAGGAATGACTGACACAGTGGGACATCTAAGAGGAAAAGAAACGTTAATATTGCTCACTCAAGACAGTCAATGGTATTGTAGGGTGTACTTACTTTCCCTTGTTTGCAGGTCATCTGATCAACATCTGAGGTGCCATCAGAGTTAGAGGAAGGGGAAAAAAAAAAAGAAAAAAAAAAGAAAGAAAAAAGACAATTGCAGGAGGGGTGGGGGGGAAGAGCCTCCTATTAAGAGATGGAAGGAAGAAGGGAAGTAGAGAAGGGGAGAAAGAGAGAAGAAAAGAAAGGTTCTTCATCTTCTCTTCACCTGTAGTGGAGAGAAGAGAAGGAAAGGGGGAAAGGAGGGAAGAAGGGTGGGGTTTATATACCCTACACATATAGGGTGCACACATGCGTGCCTCACTTGAGCACCGCACATGTGCATCTGACATGCACACCTCATGTGTGCACCTGATGTGCACAGAGTATATCAGAAACTGTGATGATGCATATGCATTTCTTAGTTTGCTTGTACATCCTATTATACCCACAAACAATGCTCGCATAGCTGACAATATCTGAGCATTGTTTGGGTGTATAATGGGGTGTATAAACAAAACAGGAAATACATATATGGGGGATAATTATCTATTCTTCTGTATATATAATATATTTAAAAATCAATTGTAATATCTATAAAGTCTAACTTGTCACTAACTTTGGGAAAATAAGCTTCTAAGTGGCACTAGTGATGTGACACCAAGGGGTCACTAGTGCAGCTTAAAAGCTTGTTTCATGACACTATATATGCAGCACAATGTCTCCGGCATCATGACAACACTATGGTGAAATGTTCATTTTCTTTTTATATTGAAAAGATATTTCTATACCTATTATGGTATAGAAATATCTTTTGAATAAAAGAAACAAAATTTGGCTTTATGCCATACTGTTGTCATGATGCAAGGGACATTGTGTATCGATGCTGCCAAGAGGCATCAATAACAGAGCAATATATGTTATCGAAGCCTCTTGGTATCATGACAACAGTACGGCGAAAAGCAGATTTTCTTTTTTTATTTAAAAGATATTTGTATACCATGATATGTATAGAAATAACTTTTTCAATAAAAAAAGGAAATGGGGTTTTCACCATACAGTTATTATGATACTGAGGACGTCATGCATCGATGCTGCCAAGAGGCATTGATAAAATAGAAATATATATTATTGACACTGCTTTGTATCATGACAAGAGTATGGCCAAAAGCTGATTTTCTTTTTTTATTCAAAAAATATTTCTATACCATATTAGGTATAAAAATATCTTTTCAATAAAAAAATAAAGTTGGCTTTTGGCTGTATGGTTATTGTGATGCCGGGGATGTCATGCATCAATGCTGCCAAGAGGTGTCAATAAAACAGAAATATGTTATTGACACCCCTTAGTATTGTATGTTAACAAAATTAACCATACATCCATGATCCGTGGCAACGCAACCCTCCTCATCATCTCTCACTTTGAACACCACCTAAAGAAATTCCTCTACATCAACCAAAAATCCACCAATTTTCCTAATTCTTTTGTTTTAAGAAACTATGCCCCTTATTCTTCACAGTCATGCCAAAAATCCTATTCCCTCTAAGCACCTCTCAGAGTTCACCAGGGGGAGAATTCTCGGGTTACACGAACCTCAAATGAGCTATCGCCAAATTTCCCACTACCTTGACAT
>ML120541.1:31750-172905 GCA_003788595.2 Choiromyces venosus 120613-1 | reverse complement strand
TAGCCAACACCACCATGATCGCCTTCATCGGAGGAAGCGTCGCTTTCATCTTCGTCGCTGATATCGCTCTCATTTTCGAAGTTGGCCGCATTCCCACGGAAGACAAATGTACCGGCCTGTTGTGTGACCTTTGCTCTGTTGTTGTGCGGTTGGGGTGAATTATCGCCTTTAAAAGAGGAGGAAGAATCGATTACGTCCGACCTCTTTGGTTGTTGTTTGGTCCAAACTTTCGATTTAGCGGTGGTATATGTAAGTTTTTGCGTATCATCCCTTTCCCTCATATCATGCTCTTTCTCAATTTTCATGGCATTTTGACTGAAACCCTTTTTACCAACCGGCCCCACGAACTTTGCTTTTTTGAAGTCCCTGGGTTGGGGTAAATCATTACTAGCACCACCACTGTGGTGGTTTTCATCACAGGAGGAAGGTTCGTCGACGAACGATCTCTTTAGATTAGTCCAGTCAGACAGACGCGGGGTTTGAGGGACTGGGTTGGGAGACGGGTTGAAAACATTTGTATTCCCGGTGGCAGATATCGCCTTAAGCTTTTTGAGTTCATGCTCCTTTCGCTTCTTCTCTTCGTCTTCGACTATTAGATTTGTAGACCGCACCTCTTTTTCCTTCTTGACTGGGGCTTTCCCTTTCTTGGCCTTCTTCAGTGCACAACTTGATGCTATGCTAGACGATTCTATGTCATCGTCGCTACCGTCGGAAAGGTCTGGTAGGATGAGACTGGGCATAGGGACATCTTTCCAGATAGATAGATGACTTGGTGATGAGGGTCTTGTTGAGCTTGATGTTGTCGGCTTGAAGACTTCGGTGGGAACAAGCACTGATTTTGCCCTTTTCCCTGCAACATCCCTCTTCTTCCCCTCCTTTTGTATTGGCACGGGCAAGGTCGTAGGCGGTTGTTGGTGCCCTGCACACTCCGCCGAATTATTTTCACCGCCTGCCCAGGGAACGGACGTCTTCAAAGCCTTTTCAGGCCTCGAGTGCTGCCCAACTTCGACTTCGTCGGGGACCCCCTCTCTTTTACGCTTCCCGGCGACCCTGGGCGCATGGCTGACTGAGGCATTCCCACCCCCAAGAGCGGGCGGAATCGCCTCGGCTGGAGAATCAACTTGTACCTCTACAGCGTAGTGATTGGGTATAAGTCTTCCTTTACGACGACAGCCGGGAAACCAGCCCTCCATGCGATAGATTAACGTACCATGACTATTGGTAAGGGAAGCACGACTGTCTCTGAAACGACTCCGACATGAAGCAGGTACCCGTAACCCGTTAGGAGCTTGTTCTGATCGAAGCCTTGTTAGTTTGTTTTTATGGGGATAGATAGCAGGGGGGGATAGTACTGTTTTGTCCGTGCTGAGCTGACATTTTGCGAAAGGGGGGTTGGCTTGGGAATATATCTAGTGATGGAAGAGAGTTTTTGAGATCGAAATACCAGATCAATGAGTGACCGATTTGTGAAATTGGCGGCGAAGGAACACTCTGGTGGTATTGTGAAAAGGTATAGAGAAGGAACTGAGAGGTGGAAGTGTTGCGATGTGATGAAACGAGTACCGGATCAATGGTCGAATACCGAAGAAACCTAGCGTACAGGGGTGCCTCAGGACAGCAATACCCGCCTCAAGAAACAGACAGTTTTATCAGGTTAGAAATGAGAGGGGATGGGAAAGTGGTTGATGAAGCTAAGAAAGAAGTAAATTTTGAGTTGTGATCGAAGAGAGGTAAGAAGAAAAGATATTGGATGAGCTGTGGAAAGTGGTGTGGAAGATGTTTATGGCGAGCTAGGACGAAGAAGCAACAGAGCTTTAGAATTTTGAAGGTCCCATCTGTTAGAAAGCTTGGAGTGATGGGATTTGTTAGGTAGGTCAATTTTAGGGTTGGGTGTTTTGGCGTGGGTAATTCTCTAGCATCGATGGTCACTCGTTAGGTTAGAGCTCTTAGAGCGGTCATGGAACCCTATCGTTAAGTCACGTGCGGTCCCGGATTGCGGATACCGTTGATCTGGTGGTTCGGGGGTTAAGGCTCCGCAAGCTAGTTTTATTTTTCCTCCATCCTTTTTTACTACTAATGCCCCCTCACCCACGTCTAAAATAAATCGCTACCTAATCGTTTTCCCCTTCTCAATAGTCTGAAATATTTTCCTCTCTTTTTTGGTCATACATTTTTTGTATTTCCTATTCATACTTTTCTCTCTCTATTTATTAGTCATGCTCCTTTTGGAACCACAACGTGTTATAGCATTACATTTTATTGGCCACGGATCATAAGACAATAGTATCCAACACCATACCATTATGGCTTTATTGGCTAATGTATGGGGGGATAAACTGTCTGATATCTGGGCCATGGTAGTGGCCGCTTCGATGAAATCCGGGAACCACCATAATTCAGGTCTAGGATTTCCATCATCTTCCAACGTCATTTTGGCTTCCTCCCGCTGGGTCTTGTTTCTTATTAGCTAACCGGTAATCCATTCAAATCTTGACCCCCTCAGCTTTGGGGGTAATGACCGCTCGCTCGGTTTCCTTTCCTAGTGTGAGTTTTGTGTGTGCTGCAATAGTTGTGATTTATAGCCACTGTGTCATCACCGATTAATGGTAAAGGAGCTCTCGCCCTTGGAGCAGCAATAAAAGAGCTCTTAAAAACTGTAGCTTCTGTTAACTTAAGTTGTCAAGAATTTTGGTTGGTCATAGGGAAACCATGTTAGAACAGTTGCTGTGATTTAAAATCATTGGCGCACACTCTTAGTTGCGATGTTATAGTGTCTCCTTTGCAAGGCTCTTTCTTAACATCTTCTTCACCAGTTATCATTGCTATTCTTTATATCACCGATGACAATCTGCTCTTGGGTTTCGTTACTTCGCACGATGGAAAATTCGCACTGAGAAAAATCATTTTTCGTGGGTTTCTTGTTTTAAGTTCTTCCCCCAAGGCTTGTTTCGGTAAATCGTGCTTTCCCCGGAAATCGGGGCCCACTACCTGCCAACTGTTATACAATAGATACATCTTGGGGGGGACCGGTCCTGATCAACAGAGTATCCCCAAAATCGTACCTCCTCTGCCCCTACTATTACCAAAAGATAATTGAATTCTCCTGGAAAGAGAATTATTGACTTTGTATTTAGTGTTTACACCCGCCTCGAACCCCTTAGCCTCCCATATGCATCGTTTTATGTGAAAAAGCAACATTAGAACGCCAGCTTTTGAATTACCATTTATCACGCTGGTAACGGATATTGTGGCAAACCGGAATGAATGTGCTTGACCGGCTCTACGCTCCCGATGTTGGAATTTCCAGACCGGCATATCACTATGATAAATTATTCCCTGCTCTCCAGGGTGATCGTAGATGCTATCACAAAATGGAGATAAATACCGATCGTGTACTGGAGCCTTTAAATTGCGGGAATATTGTATATAACTGATTGAATCTATTGGGTGACTAGCTCATCCTACAAATGTGGGTGAGCGGAGATCTTAAATAAAAAAATCATAACTACTCTTTCCTAAGTCTTTGGGTTGATCACGCCATTTCCTCCACTTCTTGCACCATCTTCTTTGACCTCATTCCCGGCTTTCCTACCGCTTGGCGAGAATTTTTACTCTCTTCTTTACTAGGCCCCCAACTCACTGGGAATCCTCCGATATCCACCCAGCGTGTTCTATCAATTGCAACACAAAGGAGCTAAGAGAAATAACTCCGGACCTAATTTCCGGTGACTACTGTTCCTATATTATTAGGTGCTAACTATGGAGTAAGCGCTTGTGACTAGCAATCAATGCTTAGCTGGATGTAGGAACACCACACTAGTGTGGAGATTTGAACACGTATTAGACCTGGGTTTCGGCCTAATATACCAGTTTGCAGAACTAAATATGCGCTAGCTTCTGGTTTCGTCCGAGTTGGGACGAAGCCTTCACGAAGCAATTTTCAAAATTGAGCATGCGTTAGGTGAGGGTGTTTCCCCTATATCCGATGTGCTTTTTCATAAAGAAAAAAATGAAGTAGAAATTATACAAGCCACTTTCTTATTAGCATCCTGTAAACTGCACAATACTCTTTTCTAAGGCCTTCGGAAGTGAGTATTCTATCTGTGGGCTAAAGTTATTATTTGCCCCTCCGAAATTCTGTGTACACTGGGGGCCCAGTTGAAGCCGGGGGCAATAGGTGGAATTTCCCATAAAAAGGTGCCCGGCTTCAACTCGGCAGCGCGAGCAGTAAGACAAGATTGCCTTGACGCCATTGTTGAATATCTTATTTTTGTCCCATTCCGGAACCATTACAACAGGTTGTTTGCCGTGATGAAGCAGAGGTAGTCACAATAAATTGTCCTTCCAAATTGCATTCATACCGGAGGAAGAAAAAAAGAAAAAAAAGAGAAGATAAAGTAAAATCGTAGCGTGCCCATTGTGGATAGAAACTTTTATGACCTGTTGGAAGTCACTGGCATTCACCCGGTCATTATGGTCACATGGGACGGTCATGGCTTTAAGAGAGGCGTAGGTATCGATGCTGAGGCATGGTAGAAGTAGGAGCTGGGCGAGTACAGATAGTAAACTTTAGCCGGTGTCGATGGAATAATGTAGATAGTAAGCGTTATTTAGACGGTGTTTAAACAGCCTGACGAGGGATTTGGTTTCGGCGATCGGGGGTATGGGGTGGAACGATGCCTTCGCTCTTCATTATCTTCATGGGCGTGCCTTCATTGCGTTTGACAATGTGGATTCGGGAGATTGGGATGCTATTCCCGAAGCTGGCGTTCTCAAGTACTCTTTTTTTGGTGATAGGTGGAGTTGGTGATAAAATACTTAGAGATTGGAATTTCTTAAATACAATATGACGGCGTTAGGCCTGGGTACAATATGATTAGACGGAAAAGAAAATATTACGAGTCTTTCTATTCTACTATGCCTTAGACCCATCGGGTTCCGGTTTTCATGGGAGACCATAGACAATTCGGGCTGAGACCCATCTTCTCTGCAAAAGGCTCAGAAATATTTGCAAAGTAGTTTCCAATAAAATGCCGTCACTTGAATTTTCGTTGATTCCTTTACGAGAAAATTTTATTGCAGACTCATGGAAAGTACAAGTAAATCGAAATTGCAAGCTTTGAACCCATTTTATGTTCCTTTCTATCTCTCCACTACAAATGGCTCAGTTCAAGGAACACCCGGAGTCTATAAACCAAAACGTCAATCATTTCCACTATTTAATAGGTCTAACAAAGTTCAAATGCAATAAGAATGAAGCAAAAATATTTCCCCTCCTCGTTTCGTCCTAGGCTTGATTTAGGAAGAAAACATTCATTCTCCCAATTTTGTTGAGAAAGTCAAAAGGCGAGTGATTTCCCATGAACCACGTCAGAGACAGGGTCGGTTGCGAGGTCGTTTTGTTACCACATCTCAAACCTCCAGTAACGTATTGGACCGGGAAGCGGACGGTGTAATGGATGAGGTAAAACGCACCAAAAAAATCTAGGATCTGGAAATCTCAATTGACATCCAACCATAGAGAGGGGGAGTTCTGAAGTGTAGTTGATATTCTTGATGTACAGTACGTTAAATTCGCTTTTGGTTGATCAAAATTCGAACATTTGATTCTCACGAAAAATTCGCAGTCAGAATTTGGACAAAATTTACATACAGAGTGATTCACTTCTTCGTCTGATCCACTTCCTGGTCCAATACATTACTGTGTTTACTAGGATACAAGTGAAATGCACTAGATTAAAAATTCTGCTTCTCGGGTAGGCTATATTAAAACCCAAAACCCAATGCTCAAAACCAACGGATCATACACAGCGTTTTACTCGGAGATGGAACTACCAGGCGCCAGTGCCTTTCTCTTGTATTCGAGTAAATAGGGTACTTTGAACAACCCATTTCTACAGCACAAAACCTACGGTATCTAGTAACATCTTTTACGAGATGTGAAAGTTTCTTGACAGGGGCCAACGAGTGCGATGGTTTTCGTGCTTGTGCACAACCGGGAGGGCACTGTCCGGTACTTATAGAATCCTGCTTGAGCAGATTGGAGCTTAGAGTACCCCCGCGACTTTGCCAAAATGGTCTCCCCGGGCCGATTCCGCAGGAGTCTCTAGAAAGTCTTCGGCAAAATATCAGCCGGCGGAGACCTTGGAAAAGACCCGTTAGTACTGTAATCTGGAAACCAGAATTAGGAGCAACTTGTGGGTTGGTGCGCCCGCGCCTAGCCTATTCTGGATTCGGAAGTTTCCGTCGACTGCCAAGATGGCCGCATCAGCCGTGACATTGCTCGAGTAGGACCCTCCACCGCCTGTGCGGGTTACCCAGCAGTGGGCTTTTACTGTCGGGACGTCTACACCAACTCAACAAAGTAAGTACCTCACCCTCTCCTTCATTTCACTCCCTTAAAGTGCTCACTACAGTCTCAAGATTTGCGAAATAACATTTACCATGCTCACCTTTATTGCGGCGATTTTGGATCCAGCTACTGTTCCAATTGAATTCATCGCTTGTTGGGCTATCGTAAACGATTTTCTTTCTCACAATGTCCCCGCTATGTTTTTTTAAGGGACTTGGCGTGGAGCGTGAAGTTGCCGAATATAGGCTAGATACTGGAGATTCAGGAAGATATGTATCAGCGAAGAGGCGTTATGACATGATTGGATAAATTTGCTTGTTTTATTTTGCGGTATTTCAAAAGGACCGCCTTTTTCGCTCGTTCACACTTTGAAGATCTTGTTTCGAGACCATACTCTTCAGATATACAAGTGTGTGTGCCCACATTGCCCTACAAACATCATCATCAAGGACGAGAGGCCGACTATCCTTGCGGTGGAAAGACTTCTCGTCAGTACGCTACACTTCGGGGTATTGTTATGAGTTTCGATTGTGGAAGGGCAAACTAGGTGAAGGAGGAACGAAAGTGGAGTCAAGGAGGAAATAACAATGTATTCTTCGGATTCGTATCTAGCTTGCTCATCCTTTCTATCTACTGTAGAACGAGGGTTTATATAGACAATTCAAAGACCTGCCCAACTTCCATACTCGTGGGAACCAGTCCGGTGATCCTCATACAACAAAGGAGTTCCGGTCCCCTTTGCGCCTAGTATTCTGATCCATCCTGCGCTCTGCTGTCCGGTGACCTCCGGCCATCCATGCGAATACTCAGATATAGTATACAAACCAGGTATACCCATTCCCCCCACATGATTGATAACAAGTGACAAAGAAAGTTACTAATGAGTGACAAAGTAAATATGAAAAAGGTACCAAGGAAATATTCTGTAGTGCGGAGTGATCGCCGGTGATTTTTCAACACGGGGGGGCCAAGGTACAGAACACCTGCCGCTTGATACTAATAGTGATCAAGTGATATAACTCGCGTGATCCACAACAATGCATATTCTTCATCTTCCACATCGTATCATCCTCGAGGTCAAGCGCGCTGGAGATTGCCGGATTTTGTTCAAAGGGTTTGAGAATAGCTGCTTGAGAACCGAATCGTTTCTTGAAACTGTGTTTTTCTAGTTGTGAAGATTCGAACAGCACAAGGTGTATCATCATTCACCAAAATGTCTGATTGGACATGAACCGCCTGACTTTCATCTAAAAAACTCGCCCTCATTCTCAGTTCCAATCTTCAAATTTACTAGTTTCCATAAAATAATATCCATGATAGCTGTCAGGAAACCTTTTCCTCACAATTCTACTAGGCATCCACACATACACATACACAATCCAATCCAATCCGGGGAGTAATTTCAGCCCACAATGTCTCGTTGTCGCTCATCCTCCAGAAGCGGTAAGGGCAAACAACCTGAGGCGCCGCGCCTGCGCCTTGAGACGATCCCCGAGGAGCATGGGGCAACCTCAGAAAATTCTGAAGAAGGCAGCTTCGACGCCTACGATGTCCTCTCTCCCCTCTACCAGCAGGCGCTAGCTACCAGAGCTCGAATCGAACCCAAGGTGTCCCTGTTTCCTGAGCTGGCTGCGCAGTCCGAGGAGTGCCTCGATCAGGAGATACTCTATGTTTCAGACGCCTTCTTCGGCGGGGTGGAGGAAGAAGATCCCGCCGAGGCCTAGCAGAAAATTGAGGAAAGGATAGCTCGGATGGAAGGTTTTGCTAGCGACCTTACTAGCAGAATCCGAGCTTCACGCACTAGGCCCCGTCGTACAGCTAGTGACCCTGGCCCTCACCGTCCTGCGAGGAGCTTTGTTTTCGATTCGTCCGGACAAGCTGGGGAAAACAGTGCGATAGGGACGCCTAGACAACAGGAACAAGAATATCTTAGAAATGTCCCAGTCCTGCGCGCAGAGCCTGGAGATAATCCGGCCGGCCATGAAATTATGCGGCCTGGGGAGCCGGCTACCTTTACGCCTAGCCCTCTCGTTCGCAGGGCCACCATTGGAGGCGAAGTGGTTCTTCCGAATCCGCTCACTAGTTCAGGATTCAGGAGACCATTAACCTTTAAGTCTGTTGTTAGTGCATTGAGAATAAGCCCAGGAGAGACCAGGCTCCAGAAGGTGAAGGATCTTTGGAGGAGAGCAAGAGATCGCTTGAAGAAGGATTCTAGTACTTAACCCGCCTTCAGATCATTCTAGGGAAGGAGGGGTGCGCAGGAGGCGATCTCGGAGAGTTGTTTTGAATTCTTTGAGTCCAATTTGGTTGAATCTTGAGACTGGTAAGGAGGGCTCTCTCGATTTTTCGACTTTTCTGCCTTCGAGGAGTCATGCAATATCCATTGAGTTTCATTAGAAAATCAAAAGAAATTGAAAAATAATTCGCTAGTCATCGCTCTAGTAGCGAAATAACTGTGACATCTGTAGTATATGATACAAAGGGTTGAAGACTGACTTGACCAGACTTGGCAAAGCGGGTCTAAATGGAGTATTCTTGGTACACGATATACCTTGATTGGAGGTTGGCTCTCCGACAACGTGATGTTGGTTCTCGAATTCAGTGCTTGGAAACGCGTAAAACACATGGGAAATGCGCATAACCCGTCGCGCAACCACCTAAATCTTATCCTTAACTTAAGTACCTTATCTTGAACTCTCACTCGGCTTTGAAAAGAATGTACTGTTGAAACATGCATCTGGCACTAGTTGAAACATGCTTCTGGCACTACTGTGGTGTCACTCGCACTATTGCCTTTCCCCTTGCATTAGACCTTATGGCTGAGTCCAGATTTCTAGTCTAGACCCCTCACACTATTGGATATACTCCTTAAATCTCTTTTACTCTTCTTTCTTTTGTTATTGTTATTGTTCGCTCGACCCCTTTTTGTCTCGCTCCCAATAGTAGATAGTCAGGGTCTTTCGCCCTTCCCTTTGAGATAGTTAAGCGTTCTCGTTTCTCAAGCAGTCAATCACTTCGTCGTATCATTATTCTATTCTAATATTCTCACAACATGTTCCACCGACTAATGATTCGGTATATATGTATTAAATCCAACACCTCCGATTCTCACACTGCCGATCCCCTGCATTCTTGCCGAATTTTACAGCTTTTAAGTGAATAAACTAAAGTAAAGTGTGACGGGTATAACGAGTGATAAAGAGTGATCGCATTTAAGACCACCGCAAATGAATGACTTGAAAGAAACGAACAAAGAAAGAAAGGAAATATAAAGAAAATCGAATACGGAGTCGGAACAACATCTAGGAGAGTAGCTGACCCGATCCCGTGGACCAACAAACAATTCGTCCGTCGGTATAATAATTTCTCCGTCCGCCAATACCACTATCCCGAATCCGACTTCAACATAAACCGATGGTAAAACATTTCCTCCGATGATAAGAAATGACTAAGCCGAAAGTGACAGCGTTCACCTGCGAGTGTGTTTCCAACATAATCAATCATCCAAGAAAAATCGCCAATCGGTGAATGTGAGAGAGAAAAGGTACCAAACTTAGAGTGGGGTACCCTCAACGACATCAGTGCATATTATCCTTTGACCGTGCAATCAAATCATGGAATGGCGCATTTTTTAAACAGTATAAACAGTTCTTACACTGTATTTATGTATTAATTTTATCCACTTATTTGTTCCCGATTGATGATACCGCCTCAGTCTTATATTGTACTGTCCACTATAGTACTTTTTGTACGATATGATCATCAGATAAGCCAACTAATCTGATCTCTTGCTTCCTTCCTTCTGCTCGAACCCCCCACGCCCGGCAGCCCTGAGGCATCCCTGGCAAACCGGGCGGGAGAGAAGAAAGGAAAAAAAGTGAGCAGAACGCCTTGAGGAGCGGACACGAAATCTCGAGGTCTCGAGTAGGCTCTTGCTAGTCCAGAGTACTGAACGGACCAAACCGGGTCCCAAGGGGAAAGACAAACGATCGGCCAGCTTCATTCGCTGGTAAGAGAACAAGGCAATCGACGCCTCACGGAAGGAAAGAAAAGAGAAAAACAGAAGAGAAAAGACTTTTGTATTTAGCTAGGCTATCGTATCCCAGTCCTTCAGGAGTAGTCGTTAAAGCTTGGTACAGTTGTCGGTTTCGTGCGCGATATCGTGGGTGGTGTCCAGTGTCTTCTGTGTTCTGTGTTCCATTGTCCGTGTTGGATGTTGGAGGAGGAGAGGATGGTTGTTACCAGTCAACCAAGCAAATTCTGTTCCCACACAGCAGACAGAAGACAACCCTCCACCCTAACTACTTAAAACTAGCTAGTACTGTAAAAGTTCTATCTGCCAAATATGGAAAAACTACCAACCACAAATTTACCCCCACAGTACCCTGTTGTACCTCCGATGCATAGATCCTGGAATTTACTGGCCATTGAGAAAGGTAATCTGAGCTCCTCCTCCTCCTCCTCCTCCTCCTCCCCCTGAACCTATCTATTTTAAAACCTTGGGGTCCCACCTAATCAAGCGCGAACATACTGTTATAACTTATGTAATCGGATGGAGGGCCCATATCAACCCACTCCTCGGTAGTCTCAACCTCGACCTCACTGTTCCAAACCCCACAGGTTTCTAGCTCCTCCCACGCCTCCTTGGTAATATGCTCAAAGAACCAATTTGAACCCTCAATCGGCCACCAATCCTCATCCCCTGCTTGCAATATCTCCCAAGCTAGAAATTCACAACGCGTAGCTGCCTCCATGTCCGCCGACGTGCGGGTGCTCTCATCCTGATCTAATATCCAGCCAATTGCCCTCTTGATCTGGAGCAGCTTGTATACTTGATACTCTCTCTTACTGATCTGACGGACGATGTGCTCCGTCATGCCATCGAGAGCAGCGTTAGTGTCGACCCCGGGGAAGGGCATGAGTCGGGCCAGGACGTTGAATACGATCTCGCCGGTCTGGATGTAATAATGAAGGTAGTATGTGTGGTGTAGTATCTTGTTGAATTGAGTGACCAGGAATTGGATTTCGGGGGTGGGGGTTGTGTGCGAGTGATGCATCTGGTCTTGATTCTCTTCCGGAGTCTGGATTTGCTGTCTGTCTGTCATTGTGTGTTAAACTTTCAAAGTGTGAGAAGGTTCCGTAGTTGTCGATATCGAATACCGAAGGCTGCTTGGTGAGTTGTCGAGCTAGTGATCAAATTGGGATGAATTAGCCTTCTAAAATAATTGATGGCAAGATATAAATTGACCATAGAAATGGCGAGCACTCTGATGAGTAGCCTTCTATCTGGATGGGATATGCTTTGCAGGATCGTGATGTCATGGAAGATCCATTGGCCATAACAGCTCCATCCCACCATTGTTCAGTAAGAATGGGAAACATACATGCTCTATCTCACCAGTCAAGTAGATTACTTCGTAAAGAGGATATGCATTTGATAAAGTGATCTGCTTTCTGATAGAGATATGCTACTGCAAAAGTAGTTGTCTATACCATCTTCCTCATAAAGTATGAACTTTAGGTCAAGTTTTTTTTTTTCATGAGGCAACAAGGTAGCAAGAGGTTTTTTATTGTATTTGGGTCATAACTAAGGTACTAACTTTATGCACCTTGATCTTTGAAGCTTTTTACACCTTAATTCATTGTTCACTTATATAAAGGTTGTGAGATTTAGAGTTCTTTATTACTAACTATGATACAAAACTACTAATTACTGGAGAATGGATGTGTCATGAACTGAGTAGTAAAGGGGACTATTTAGTAAGACATTATGTAAGAATGAATGGCAAGGCAAACTATAGAGGGAGTATGACTCATAGATGTGAATCAGGTGAGGTAAATGGTAAGAATGATATAACTCATTGAAGATACAAGTCATATAGGATTTTGTACCGTGACTCACAGTTAAAGGTCATAGGGTTTCACATGAGTGTACACTTGTGAGTTATAGTTATAATTAGAATGTTTGTTGTTTGAATGACCCATATTAGTAAGTCAAATGTTATTTTATATAGTTTGATTGGTTTATGATGATATGACTCATAGTTATGAGTTACTAGCAAGACTCTACTCAAGACTTCAAGTGTCAGTATAGTCTTACTTTTGGAAAAAAACTAATCTTAATTGCTATATTTTATTAAAGAAAATAATCTTGACAGTAAAAGTATATAACATATTTGTTTACTTTAATGAAATAGACAAATAATACTGAGTGAAGAAAATTAAAACTAAGACTTAGGTACCTTAAAAAAACATATCAACTAACAGTTACTACTGTCCCTCATCAGAAGTGTTCATGATCTGAGACATGTTTAATTGTGGTTGCACCATAATGTGGTGGATCAATAGTGGGGTTGTCAATAATGGGGTTGTCAATGGGCATGCATACACATGTGCTCACTCTGAGTCCCCTCCTCAACAATCAATAATGATCAATGATCAATCATCTACTGTATATATTCTAGAGTAAGAAAATAATAAATAAAACTAGCTAATACCTTGTATAATCTCCCGTTGCTTCCAATACTGCAGCTACTCTATCAGGCATTGATTTCCTCAACTTTTCAAAAACTCCTCAGGAATTATCTACTAAACCAAAGGTAATACTTGTGCAAGCCTCTTCTTAACAGCTTTATTTCCTCCTGGGGTATCTCCAATCCTTCAATACTGCTAGTGTAATTGCTTTTTAAGCTCAATCCATGCATGCTCAATAGGATTTAAATCAAGGGAGTAAGGGGAGTGTTCCACCCATCTTCCGTCTCCACTAGACCTCCAGTCATTGAAATTTATTTCCTATTCAGGAATGACTCAACACCACAACTGTGAGGAAAATCATCACCACTTTTTCTATCCTCCCCCCACCTAGGAGGGGCCAGGAAGGACACTTTCCATCACTTGTTTGCATCCAGGCATCCTCTCCTCGCTTCCTTCCTGAGGTTTACCCTCTTGAGGTTATTCTTTCCTTCCTCCCAGCACCTCATGATATTGGTTACCTCCCCTACCCCACTTTTTCTTTGCCTTGCTTAGCGATTGCTATGGTCGGGTTTTATCATTCGGTCTTTCTACAGATGGCTGGGAATACAGTTAGCAGTAGGAGGAAACACTTCAACAGGCCAGGGTTGATTTCTCCACTCCCTTCTCTCTTAAGGGGCTGCCTTGTCAGACATGAACATGATAACCGATAGTACATCTTGCCGAGCGAAAACTCTACTCCTATCCTCCCCATCTCTGGACGATCGGCTAGTACTCTACTGCACACCTATCTACTCCTCCTACACCTTCCTCCCCCTGGGATCCCCTCCAGAAGTGACGCTATCTCTCCTATCACAAGGGACTACACGAGAGACACAGTAATATGGTCAGTCAGCTTAGATTCTACACCAGCTAGTACCTTACTACTATTCCATCCCCTCCTTGGCTGGCACCCTACTGCCACCACCACCCCCTCTGTTCAGGTGGGTGCTTGGGTTCCTCACTTCTGCCACACCCCTATCACAAGACCTGATCTCCTTTCGACCCCCCGGCATGGACCATTTTGTCCACAGATACTATTATCCAACTTTTATTAGGGCTGGCTGCAACATTGCCAGTTTGGTTTACCTTAGGTTTGGGTTTTGGGTTTTCTTTGTTAGGTGCACTGTCGGGAGTCTGGTTTTCCTAGTTACTGCGTGACATTGGTGGGATTTCATACCTTTTGTAGTTTACGGGAGGGTTGCTTGTTAGGATAGTTTTTTCAACCAGGTCTTCAGGCCATGGTTTTTCTATAGCTTTCCAGGGCCCGGTACAGGGTGGAGGTTCTTTGACGTGATAGCCCTGCAGGCTTCATGTGGATTTTGTACCTTTAAACGAAATAAAATAATCAAATAAAAAAAAAAAAAAAAAATGAAAAAAAAGCTGTAAGGGCTATAGCAAAAACAAAACTATAAATCAAGCGCATAAACAAAAGAAACTCTTGGACCCGATCTCCCATGTATCAATCCTGACGCTGCACCCCAAATAAAAAAGGGAGGATAAAGTTATTATTGTCATTTATCAGACCAAAGGATATTAAATTTTTCACCTTCATCACCTCGCCCAAGGGCCAGGAGATAATGAGGAAAAAAAAAAAAAAAAAAAAAACAAGGGGAGTGTTCCACCACTTCAATACAATTTCTCTCCAACCATACCATAACATTATAAGCCTTGTGAACAGGAGCATTGTCTTGCTGAAAAAGAATATCTTCAAGTTGTGTACCAAAAGAAATTATTTGATGAATTACAGGAAAAGATACCTTCTTAAGAGACTAATATAACTAGTCTTGTTAATATTTTGGGTAATAGCAACCAAAGGACATTTTCTCTTGCCCTAAAAGCACCCCATGCCATAAGTGAAATACCCTTATCTTTTTCCTTTAGGTGAATGCACTTTGCAAGCCACTGCTCCCCAGGTTTTCTGAAAACCCACTGCTGCCTTGGATGCTTAGATTTCTCCACACTACACTCATCACTCCAGATGACTCTCTCAAAATCCTCAGCTGTCCAATCCTTATAAGCTGTAGTTCACTTCCATCTCTTAGCAAGATGCTCAGGCTTGACCTTTGGTCTTGATTTGGGCAGCCATTTCTTGATATTGGCTTCTCTGAGTACTCTATCTACTATAAATTTGTTAGAAAATCATGTCCTATCACTCATAGAGGTACAAACCAGTAGAAAGAGAAATACCTGGCCCATATTTATCCCTGAAATCTGATCTCTTTATTTTCTGGTTGGATTTGGCTGCCCAGATGATTGTGCTACACTGTCACTAGCTGAGAATGAGTGTGCAGCTGGGTGAGGGAGATTATCCAGTGATAGATGCTCACATGCATGAGCAAGGAAGCTTTTAATAGTTGTTCATGGCCATCCAGTAATTTGAGCAACAAGAGCAATATTCCAGAGGCAGTAGAAAAATCTGATAATCATGCCTTTTTCAACATTGGTCATTTCTCTTCAGGTGGTCTTTGGGTTTCCTTTTTTTTTTTTCTTTTTTTCTTTTTTTTTGCTGTATATCCAGATCAATTAACCATTGGAAATTCAGAGAAATAGTAAATTATTAAAAGCTGGTGGTAGATTTTCATGACACTGTTGTGAAAATAAGTAGCAGGTACAGTTACTCCTGTTCCTAAGAAGCTATTGTAGGTCTTAATTGTAGTTATTATTCATATATTGTTTTCAGTACTAAATCTATCCTACCTTCTTAACTATACTTATTACATATTAAATCTTGAACCTCTCAAGACTAATTCCTTGTAACTCTACTATTTAATTTCCCCACCTTATCCTATAGGATCAAGAGGGTAGAGGTTATCTTCATATTAAATTTTAGAACTTCTAGGACTAAGCTTCTCATATACTTCTTTCTCTACCCTTTTTCCTCTGAGTAGAGAGTGTGAATGTTTGTAGAATAAAGAATATATTCTTTAAAGAATCTGATATAAGTAGGAAAGTAACTTAGGTAGTTGTGTAAAGAACTAACTAACTTGTCATATCCTCCTCCTTATATAGTCTATTCCACAAATACTTAGTAATTCAAATAACAACTATGAGTCACAATCATGATTTATGAAAACTCATAACATCATATGAGTCAAAATGAGGCATTATGTAGTAAACTTAATATAATAACTATCACTTGCAATTGTTAGTTATGTGCAAAACCCTATAACTTATAATAAGTCATGGTACAAAATGCCTTAGAAAGCTATGACCTCATAACTATTAGTTGTGTAAAAACCCTTATTTTACACTAGGGTTGTAATAGTATGATTTACTCTTGACATTTATTATAATAATAAATTGTTGAATTCATAGACTGTCTCATTTTTTTAGGACAAAATAGTACACCTATTCAAAGACTCATAGTTGGTTCCTCCTTCAGCTAATAGTATAGCTGAATATATCTTATTAGAAAGATCTTGTATACAAGAAACCTTTAAAATAAATTCTAGAATGTTGCAACTTCTATATTGGATAGGATTCTTAATCAGGTCAGAAAGAAATTCATTGAACTTCTGACTAACATTATGAGATACGAGTTTCATATTTCTTGTTAGTTTTATCAAATGTAGGTCCTACCAAAATGAGCTGTTGTAAATACATACTGGTATTGTCACTTGATATAAGCCACATCTGATCACTGGTAGGATTTGGACAAAGTTACCTCCCAGGACAATTGATATACTAGCAAACAAATATCCTTTAAAGCGTTCACAAATTTCAGTACACAATTTACTGCTTTAAAGCATGGCTTATAATGCAGGAGAACCTCATGCTATATAATTAGCATAGTGAATCAAATAGGTCTAGCCAAGTTTGAGGTTCCTGTAATATTATACACAGCCTTTAAATTATTTGAAAGAGGTCTCTTGAACCTAAAGTATACTGTCCTTTCTCCCAGTAATAGCTCAGTAGTGATTCCAAATAAAGTTACTCAAAGTGCAATTCTTTCTCTTACTTGAAAATAACTGCAGAGATAGTTGTACAAATATCTCTTTCACATACTAGCTGGACCATGAAGAAAGAAGTTCAAGTCTATTTAGATTTGTATATTTTAATCTCTAGCATCAACTACTTCAAGCACTAACTCAAAGTATACTGCTTGTTCATTGTTTAGAACTACTGCTCTCATTTCTTGATATCTGCTATCCTCATTGACCTCATAGTAGTCCATCTCTTCTTCAATAAATAGATTTCTATCTCTCACTCATCTCTGATCCCATGCAATTAATGGTTCAGGTAAGTTATACTTGATTAATTTACCCCTACTCTCTTTCATAATTTGTTGAATTAAAAACAACCTATATTCTAGATGGATTCGATCATCATTAACTATATGATTTTGTGGCACTTGAAGTCTTCTTATTGCGAGATGTTATAGAATATCATCATAAAAGGAATCAAAATATTTCCCAAATTTCTCATACATTGAAAATAGTACTATGCTTGCATACTAATACAAAGAGATATCTCAAGGTATTACTAGTTCTGAATTGTGCACCCTTAGTAAAGAGTTTAACTAACTTACTATTATATTCAAGCAAGTTTAAAGCTATAGAGGCTGCTTTACAAGTGGGATGAATTTTGTTGTCAATAGTTCTAAGGTTGGTATAACTAGTGGAACCTTTGACTACAGTCAAAAGAAGTTGAAGATAATATTTTTCACCAATAAAATGGCTTGCTGAAAACATTTATCCTATACTGAATGTTGGTGCTTACTTTTTCTATCCTACTTTCTGTATAAATATGAATTGCAGAAGAAATCGAGGGTAAAGATAATTTCTCCCATCTCTATTTTGTCAATTATAGTGGAAGAAAGCTGTTAAAGTTGTGATTAATTTCTCAATTTTCTACTGCTGGGTTTCTTGGTCCTCATTTTCAGAAAAACTTACAGGTTGCTTCCCAGGTAAAAGTAATGAAAAATATCTAACAGGTGACTGCTCATTATGTGTACCAAATTCAAATAGTCTCTAGAATACTTCTATTGGACTAATATATCTCCCTTAAATCTAATGTTTTATCATATTATTGTTCTTATCAAGCTCACTGTGATGTTGAATGACTCCTGTAATACAATCTCCTCCTTGATCAATATACTTGTATATATACTTTACAGCTTGAATTGAGCTATACACTTCTACATTAATATGAGTATTATATCTTAAGATGAGGTGTAGGCTATATGGTACTACTCTTTAGTTGTCAATTCTAACTGTTACCTCTAGACCCACATGTACTACAGGCACCTCAAATGATATACCAGTATCTTCATGGTAATATGTTGGGTACATATTGTGCATGGACAAAATTAACCGAAGAACGACAATAACAACGAACACACAATTTGCCCGGTGATGACAACCTCCATACATTCAACCACCCCAACATCAACCAAAAAAAATTAAAAAAATTAAAAGAAATAAATAGCAGTAATCAGTACTTAGTATACCATCCATCAGCCTTAATAATTGCTTTTACCCTATCCACCATAGATCCTGCCAGAGTATCAAAAACTGTTGAATCAAGAAGTTCCTAACAATGAGTGATTGCCTCTTCAATTGTCTTTTTGACCACATGCTCAGGGCCCTTCATGAGATGAAGATCAGGATAGTGCTTAGGAAGTTTATCCTTAATCAGAGACCAGATATTTTCAATTGGATTGAGATCTGGTGAATAGGGGGGAATTTCCAGCAGTGTAATTCCATGCTCTCTGAGCCATCTCATGAAGGGCAAGTGAGTTTTAGCATTGTCAATGATTAAAAAGACCTCCTCCTCTTCAGACTCTTTCTTAATATCCTCCCATATGTCTACAAAGTCATATTGATCATAAACCTCAATAATTGACTTTGCAGTAATCCCACCACCAGCAGAAGAAGGATCAGGAAAAACAGGAAGGAAATAACCATACTTTTGGCCATAAAAAAACCCAGTCATCATTTGACTAACCTTTCTCTCTCCCCTCCTAGGAGTTTCCTCAACAGTCCTTATTCCACTTCTCTTTAGGATATCTAAATATCCACTTTCTCCTTCTCCCTCCTCCTCTCTCAATAGTCACCTCATCTTCCCACATTGTCTTCCTTCTCCACATATTTTTTGTCCAATGCCTATGAGCAAATGTCCATTTCAATCTCTTCTCAGCAAGACTCTCATCAAGATGTACCCTCTCTTGTGCCATCCATTTTTTAAGATTTTTTCCACAGAGTCTGCACTTTATAGTCTTCTCAGAGACATCTAGTGCAATTTTCTTGGCAATGTCTTGATAGCTGTTATGGTAATTTTTGAGGGCTTCCTCAACCATAGCTTCATCCTGAGCCTTAGAAGTCTTAGGATGTCTTCCTCTACCCTCTTTCTCCTCCCCTTCTTGATCTCCATTTTCAACTGTGTCATGAACAGTAGTAAGAGGGATGTTGAGTTGGTGGGAAATGTCTGTCAAGAGCATGCCCCCTTCATGCAAGCCACACACTCTCCTTCTTGTCCATTGACTGAGATGCTTAGAAGGAATAGGTTTTTTGGGGTGGCTGCGAAGAATAGGAGCCATTATTTCTTAGAATAAAAAAAAGAGAAGGTATTATGAGGGATCAGTTGGGTGGAAATGATTTTTGTGGGGGGGTTTGTTGTGTAAGGGTGTCCGGAAGCAATGGTTGCCACCCTGGCCGGTGATTTCGGTTAATTTTGTCCACGCACAATATCTTCCTGCAATATAGTTTCTTCTAGAAATAGGTTTAGATATCTCTTATTACAAGTTGTAAATCTCTCAAGACTTTGGACTTTCATATATAATGTACTCATATCCTCCTCCAAACATTGTATATGAACCATAGATTTCTTCACAATTGCTATAAGTAGCTGACTTTGTTCATCTTTACCAGCTAGGAGTTCCATTGATATTAAATTATCAATATTCTCTGATGTCAGAAAGTTCGTATTATACCTTTCTCAGTAAAGAAACATAGGTACAGGTCAGGCAAACTACACTTTTGATACTTAATAGTCCATACCTACTCCAACTACTTTCCAAAGATCTCTTTATGATAAATCTGATCCAAAAGATCTTTTAACTTCAACTGAAATACGCTTACAACTAAATCTAGTCTATTAGCTGCACCTTGATGAGATAATAACTCTGCTATGATCTCCTGCTATATTGATTTTACAGTAATGTAATTAATAGTCAATCAAGGTATTATGCTAATATCATACTATTTTGGTATAGTTGTTATATAAATCAGTCACTACTGACATAATTTGATGGTAAGACTATTTATTTTCTAACTTGGTCTAAACTAATATCTTTTTATTGCAGTACATCTGCAAGACCATTGTACAAATAAGCTTGTATGCTAGCCTAATAACTACCAAATTAATCTAGTTTATTTTGGTCACATACAATACAAGTATTAATGACAAATTGTTGGAAGAACTTTCTAGCTTGGAAAATTGTCATAGGTTCATCAGTCTGAGGATGAAAGCTATACCTATAAAATGCTCATTAGTATATATTTATAAGTTGTCTTCAACTATCTTCATTTCATAGGCTCTACTACTAATATCACCCATACTCTCCAAAATGGAAAAGAAGAATGTAGTGTAATGGAAGGTAAGAGGGATAATTTAGACATATTGTAAAAAAGTTAGAATAGTCAGCAAACTTTGGTCCACACCAAGCCCATGCAATATCTCTAAATCTAGCTGATCCATACTGATTAGAAATAAGAATTGAAAGTTCAATTGCAGTTGGTAAGTTCCCTCATATCTGATCAGTCCCTGACTCCATGATTAACTATATTCGAACATTTATAAGAATTCAAAATTCTTCCTCTTCAACTGCAACTTTATTTATTCTCTCTCTTGCAGTTTAGTATATATTGATAATAATAGCAACTATTCGGCTCATTGGCGTCGTTATCCAAATTGGCAGTGGAATGGTTGTGGAATACAGGAGGAAGAACACTTGTGTGTTGAGGTAAATAGACAACTTTGTTCACTTCTCTACTTGCTCTGTGTAACCTTTTATACTAGTGAAAGTGTGCTCCCCATGCATGCACAAATAGGGAAAACCCTTACAAAACCAGAAACCCCACAAACCAATGGTCACGACTATTCCACATGTCATGTCCTAGACTAACTATTATGCTGCAACTAACTACAGTGTTGCAACCGCTATCTGGCAGGCTTATCTCCATCACTTCCTGTAATAACTATCTGGTGGGATTATATCTATCAGATAAAAGGTGAGACCAATTACAACATATATATAAGAGATAGAATAATTAATTCACTCAATTCAGTAGTATCATTTCCTTATACCTCTATAGCAAATTCTGGATCATACAAATATATTTACAAAGTCATTAAATCTTATCCTCTCACTGGTACCAAAGGCACCTAGATATGATAAATAGCCTTGTATATATGAAATTGCTACAGACTACATCTTGCACTCTTTCTATCATCCATGTTATAACAAATTTAGGTAAAAGCAAAGATTGTTTCAATATCTTATATGTGCTAGGAATTGTCTTGATTGGGTATCCTCACCACACATGAATGACCAGAGTGGTTATGAAAGTTTTTTTATCTTTTCTATTACCACATCTATATATTTGCAATAAGCCTTGAAACATTCACTATTTGCTCTCCTGCCTCCCAAGCTTTGTGGTGTCAAGTATTTTGTGTAGCAGTAGATATATTCTTGATCTATTAATCCAAGACTAAGAGTTTTCTATAAAAACCTATTGCTAATTTGTGCAAGATTGAATATAGAGTGTTCATCTACCCTCTGTTCTCTTCTTGCAATGGCTTCATTGCTTTCTTATCAGGAATGCTTTTACTGTAGGTTTAACTATTCCTATACATTTCAATTAGTAATTTTGATGAATTATTGCTACCAAAATCTAGCATTCAGGTATTATTCCTTAGAAGAATATACCAAACATATTCTACACCTTTTGTGCAATTGTCACTATACATCTGAATCAAATTCATTTAAATTCTTCTCCCTTTAGTACTTGTTGCAGCATTAGCTGTCTATAATATATGTTTTGTCTCTAATATCTCTGTTAATATCTTGATTAGGGAAGAAACTCTGAATTTATTAACCTCTGGTAATGTTTAGGTACTGAATGAATTCTCATACCAAAAAACTTGAAAGATGAAAGCTCATAAAATCTCCAGCTGGAGGATAATACTTAAAGCAAATATGATACTTCTGCCATTTCAGAAAAGCCTTGGTTGAACAGTTGTAGTATAATTATTGTATTGAAGTTTCATTAAAGTAGTATTAAAGGTGTTGCAATTTGACTCAATCATTAGACCTGTAGGTTGGCTTCTATATGAATCTTTTGTAACTATATTATAATGAACAATATATTTCTCAACCTCAATAGTAGAATAGCATTATTTTATTTCTCATTTTAATTTACAGAATTAGAGAATACCATTTAGATTGAATATACTGACTTGAATAGCCCACAAATTAAGATTATTCAAAAGAATTATAATATACTAAATTTCCTATTATACTTCTACTTCATTCATATCATTCTAAGGTACAATGGTAAGTTTGCACTAAAAAGATATATTCAAGTCTACTATCAAGTAATATAACTATAGACAATAGCTTTTATATATATTCATTCATGCTAGACTTTAAACCAAGCTCTCTCCTCATTGAAAGTTCAAAGGTTCTAGATCTTCTGTTTCTCTTTTTTCACACTCTTCTATTTCTTAATATTTTAATAGACTTAGATATACTATATATCAGCTGAAGTACTTCCTGAATGATTGTTGTATAAAGAAGAACTGAAAACTATAACAATTTTCAGACCTTACTGTATGAACTTACTTTTTTGCTATTTTTATACATTGTTTACTTTTTTCTTTATTCTATCCTCTGAATTTTGATGTAAACCTTTATATATATTTCCTTTCATATTTCTTAATATTATGATAGGTATCATATTCTTTTCTATTATCTTTTCAAACATACTACGATTATCAGAAAATTCTGAATATCACTTACTTTAAAAGATTATAAAGGCCATGGATATAGTAGTAGAAATAAAAATAAATACCTAGAATCTATAGTCAGATGATAGTACCTGAAAAAAGTATCTGAGGTTCTGTAGTTGCCAAGATATCTTCCTTGTAGAAAAGTTATTATCTAATGATCAGATTGAACTTTGATTTGTTGTAGACAATATAATAGTATTCTATAATAGTTGGTCCCCCTAATAATAGATGAAACAAGAAGTAGGAGCAAGAGAGATAGGTTTTAGGGTAAAGGATACTCACTAGTGGCAATGTATGGTTCTCACATAGATTATTAGTTGTATAAGATATAAGGTATGTTCTATCTCACTAGTCAAGTAGGTTACTTAGTAAAGAGCATATGCTCTTGATAAAGTAAGTCACTTTCTGAGGAAGATATGCTACTGAGCAAGTACTTGTCTATACCATCTCCTTCACAAAGTATTAGCTCTAGGTTATATTATTCCAGAAGGCAACAAGATAGCAGGAACTATCTTGTTGTATTTAGATTGTGACTAAGGTACTAGCTATATTTATACTAGATCTTTGAAGTATTTTACAACCTAATTAATTGTCCACTCCTATAGAGGTTGTGAGATTTACAGTTTTTCCTAACTGACTCAAATACAAACCCAGCAATTAATTCAGAATAGATGTTGAGTACATGTTGATATATATTGAAAAGCCTTTCTACTCTCTCTATTACTATTCTGATATGAAATACTTCTTATCATATGTTGGATTACATCAAACCAAATTCTCCTCACTGTATAAATGAATAGGAATATATTGCAATCATGTGATGAATATAATATCTGTTATATGAACATACTCTTTTCCCATGAATGAAATACAACCTTAGTTAATGAATTTATAATTGAAAATCTACATCTCATGTATATTCATAAAGAGAAAAAATTTGCTTTATGTAGACCATACGCAAAACTTAGCTTTAATGAGTATATATCTCATCACCAAGGTGACCTACTTTGTAAAGGACATATACCCTTGGTTAAGAGCACATACTCTTTGCCAAATTTATTTCTTTACTTGTGAGATGGAACAGATATTATACTTGTAACTCCTTGTGAGTTATAAGGTTAGGGTTAGGCTGATACCCAGTCTAAGAGTTAAAAGAATAACTATAAAAGGAGGAGGTTTCCCTGAGTAATTTGTGCTTCATATAAACATCTAAGTAAACAGCCTATCAATATATTCTATTAACCATCTATGAATACCTCAAGCATCTTATATGAGAACTAAGACTACAAAAAAGAAGGTTCCATTGAGTATTATACCCTCAGAATATTGGACAGTCAAACAGTAATATAATATACTCATGTACAATATAAAAGTCAATGAAACTCAAGCTATATCATTGCCTGTTGTAAAATATAGATAGTTATGCGATTGATGAATGGTGTCAGTCTCTTACATTTAGTTGAGTCTCATACAACACCTAACAATAGACCTATGATAATATTACAAGTAGTAATGGACCTATTATAGGAAGATAAACTAACAGCTGAAACAAGAAGTAAAGACAGTTGAAGAACAGAAGCTATTGCCTTAAATAACCATTCATAGGATATACAAGTAATACTTCAAGGAATGAAGAGGGCCAAAAAGGACTCTACAAATAATAGAATGAGATCACAATATATTATATATAAAGAAGCTGGAACTCTTAAATGGACCAGTCTGGTAAGTGAAGAACTTAAAGACAAACTGGTATCTCTCAAAACAATGAGCAAGTTACAGGAGCTCAAAGGTTTGGAATACCTTTGAAGTCTAGATAACAGAGCAGCAATACAAGCATTATAGACTCTGAATAGTAGAGTCAAGGATAGGGGGTGAAAGAACATCTGTAATTTGTAAGGTAACAAAGATAAAGTTTAGAGGAACCTATAAGACCATGACAGAAAGGCCAAGAAGAGCCGGAAGGTTTAGAAGTACCTTTGAATGGTAGTGGAAATTAAAAGGTCAGAAGAAAATAAGACACCAAATTTTAACAAGTATGATAGTGTATTCAAATAGAGTAGCATGATGAGGGTGGACTCTGAGGAAGATTCTAGTTAAAAGACTTCAGAGAGGAGGTAACAATACTGACTCAGGAATAAGAAAGGCTATGATATATGATCAGTACAAAGCAAGAAATGCTAAGGAAGTGTAATCAGAAAATAAGTGGAAAAATCACAGTTTTCTTTTACTTTTAAAGGGTTGAGGAGCAGACCCTAGGTGGGAGCCCTAAGTTGGATCAGTGGCACCAGATTTGAGGAGACTGGAGTGAAAACTAGCAGAAGAAACCATGATGGAGATAGAAGGTTGAAGTGGAGGAAGATGAGCTTAGCAATAACAAGTAGTTATGAAAGAGAGGTATTATGAGGGGATCAATGAAACTACTAAGATCAGGTATTGAAGAACCTATTATAAACTTAGTGGAGAACAAGTGTTTTCACATGACCCATAGTTATGAGGTCATAGGTTTGTAAGGCCTTTTGTGTACATGATCTATTCAGAGGTTATGTGAGTTTCACATATGACTTGTATTTATAAGTCATAGTTATTATATTGATTTAATTACACAATGATTTAGTTGAATCATATGATGTTTTATGCACATGATCTATTTTAAGGTCATGTGAGTTTCACACATGACTAGGTTTAGCATTATATGATAGTTATCTTACATGAGGATATGAGTCAGTATGACTCATAACAGTTATTGATTTATAAGCACATTGTGGCATGGACTATATAAGAAGGAGGATATGACAATATAGTTAGTTTTTCATGCAACCACCTAAGTTATTTCCTACTTATAATATTATGATTTATGAATACATTCTTTATTACTTTCTTACATATTGATAAAGTTTGGACATATGCTTCAAGACTCTATCTCATAAGATAAGATACTGAGAAATGATATCTGAAAGAATTAGCTTTAGAAGTACCTAAGACTTAGTATGAACAAAGAAGGCTCCACCCTCTCCATGCTATAAGTTAAGGTAGTGACATAAAAGTTGACATGATACTATTAGACATAATCGAATTTAGTAAGAATGCTTGGAAAGATAAGTTAACAAGAGTTAGATGGCCATTATCTGTTACAAGATATAAGAAGGAGAGATTGTATAGGCAATCCTAACTGAACCCTTAAAAGTAGCTGAAGTGCAAAGATGAAGACTAGATGCAATCATGATATCAACTAACAGAGATGAAGTCAAATAATAATAGAAACAAAAAAGATGCAAAATTTGTATAGATTTCTTGTTTTTCTTTCCTTTTCAAATTGTTATTAGATAATACCTTAAGATATTGTGGCCATGTGGGGAGAAGGACTAAGAGTCAACAAAGATACCATAGAACTACAAAGCTTGAAGAAATACCTGAAGAAAATAAGGTGATGGATGATAGCTAAAGGGATTAAGCTAAGAAGAGAGCCCAGTTAATATCAGGAATAGATATGTTGAAGCCTAAGGGACTAGGCTTTGCAGAGAGTAGAGCTAATATCATAAACTGAATAGTAAAAGGTACAATTTAGTAAGACATTATATAAGAATAAATGGCAAGGCAAATAATTGGATGAGTATGACTCATTGATGTAACTGATGCAAGGTGAATGGCATGGATAATATTACTTATAAAAGGTATGAGTTCTATAGGATTTTGTTCTATAACTCACAGTTAAGAGTCATAAGATTTCACATGACTGTGCACTTGCGAGTTATAGTTATAATTAGAATGTTTATTGTTGGAATGACTTACATTTGTAACAGATACAATGTTAAATATAGTTTGATTAGTTTGTGATAATATGACTCATGGTTATGAGTCAAATAGGATATTGTGCTTATGTCTTAATATGAGTCATAAGAGGTTTTACATAACCCATAAGTGTGAGTCATAAGGTTAGGGTTAGGTTGATGGGTGGCCTAAGAGTTGAGAGAAGAACTATAAAAGGAGGAGGTTTCCCCTGAGTAATTAGTTCTTCACACAACTATCTAAGTAAATACTCTATCAATATATTCTATTCTCTCTCTACAAATACCTCAAGCACCTTATGTGAGAACCAAGACTACAAAGAAGTAAGTTCCATCAAGCACTATACACTTAGACTATTAGACAGTTAGTGAGTAATATAATATATACTAACTCTGAGTATAAAAGTCAATAGAACTCAGGCTATATCATTACCTGTTGCATAATATAGATAGTCATAGGAGTGATGAATAGAGTCTATCCCTGACAGGATTCTGAGTAAAAGCTGTTATATATTGAAAAGTCTCTCTGCTTACTTTATTATTATACTGATATAAACTGCTTCATCAAGTTATTATATACTTGTTATATCAAACTAAAGTCATACAACTCTATCAATGAATAGGAATAAATTGCAATCCTATGATAAAGAATATAATTTCTATTATATATACATTCTCTTTACCTGTAAACAAAATACAGCTTGGGGTAATAGACTGATGATTGAAAATAGACATCTTGCTTAGATTTGTAAAGAGAAGAAATTTGCTTTATGGATTGGATAAGCTAAACTTTACTTTCTTGAGAGCATATCTGACCAATAAAGTGACTTACTTCACAAAGAGAATATGGTCCTGATCAAGAGCATATGCTCTTTAGCAAATGAATTACTTTGTCAGTAAGATGAAACATATATAACATGCAAGGAATACAGGGACTAGAATATCCACCTGTTCCCAGCTTGAGTGAAAATTATTGCAGTATTGGCAGGAAGTAAATTGAGCACTCAAGTCCTGAATCCTCCTTGTGCTTCTGTCACTTTGTTCCCTCCAACCAGCAGGCTGAAACAGAGAACCATGACCACATACTGGTATCTTCTACTGTAGGCTGACCAATCACTGGCATGCATTTCTGGAGCTAGGATTCCAAACCAAGCTTAATTGCAAGAATAATTGAGTGAAAATATTTCCCTTTGCTTGTTCTGTCCAACTAAACCTTCATTTCCACAGGGGCTGTTGCTGGAAATATCTGCACTAGTAGGCATTAGTGGTATGCATATATAGCCTGTACGTCAGAAATGCATTAGATTTGAAAATACTTTCTCTTATAAATTTCCTTCTGTCTCTCCTTTTACTTCTCTTGTGATACAACTCACTTCTGTACGGTTAACACCAATTACTTGCTATCATTCCTCCTCGCACCATATATTGTATACAACATACTGGTTATCCACGATTATTCATTAGTCCCATAGTGTGTTTGTTTCACTCTGTGAAGCTTCCGACCTGATCATTTCCTCCATTTTCTACAGTTGTGATTTAGAGTTGGGGCGAGTGATGTTATATGAATCTGGGCAAATAGGCCGCTATTCAAATCCCCTTTTCCTTAAGCATCTTGAACCCCTTGTACTTTGAACCACCCGCTTCCCGACGGTGGAGCCAGTCTGGCAATATTTGGTTAAAGAGTTCCCTTGTATGCATTCTATTCCAGTTGTTGCTCTTGTACGGCCAAAGCTCCTGAGTCACTTCCTAACGTATACACGTGAGTGCCAACGCATTATGGTGTTATAGGGTTTGTGCTTTTGGACAACTGCGCTAGCACTGAAAAACAATTCTTAAACAGATTGAAGGAGTTAGATTAAGGTATCATGGGGTAGTTCATAAGTGAGAATCAGCCCAATTATTGGTTGCCTCACTTGTGCTTAGTCAATGCTCAATTTGGAATTTCTGACAACTGCCAAGATTACTGCATTGACAGACTCAAGACCCTTGTATCTGGTTGGTTACCCAATAGTGGGCTTCTTTTTGACCTTATGAATGTTTGATGTAGGGACAAGAAAGTGAAGGGGAAAAAGGACTTTTTGTACTAGTACTTGGGATGTATGTATGAAGTGTCTGAGTGTAGACTTGATATATGTTGGAAACCATGGATGGATGCTGCTTGGTATGCTCACAGTCATTGTCCATTTATCTACCCAGTTGTTTGCTTTGGTTTGCTATTATATTTGTTCGCCATCCCACTGTTTGCTCACCGCACTACAGGAAAGGACTGCAGGAGCAGTTCGGGTGCAGGAATGGTATGGGCATGGGAATGGTACGGGCATAGGAATGGTATGGGCGTGGGAATGGTACGAGCGCAGAAATGGTATGGGTGCAGGAGTCAACGTGACTGCCTGGAGCTATGGGAGTCTTTGTGAAGCTTGTTTTTCATTTGTTTGTTAGCATGGGAGCTTTGCAGAGGAAAGGGGGACATATCAGAAGAGGGTGTGCAAGAGTGGGCAACTAGATGTTTGTGGTATGATGGGAGGATTTCCTTATCATAATTTATATATACTGCTATCTTTACCATTATGTCAGTTAGTTAGTGGCTGTTTGAGAGTTGTGCATGCGAGCAAGAGTATTATTGAATGAGAGAGAGAACTTCTCCACTTTACCCAGCGATCAGAGTTTTCACCAGTCAAGTGACTAATCACTGTTTTCATTGTGTCACAGGCTATCATTCCTCAGTCTAAAGTC
This sequence comes from Choiromyces venosus 120613-1, assembly GCA_003788595.2. Taxonomy (NCBI): domain Eukaryota; kingdom Fungi; phylum Ascomycota; class Pezizomycetes; order Pezizales; family Tuberaceae; genus Choiromyces; species Choiromyces venosus. Next base: position 143,511 of record ML120541.1, on the reverse strand, counting down.
TTTGCCATTTCAAAGGTTATGAGCCCAGCTTGACACAAATTCTGCTACTCTGATTGACCATACCTGACCAACCTTTGACATTATTGTTTCCGTTGACATTGATGATACCTTGTGAAATATGAACCATTGTCCACCACTGATTCATGTTACATAGAACCTCTCTTGGTTAATTGGTCACTCATGATATCCAAAACTACTGGTCAAGAAGTTAACATTCTTGCTGCTCTCAGAATTAAGCCTCTATCGCAAGCTGCCATGTATCAAGAATGGAGGCTAGCTGTGATAGATATCCTTGCTGAGAAGTGATATTGGCTGGTCATTTCTGGCAAGAGTGAATGCCAGATGATGACACCACTCTGGTAACTGAAGCAGCTACACTTTGGGAGGAGAAAGCCAATAAGGCCCAGGGAATACTGGGCAGGCTTTTGGACAATGCACATTGCAAGTTGTATGCAGAGGTGTGTGATCCAAAGGAGTTGTGGGAGAAGTTAGAAAAGAGGTATGCTGGAAAGGATCAGGCTAGGATCTGGTTCCTGCAAGAGGAGCTGTCTAAGGTAGAGTATCGTGATGACAATCGTATTGACTATATCTCCAGTCTTGAGATGCTGTTCCACCAGTTAGCTGCTGCTAGGGAAGTCCAGACTGAGAAGGATAAAAAGTACCTCCTATGATCCAAGCTACCATTACCCCACCACCCCTTCCAGACTACAGTTTTGAATAACTCTGACTATGATGGAATGACACATGATGAGATATGTGACCATCTGATACTCGAGTACCAGCAGTTGACAACAGTTGACACTGGTGAGACTAGAGCGACAAATACCTTCTATGCTGATTGAGGAGGAAAAGAGAAGAGCTAGAAAAGAGATCAGAAGCCAGGAGGTCAGGAACAAAGTGTTGGGAAAGACAGTTGTTTCTATTGTAAAGAGAAGGGTCACTAGGCAAATAAATGTCTAAAGAAGTAGGTTGTAGTGAAGTCTCAGAGAAGAATCTTTTGTGGTAGGAAGTGGGGTCAGAACAATCAGTATAGTCAGAACCATGACACACAGGGCCAGAGTGCAAACGCGGCATTGGTAAAAGGATCACCTCAGGCATGGACTGTGATGGATGAAAAGTCAGCAAACATTTCACAGTCCAAGTGGGTTTTAGATTCTGGTGCTACTCACCATATGTTCTCTGATCATGCTCAGTTCCAAAATCTTACCCATGTTCATAACCAAATCTATATTGCAAATGGAAGTGCAATGACTGCCGAAGATGAGGGTGATGTTCTTTTGACTCAAGCAATGGATGTTGAGGGAGTCACAAATGAGGTTGTGTTGAAAAGAGTATTATTTGTTCGAGAGATGGGTAGTAGTGGGCTTGTATCAGTCTGCTGTATCCAAGCTACTGGGGAAAGAGTTTGCTTTGGTATACCTACTGCCAATATTGTGAGTATCACATATGGGAAGAAACTCTTCAGCATTACAAGACTTGAGTAAAATGTCTATGTCCTCCAGACCTACTCAGACTCAGAAAATATGGAAGCAAATCCAGTAATAGCAGTGACCAAGCATGAGCCATTGTTCGATTGACATCACCACCTAGGGCATATGGGCTTTGATAAAGTAAAATAGTTTACAGAGAACTACATAGAGATTGTGATTGATGGCAACTGCTCAAACCCTACCTGTACTAGTTGCATCACTACAAAGCAAACACACAACCCAAACTCCTCTCCTACTACTCGAGCTACCACTGCACTACTTGATCTAGTTCATACCAATCTTGCTGGACCTATGAAAATGGCCTTCCTGGTAGGGACTTGCTATTTTCTCCTATTTATCGATGACTATACAAGATACACAGTTGTCTACACAATTTGGCAGAAATCAGAACCTTCTCCAAGTTCCAGGAATGTAAGGCCTTGGTAGAAAACTATCACAACTGGAAATCAAGGCTCTGTGAAGTGATAATGGTAGAGAATATACTGGTCAGGTTTTCTCTAAGTTTCTTCATGATTGTGGTATCTCATAGGAAAAGACTGCCCCTACTCACCAGAAAAAATGGAGTTAGTGAAAGAGCAAACTGGATATTGATTGGGCATGACAAGGCAATGATTGTAGACAATCAGTTGCTTGATAAACTCTGAGCTGAAGCAATCTATACTGCTATTTACCTCAAGAACCGAAGTACTACTACAGCCATTTCAAAAGATACTACACTCTATGAAGTATGGACAAGTCACCATTATAACCTCTCTCACCTTATTCCTTTTAGCACTCAAGCCTTCCACCATATCCTAAAAGCCAAGTGGAGTAAGTGGAAGAATAGTGGTGAGAAGTACCAAATAGTTGGCTATGAAGAAACAAACCAATATAGGGTAATGATTGAAAGGAAGGTTTCAGTGTTTAGGGATATTAGAGTAGTAAAGGACTCAAAAGAGGAAGGAACGACAGAGGACAAGGGAGAAGTATTGGAGACTGAATCTGATGAGGGCAGGGTTGAAGAGACTCAAGACACTACTACTCAACTACTTATTGCTCCACTACCTATTGCTCAACCACCTATTGTCTCTCCACTGCAACCACTACCTCACATACTAGAAGGAAGCAATACTTCACTAGCATTATCCCAGACCCTGTTGAGAAAATGCAGGAAAGTTTACTTCCACTCACTTTCAACATGAAGCATTCCTTGCTACCAAATTCTTAGATACCGATGAGCCTAAGCTCATATTTAGAAGCAATTAACTTGGCAATGGCAACAGAATAGATCATGGCAATTAATGAGGAGCTAAAATCAATTATCATTAACCATACTTGAGACATAGTATATCTACCAAGAGGGAGAGCACTGGTGAAATGTAGGTGGGTATTTACAGTCAAGTAGGGAGCTAGAGGTGAAATCAGAAGATACAAGGTTCATTCAGTTACCAAAGGATTTACACAGTAATATGGCATTGATTACCTAGAGATATTTACCCTAGTTGTCAAGCTCACATCACTTTACATTATTCTCTGTTTAGCTGGAGCTTGAAAATATGAAATAGGTCAGACTGATATTATAGCAGCATACCTACTGGGCAACCTGGAAGAAGAAATATTGATGGAAATTCCAGAGGTTTTAGCTGTGGGAAGTGATAGTACTTGTTTGAGGAGAAAGAAAGTATGTAAGTTCTGGAAAGGCTGGGATGGACAGAAGAAATCGTGGAGAATTTGGAATCAAGAGTGGGACCGACACTTGGTAGGAAAATGTAGTTTCAGGAGAAGTGTGGAAGATCATGCTTTATATTTGAAGAACTCAGAAGATAGAAAACACAGTTGCTGGGTACTCATTTGGGTAGATGATGTTTTTTGGATTGGACCCTGGTTTATGGTGAATGAAGCAAAAGCATTGCTGGCAGAACAGTTCCCAATCACAGACCTAGGAAAAGCTCACTTCTTCCTTGGAATTGAGATTACTCGAGAGTCTGGGCAAGTTATGGTAAATCAAGCTGCTTATATTCAGAAAATGCTTGAATGATTCAATCTAGCTAACACATTCACCATCTCAACATTACTAAATCCTGGAACTAAGCTTGAAGTAAATGTTGAACATGACTTGGAGGCAGATAAACAAGAATACCAGAGTATGATCAGAAGCTTGATGAATCTCATGCTATATACAAGACCTGATATTGCCTATGCAGTTAAATCCCTAAGTCCATTCAACAGTGGATCAAAGACCAACCAGATGATTGCCACAAAATATCTAGTCCGATATGTAAGCAAAACTGCTAGTCTGAAATTAAGACTTGGTCCCTTTACCAACACCACTGTGCACCTGATATGCTATAGTGATGCTTATTGGGCTAGTGACTTGGATACTTGGAAAAGCACTAGTGGCTATGTGTATATGATTGAGGATATAGAGGGATCTATAAGAAGCAATTTGGGTTTCCTGGTTTATCATAGAATTGCAAAATAGCAACCATGAAAATGCTATCAATCCAGGAGACCCTACTGAAGACCCAGTTGAAACCCCATCCCAAGACTCTACCCAGCCAGTACCTATTACCAAAATCTACATTAACAACCAAAGTGTGATCGCTCTCACTCACAATCCTGAATTTCATGCTCGGACAAAACATATTGCAATCCAAGAACACTATATCAGAGAAAAGATATCAACTAGCGAAGTCTCCTTGCAGTACCTTCACAACAGTGATATTTATGCCGATTGTCTGACAAAAAGCCTGGGTTGGGAAAAGGTAGAAAGGTTCTGTACTGGGATGGGAGTGTGCTGAGCATGCATGGGAGTATGCTAAGTGTGAGTAAAGTTAGGAAGTCACAAAGATCAGAGGAAGAGTAGTGGTGAAGGTTTTTTTTTTATTCTTTTACTTTTTTTATATTTTGGTTGAGCATGACTCACAGAGTGGGAGTGTTGGAAACTGTGGATACTGCTTGGCATGCTGACAGTCATTGTCCATTTATCTACTCAGTTGTTTGCTTTTGTTTACTATTCTATTTGTTTGCCATCCCACTGTTTACTTGCTGCACCACAGGAGGGGACTGCAGGAGCTGTTCGGGTGCAGAAATGGTATGGGCATGGGAACAGTACAGGCATGGGAATGGTATGGGTGTGGAAATGGTACAGGCACAGGAATGGTACAGGCATGAGAACAGTACAAGCATGGGACCAGTACAGGTGTGGGAATGGTATGGGTATGGGAATGGTACAGGCATAGCAATGGTATGGGTGCAGGAGTCAATGTGACTGCTCGGAGCTATGAGAGTCTTTGTGAAGCTTGGTTTTTATTTGTTTGTTAGCATGGAAGTTTTGTGGAGGAAAGTGGAACTTATCAGAAGAGGGTGTGTGAGAGTGGGCAACTAGATGTTTGCAGTATGATGGGAGGATTTCCTTATCATAATTTATATATACTCGTGTCTTTACCATTGTGTTAATTAGTTAGTGTGTCTGAGAGCTGTGCATGCGAGCAAGAGTGTTGTTGAATGAGAGAGATCTTCCCCACTTTACCCAGCAATTAGAGTTTTCACCAACCAAGTGAATAATTGCTGTTTTCGTTGTGTCACAGGCTATCATTCGTTGGTCTAAAGTCTTTGCTGTTTAAAAATATACAGGTGTAGCAAGAAGATATTTATCTGGAAAGGGACCAGGTGTACCACAATTACATGCCTTTGTTGTTTTCATTTGAGTGTATTTCAAAAGTGAAAATGTTTGTATTCTGACACCTGCTCTTGTAATTGGGTTGGTAGTGAGGATGAATAAGTATAGTAGAGACTTAAAGATAATATTCCAAACTCGTTCTCTATATCCTCGAAACAAAGGGAAGGCTATCCTCTATATATCCCCTTCTAATGTTACACAAGCAACCGTCCCATACCAAAGAAATATCAATAGGTCATACACGTGATTTATACCTGAGTCATACCTTCCTAGTCATACATACAAGGACTGCTGTGGAACGTCTTGAATGGGCGAGGGAAATGCACTGCAGAGAAATATTTTACAATAGAATTTCAAGGTAACTTTGATTTTTGAAAAATGCAGAATAAATTCACACGTAATGTGAGTGATTGTTCGTGATAGTGGATTTCACTTAATCTTTTTTGGCCACGTTCTACTATTACAGTAACCCTAACCCACCAAATCTAGCTGTGAGAAGGAATCTGAAGAGGGAGGCAAACTATATGATTGGGCTTCGCCCAATGAGTCATATATATGAGTCATACAACGAAAGAAAATCGTACACTTTAACAAAAAGAAAATACAAAAAAGGAAGAGCAAACTGCCGGTCACACTTACTCACACTTCCACTTCAAGATTAAAAATGCCTTTATTGGGCAATCCACTGGGTTCGTTCATATCTCTGCAGATGTTATTCGTCTTACAGGCTACATGACCATCGAGCTCAGGGAAATTTTGGAATCATGAGATGCCTTTCATATGTCAGTACTGAGGGTTAACATAGTGGTTTGTTGAAACACTTTGTCGTTGTGAAGATCCGAAGAACAAATGGCGCGTGACCATTCACACAAATGTCTGCTTGAAGTGAAAGCAATGAACCTTCATCAAACAACCGACAGTTAATCTCGTTTTCAACCTCCAAATCTACCAGTTTCCATATAATGGTGCCTTTGATCATCCTCAAGAAACCATGCACTCAATATTCCGCTATATATCCACATAAACATATGGTAATCTAGTAGAGGCTGATAATACCTTAGATACGCAATGAACAGTGGTTCCTCGCCTTCCAGAAACCGCGCAGTCAAACAACCGGAAGATGAATGCCATGCGACCGTTATTGAGGGTCTTCTGTCAACTTCTGAAAATCCTGGAGCAGTCAATCATGCCACTTACTCAATACTCTTTGGTCTCTACCGGCGGGCCCTGGAGGCCAGAAGTATAATTGAGCGCACAGTGTCCCTAATTCCCCACCTGGAGGCGCAGTGCGAAGAGTACCTCACCCAGGAGATGCATTATGTTTCAGACGCCTACTCCAGCGCAATCACAAATGAAAATCCTGCCGGGGCTCAGAAGCAGATTGAAGAAGCAATTGCCCGGATAGAGGTTTTTTACAAAGACCTTGTCAATAGATGGCCAGCATTGCGCTCTGGACGTCGTCGGGCGATCTCGGAGCCTAGCCATCTCCCTGTATTTTTTGTTGCCCCTAATTCTGCCGGACGGGTTGGAGAGAGCAGTACAATGGCTGCTCGTCGAAAACAGGAACAACAGCAAAATACATCCCCGAGATTCCAGTCTGGCCCTCGACGTCCTGTAATCTTTGTTGCTGCTAGTTCTTCCACACAATCTGGTGAGTGCAGTGCAATGGTTGCTCATCTGGAACAGGAGCAACAGCAAGGTAGATTGTCGGCTGTCCAGCCGGAAGAGCCTGAAAATAATCCTGCTGAACATGGAATGATACATCCTGAAGAGCCGGCTGCCTTTACGTCTACACCTCCCGTTCGCAGGGCCACCTTTGGAGACACAACGGTTCTTGCTCATCCGTCCACTAGTTCAGGATTCCGGAGACCATTAGCTTTTAGGTCCGTTGTTGGTGCATTGAGAAGAAGCCTAGGAGAGACCAGGCTCGAGAAGGTGAAGGAGCTTTGGAGGAGAGCAAGAGATCACTTGAAGAAGAAGGATTCGAGCTCTTAGCCTGCCTCGAGATCATTCTAGGGAAGGGGGGATGCGCTGCAGGTGATCTCAGGAGGTTGTTTTGAATTGTTTGTGTCCAATTTGTGGGGATCTTGATGGCAGTAAGAAGGGAGGGCTCTCTCTAGCTTTTTCGTCATATCTGCCTTCGAGGAATTATTTAATAACCATTGAATTTAACTAAAAGATCAAAAAAACAAAAAGAAATTATTAAGCTGGAAAATAATTCTCTGGCCAACTTTGTCATCGTTGTATAGAGAACAAAGTGACGTCTGCACTATAGAGTACAAGGGGCCGAAACGGACTTGACCAGATTAGGTAAAGCGGATCTAGATTGAGGATTCTTGGCACACACTAGAATTTGATTAAATGCAGGCTCTCTGAAACCGTTGTAGTTAGTTCTTAGATTATACAGTTCTTGTAAACGCCAAAAAAACAGATGCAAAGCAGGCATAACACGTCCCGAAACCACCTAAACCTTGCCCTGAGCTACCGTGACTTTAACCCTCGCCTCACTTTGTAAAATACACACATCAGCTAATGAGCTTTGCAATGGATTAACTGCAGTCAGTGATCTCAAGCGGCCAGTCCGTCCGGCTTTGGGTACGGCCGGCATGACCCAGGCTTTTCAAAACCAAAGCCGGGCCCGGCCTGTGCCGCCTGCATGCTTTGTATGTGGCTGATACATTGTGATTCCATATCCGCTGGATATCCATGGATGGCCTGGCTATCTGTGGGTTATGCAGTCGGGTTTAAAATAAGTGGTATGCCAACAGCACAGCCTGGGCATCTGCGGGTTTTACCTGGGCATCTGGCAGCTTCGGCCTGGGTTGCCTAACCTCTCGACCTGGCCGTTTCCTGGGCGCCGCCAGGGTTTGGCGGCCGAAAATAATTTCAGCCGGACTGACCCAGGCTCTTCAGAATCATGGGCGGAGTGGCCGGACTGCCGACCTGCAGGCCGGACCATGGGTCGGACTGGCCGCTTGGGATCACTGACTTCAGTACCTCCGGTTCTCCCCTCATTGCCGGTCCGGTGGCTCGTTTCCGAATTTCAGGGCTTTTAATAAGCGGTCCTTACACTGTATTTATCTAATAATTTTATCAACTTATTTGTTGCCGATTGATGATACCGCCTCAGCCCAGAGTACTGAAAGGACAAGATCGGGTCTCGACCCAAAACACAAAAGATGGAGAAGGTTCACTTCTCCAAAGGCGAACAAACATAAAAAAGGGAATCGTTCGTCAAAAAAGGAACAAACACTGCCAGATGTGAGCAAACACCGCTCACACCGCTGGAAGTTGGATGGTCGTCAAAGGGGAAAACAGGTCCGTTGTAGGGAATCACACTTGAGAAAGAAACAAAAGAAAATCGGAAAAGGGAAAACAAAAATATATTCCCGTTGTTGATGCTTCGTCCTTTCGTCCGTTCCATTCGTCTCTTCGTCTCTTCGTCTCTCTCTGTAAAAACTATGTGTGGTTGGTCCTTACAGGGGAATCCACAATGCGGCAACCCACAAAAATAAAAGACAACGTCCCCACAGTAAAACCTAGCTACAACTACCCAGGCCAACAAAATAAAACCTAACTTTTCTCTCCCTAACCACAAACAATTTGTCGCCCCCACAACACCCTATCGCACCCCCGATGCATAGATCCCAAAATTTACTGGCCATTGAGAAAAGCAATCTGAGCACCCCCTCCTCCCCCCCTCCTCCTAAACCTATGCACTTAAATCCTTGGGGCCCCACCTAACGAAATGCGAACATACCATTATAACTTATGTAATCGGATTGAGGACCCACATCAACCCAAGCCTCGGTCGTCTCCACCTCAACCTCATCATCCTCAGCCCGCAGGCTTCCAACTCCTCCCACTCCTCCCTGGTCATATACTGGGAGAACCAATCTGAACCCTCAATCGGCCACCGATCGTCATTTCCCGCTTGCAATATCTCCCAAGCTAGAAATTCACAACGCGTAGCTGCCTCCATGTCCGCCGACGTGCGGGTGCTCTCATCCTGATCTAATATCCAGCCAATTGCCCTGTTGATCTGGAGCAGCTTGTATACTTGATACTCTCTCTTACCGATCTGACGGACGATGTGCTCCGTCATGCCATCCAGAGCAGCGTTAGTATCGACCCCGGGGAAGGGCATGAGTCGGGTGAGGACGTTGAATACGCTCTCGCCGGTCTGGATATAACGATGGAGGTAGTATGCGTGGTGCAGGATCATGTTGAATTGAGTGACGAGGAATTGGATTTCGGGGGTGGGGGTTGTGTGTGAGCGATGCGTTTGGTCATCACCCCCTTCCGGAGTCTGGATTTGCTGCCTGTCTGTCATTCTGTATTTAACGCTCGAAATGTAAGAAGGTCTATAGTTGTGAAAGTCGAGTGACAAACACTGTCTTGGTGAGATGTCGGGTTCGTAAAGAAATTGAGATGAGCTTTCTTTCTTGCTTAAACGATTGATTGTGTGGTGATTGGACATAAAAGAGATGAGCACTCGGATGAGTGGCCTCCAATTCCGACTGGATATGCTCTGTGTCTGTTTCTATATTGAGACAATACTATTGCAGCCTCCCTCGGAAGGAAATTCAACGCCCAGGCGCCGAATTCTGCGTTCGTTTCTTTTACTTTCTGTTGGAAGTATCACAGGAGGCGAGCACGAGCGTGATTGCGAGAGTGAATACTTAGTTGATTGTTATTGTTGAGGATTAAGTTAAGAGAGGTTAGAAGGAAGTACAGAAGAGGGAACTTAAGTAACAGGACTTAGAAGTAAACACAGGAGGGTAACCTTGTAGTAACGCGACACAGGATGATTACATCATCAGGACGTGCAACCACTATTTCTAACACTTTCTTCCCTCTAACCAGTTTGCTAAAAGGATGAAACATCCCTACGGCTCTAGGTTAACAGATATTGGCTGGTTTTTCTGCAGCCAAAATTTGTAACTAAACAGAATTGTCAGAAGAATGGAGGGAAAATGTTTCCCTTTGCTTCAGGGGTTGATAGATAATCTTAATTTCCCTCGGTTTCATCATCAAAGTCCGAAAATGAGTGATATCATATGAACTTTGGCGAGCAAGCCTCGCTTCCGATCTCCTTTTGTATACCTCTTGGACCCCTTGTACTTTAGACCACCCGCTTCCCCACGGGGAAGACTATCTGCTAACATCTGCTTAAATACCTTCCTAAGATGCATTCTATTCCAGTTCTTGCACCTGTATTGCTAAAGCCCCGTTGGTTTTATCGTAACAGGAGCAGGCGAGTGTGAGTGCGTCATAGAGCGATGGGTTCTGTTCCTTTGCACAACCGGGTGAGCACTGAAAAACAATTCATAAGCTGACTGGAGGAGTTAGAATACGGTATCGTGGGGTACAGAATGTTGAATGTCACCAACTATCACTCGGTGTACTCGGGAAGGGTTATGTAGAAAATGGAGGAAATGATCGGTACGGAAGTTTCACAAAGTGAAGCAAACGCAACAAGGAAGTAATGAGTAATCGTGGATAACAGGTATGTTGTACACCGTATATAGTACAAGGAGGAATGATAGCACGACAAGTAATTTGTATTAACCGTACAGGAGTAAGTTGCATTGTGAAGGAAAGAAAAGAAGAGAGAGAAGGAAATTTTTTAAGAGAAAGGTTTTCAGAGGTAACGCATTTCTGACGACCAAGTTACGTGTGTGTACCACTTGTGCCTGCTAGTGCGGATATTTCCAACAGGTTATCAATGTGGGTATTGATATGGGGCAATAGGGATAGGTAGTATGCACGGTGCTAGGACATAGGTGATGGGCGTTGGGATTGCAGCGGTGATAGGAGAAGTGGTATCTGGAGAAGGGGCAACAGAGCAGTTGGTTATTGGCTTTGCCGATGGTCGCTGGAGGTTATGGATGGTTTGACGGAGTTTGTACGAACAATGGACAATGGTGGAGTGCAAATGCCTAGGGAGGTGATTGGCTCGCCGCAATTTCAAATTTTGGCCATCTCAAATTGCAATTTGAAATTACTGCAGGGTAAAATTTGAAATTGTAAATCTGAAATTTTGACGAGCCAAGTAGGTACAGAATTGTCAGAATCAGAATTTAAGAAAATGAGGCTCAACTAAATTTAATTATTGAGAGGAATTAGGGTGAAGAAGAAAATTTTTTTTTTTATGATAGCAATCTACCCATAAAGAGGCTGTACTATATACCATCTACATAGGTAATTCCAAACAATTGAGGCCAATCACAATTTACAAAATTACGAGATACCAATAATAATAACCACAAACTCAAAAAAAATGAACATACCAAATCATTTAGAGTGGTTGTTACTATGACTGACAAATTATGAATAATGAAATAAATGAGATGAAAGAGATAGCAGATATTCTTGAGCTTGGTACCACTGCACTACAAGCAATTGCTGCACTATTATCAATACAAACAGGAATCTACAAGCAACTAACTACATAACAACTACAACCAAAACATACATCACAGATGAGTGGCCAGCAGTATAATATTGAGCATATAGCCTCTACCCTTGTGAGGTGTATCCTTGAATACCTTCATATACTACTTGAACTTTTCTGATTATTGGCAAGCTTGTTCAGAGAAAAGGGTCTTCTTAAAGACTCTCATAATACTACTATTGCGCATTAGCTCCATATATTTGTGTTCATTGTTACATCATGCTCATCCTAATGAATAGTACAAGAGCAATTCTAACACTCCTTAGAAATGATTAGTTGATTGTTCAAAGACATTTTGAATGCAATAAACTAGCTGGCACCACACTTCATCTGGCTTCTAACAGTTAGCAACATAGACCTTGATGATGTACCATCAGAGATTTCAACAAATCCAAAGTTTTTCCCATTTTTTTCAGAATTGTATTGGAGCAATTGATAGGTCTTTAATTCCTTTCAAGGTATCTGCAACTAAACCTTCAGTCAATAGAACAAAGAAGTGCTTTGCTGCCCGCAATATATTCATTGCCTGCAGTTTAGATTGTAAGATTATATTTGTTTTATCTGAATGGGAGTAATCAGCTCACAACTCATAAGTGCTAACTAATACTTGTGATACAGACTTTCAAACCTGAAGCAGGAAAGTCTACTTGCTGATGTAGGGTATACAATATCACCAGAATACCTTACTCTCTATAGTGGTATTCACTATCATTTGAGAGAGCAGCTAATACAGAATCAGGTTTAAGTTTCTCCTATAATGATATTTTTAAATTTAAATGTCCAATACTAACCTTATATTATTTTCTAAAAGACCACAAAATGCTAAAGAGTTGTTTAATCTCCATCATAATTCTGCCATAAATTGTATAGACAAGACTCTTAGTATTCTTGAAACAAGATTCAAGATACTATAACTAGCTTCCAATTATTGTACTATAACTTTAGCTGCAATTTTTAATGGTATCTATTGTTTTCTTAAAAACATTACATTTGATGCTATTCTATTTTCCAAGCAGGAAACTATTTTTACTGACACCAAATGAGTACTCCAAGAGGTAGTTATACAAGTTATACAATAAGTGCTAAGTTCCACAGAGTGAAAAAAATGAGGGGAGAAGTTGAGAGATATAATTGCTATAGAGATATGGGAGGATTATCACATCCTCCATCTCTGCTATACTTCCAGTTATTGAAATTCATTTCCTATTTGGGAATAACTCAATACTACTGTGAGAAACATTGAACAGTTTTTTCTTCCTGCTCCTCCATCTAGGTGAGGGCAAGGTAGTCCACTTTCCATCTCCCTTTTGCCCTTTGGTATCTCTTTCCAACTTTCTGCATTGTGATTTACCCTTTTGAGGATCCCCATCATACCATCTCAATATCTCACAAGGATGAACACCCTCATTACCCCACTCCAGACCTTAGTTAAAGAATTTCCTTCATCAGAAAAACATCCTCCCTCTCTCCCCACCTCCAAGGAGGATCAACTAGTACCCTACTACCTTCGATACACTCCCCATTAACATTCAAACTCTGGAATCCCTCCCAGCAGTCATGTTTTCTCTCCTCTAATAAGGGACCACATGAGAGACATGGTAATCTTTTTGATTAGCTACAGATACTACACTTTAACTTCTTGGGAGAGCAGGCTCGAACATAGCTTCTGGACACAAATGCAATTCCCACTCCTCCTCATTGCCTTTCTTCATTCATCTTGCCCCACAACCTCTAATACTAGGAACCCCCCCCTTCTACCTCCCACTGCTTAGTGGCTGCCATGGTCAACCTTGGCCATAGTTGGTACCTTACTGCTACCACTATCTACTTCCCACCCTCAGTATTTTCTTTTCTGCCCCCCCCCCCACCTGAGGTGTACCCTTTATGGGTTTACATTAGTTTCCTACCTCATCTAACAATGTTGGATTCTTCCCTCCCCTATATCTCTTCCACCATACTTAGCAGCAACTATGGTCAACTTCAGCCATCAGCTAGTGCCTTACTGCTTGTCAGTTAGCATCCTCTCCTCACTTCCCTCCTTGGGTCTACCCCCTTCAGGCCATCAATTCATCCCTCCCCTCACCTCCTGGTATTGAGCTCTATACTCTACCTGCTAGCTTCACTCTACTTTCTCTCACTTAGCTTCAGTCATGGTCAGCTATGCCTATGTACCCTTGCCACCTACCCACTACCTATTCAGGACCTGCCTCTATATCGACTATCTCCCTGGTACTGACTGCTGAGTATGTCCTGTACTACCTACATCAGCCTCCTAGATTTTATTTTGTGGTTGGCCACATCCTCACCCTCTGAACTGGATTCCTAACAGCCACTACTGGATCAGCCACTGTGGCTGTTCATTTCTTACCTTATGTTTTGTTTTTGTTTCTATACTTTATATTTTTCTTAGGCTCACCTAGGGATTTTATGAATTTCTTTTCTTTCATTTATTAGTCACTATGAGCAGTGCATTGACATTTTATCAGATGGGAGATCAAGGCTGTAATTTCCTTTGTTAGTTTATTTGAGATTGAGGTTTTATTTTTGCCATAGCTTCTATAGCTACATGCATATTGTTGTCCCTTAACAACAAATAGATTAGGTAAAAAAAATAAACAATAAATAAATATAGTAGGATTAATAGAGAATTATAGAGGAGAGGAGATTTGAGAGAGAATAGTTGCCATAAGATTGTAACCATGATTAGTCCTATATTTATTTTTATAAATAATACAAATATAATTTATACCTTACCAGTATTAGCAGTTTGTAAGTTAATAGTATTCTTTATCTACTCAATCTTGAAATCTGCAGAAAGAACTATCAATATAATACACTCAATCAGATACTATTTAAATACAGATATTACTACTTTTACCTCTACCATTACAATTTCTCCTATTGTATAGAGTGACTTAATTACTTCTAAATAATCAGTGTATAGTTTAAATTCCAGAGGAATATCTGTTATCTTTGAGGATTTTAATACTCCCCCATCCCTATCACTACCCTCTTTTGAAGATCCACTCCCACTATAATTTATACTACAAGTATGCTTATAATAACTTCTTGCTAACATATCATTGATTAAATCCATCATACCTTCCTTTACCTTACTAGCTATTCCTGTAATATTTTCTAAATCCTGATTGACTAATTGAGAAAAGGTTAAGTACTTTTTTAAAGACCTCAAAAGAGCTGTAGCAGTATTAAATTAATCCAAACAAGCTAATTCAAGTACCTGACTAGTGTCTTTAACTTTATAAGGTATATTATATCTTAACCACTAACTGGCATACTCTGTCCTGTACTTATTTGTATCTGAGCTATCTCTCTCATCTCTTTTATATTTACTAATACCTCTACTACTAACACCTCTATCATCAATACCACCAATACTACTACTATCCCTAATACTACCAAAACTACTAGTACTACCAAAATTACTGATACTACTAATACTAAATACTACTAATACTACTAATGCTACTACATCAGCAAAAATATTATCTTGCACCCAGTGCATTCTCTGCATCTGACACACAGGATGCCTGTAATGATAACTATTAACCAGGACATGCTGTCGAACCGATGTAGTGTCCTGAGGTCGAGTGGTATGCCTGGTGCATCCTGAGAGTATCTGGACATGGTCCCCTATGCCAAGTGCACTCTGACAACATCTGATTCTGCACTCTTACATCCTAACAACATCTGATCCTTGGGTGTTGCATCAGAACAATGTCTGATTCTCAGGTATTGCATCCCAACACCATCTGAGCCTAGCCTATTGAGACTAGATGCTACTTGATCCTAAGCTCTTACATTGTACTGACACATAATTCTGGCATCTTCTGTCATTGCATCACATCCTTACCTGTATGCATTGGGATTCCATGATACACATGATGCATGACCTAGCATCGCCTATCCTTAGGCTTTTCTATCCAGATTCTTTCAATGTGATGTTCCTCTTGTCTAGATCCCCACCTGTATACATGATGCATCCAGATTCCACCTTGACCACGATGTCTCATCTTGATGCTACTCCTTCATGTCTGGCCCTCCTCAGGATGCCTTTCAAAGTGTGGTCAATTACTGCTGATGCTATCTACACATTGCATCCAGTATTGTCCAATCTTCCTAACTTCCTCCTGATATCCAATATACTACATTGTGATTGTCCTGACACCCTCCAAACAGCTAGCTTTCATATATTCTACAGTGAATATGGCTCTGATTATTCCTTTGCACTACGTCCTTTGATTTCTATTGTAGTATCATCATAGTAAGCTAAATTAAATCAATTACTCATAATCTTTACATGTTCTCAATTCCCCTTAATCACCCTTGGTGATGGTCCCACCCCCATGCTCATCATCATCTGGCTTACAATGACATCCCTGCTGGTGCTACTTGCCCTTCCTGAGAAGCCTCAAGGCTCAACGAGACCCCATGAGATAGAGAAGCGATGGTCACTGAGTCTGACAGCAGTCATACGGTTAGATTATGTGAGTTATCAGGACTCAGAAGATCTGAATCTTTTAACTGAAGCTCCTGGGCTACCAACATCGGGCTCAAGTCAAACCAGCTCTCAGTTTCAGGCAACGGATTGTGACATTCCTGATATCCTACTAGGTCCAAGTTCCAGTGATTAGTATGTCACAGTCTAGACTATGTAGAAGTGTCATTGGATATCTGACTCTTGATCTCAGTACTTACAGATTTTCAATCATTGTTGTATCCTTCACAGCAGTCCCCCTGCTCTCTGTGAACTTGCCCTATTCTCTTATTAATTGTTTCTTGAATATTTTAAATAATCATATCCTGGATCCTCCATCGGCACTTACCCCAAGTTTTTTTTGCTGGTCAAAAAGGTCTTGAATTTGGTAACAAGTTAGCCACATTGGTCGCAAATGAACAATTGTATGATTCGGTGACATACCCCTGGCTGCCTCAGGCTTGAAGTCCCTGGGCTCCTGATATATTCCCGTTTGCCATGTATGCAGTGTATGGTAGATTATGGTGCATGTCATGCTGATTATAGTGCCATTGATGCATGTAAGAAACTCGAGATCTACAATACCTTGCATCTTCTTCCCTGCAAAGTACTCATGGAAAATTGCCTCCAGAATCTGGGGCACAAGGGATTGTAATGTCAAGCCCTAGGTTACAACCAATTATGGTCAGTAGCAGTCACTATATGGTAGGCATCTGGTGGAGACACACATCGTACCCTCCAGGGTCACACATAAACCTTTCCCATTCCGACAGATAATCGACTTTGTGCACCATAGCTGTAGGATCTTCCAGCAGACTGTATAACTTTACAATCTCTTTCGTCACCTCATGTTCAAACTGGGATCGTACCCTACAGTGTTTTCGGCATATCTTTCTAGTTTAGTATTGCATTCTGTGTTATATCATATATGCCTGAGTCTACTTATCAAACTAATGTACTGCTTTGAGGGTTCCATGTTTTTAGTATCCACAATATTAGCAAGCATGATATCCCAAACTTTGTACATTTAGGCCATCAGAGCAACAACATTCAGGAGTAACTGCTCAAAAGGGTTGTACTGTAGAATCAGTATCTTTGCCTCATCTAATATGTCTCTTGCCACACCTGTCACTATATTTTGCTGAGAGTGAGGAGCTGGACTAGAGATCAGGGTAGCCCATACAGGACCATACAAGCTACCCTGTGGGGATGATAACCATGCATCACTCGATGAGGGGAACATTAGAGGACTGTAGGCTCTCTGCTGAATTATGCATCCAAGATCCATGGTTGTATGCCGAGCAGGTCCTCTCTCCTGGGACACTGATATGGTTGCAATACCTATAGTTCTTGCCTGATTGTCCCTCTTTCTTGTAGCTACTTGTGAGCCATGATCACATCTTGATCTGAGGCTATCTGCAATATCGATGCCTTCTGCATCAGGTTCGGTGTCTGATTCTTTTTTGTTTGGCCTATGTCAGATTTAGTACTCATCACTACTATTATCCAATAAATAGACTGTTTGGGTATTTGGTTGATCATTGGGTTCAGTTTCACATTCTGCATATACTGTGGTCAGCATTGTAACCTTCTATGGGTATTTTGGTGCTCTTCCTAGTAGGCTTGTAATTGGTGGCGAGAAGAATCCCCAGTTGTGGATGCATCTTGAGATTCATTTTGATGCATTGTGGACTCCCTTTTCTCGTACCCATGGTACCGGATTGCACATTGCATCTACCTCTGTATAGATTGCCAACTTGGGGCACTGGCTGACTGCATGTATTGGCCTGTTGCTTATTCATGGTGTAATAGGTTAATTTGAGTAAGGTAAGTTAGGATTCAGGCCAGAGTACAATCGTTTGTATCTCAAGCACAGTTTGGTGAAAATGAGAAGTTTCCATATTTTTCTCGTGTTGTATATGATGTGTCAGGTCTTATACAAAAGGCTCCCCAGGGGGGGGTGGGGCAGGATCACAGACTATCATTTGTTATTAAAGCAAAAGATTTTCCAGCAAAATGGCATTTTCAGAGTGTTCAATATTATATTGGTTATAATCTAAGCATTCTCAACTATGATTAGACTCAAGACTCTAGCATGAAAAGTTTAAATGAAATGAGGGTGATGCTAGAGTGGGTGGCTTAATAAAATCTAACCATGAACGGTATTGTTTACCAACACTATGGGTGCTAGAGTATTCTCAAGTTGCCTAACTAGCACAAGAAGTGTCTGAAATTGTCTACTGGTGTCAAGTCAACACAGCTGAATACCAGAGAGGCTAAATTCAAGCAATCTAACCTACTCCCACATGGATGTTTGTGATGAGATAGATAGGGGTTGTAGTGTGGCAGTTCCTCACCAACTTCAAACCCCGGTCCAGCTCATCACTGATGTCCATACCAGAGTAAACAATCTACTCAGATGGTCAGCCAATGATAGGTGACACACCAGATACTAAAGGAAGGTGGCTGAATGCTATTACTATTATTACATACTGTAGTCTACTGTACTAGACACTCAAGATCAAAATAGTAAGCCATGAGAGACATCAAAGCAAGGGTGTCAAATGGTATAATTAGTATCTCTTACTAGGCACTTGAGATCAAAACATCTAGCAATAGGAGATGCCAGGTGTGTCAATTGGTATCATTAGTAGCTAATAAGTACAGGCTAAGAACTACTAGCTAAACCTAGTAAACAAATCCCGAAATGGGAAACAAAAATAAAACGAAACTTGTGAAATCAAATAGCAAAAAAAAACAGACTAAGAAATTCTACCTAAGAAAAAAGTATAATCTACAGTGGGGAAAATTATTTTGCATCTATAAAATAGTGTCATGATATGTTGAGACATTACACCATGACATATATCTACAGCTATCATGATCAATCGCTATAGAAATATATGTCACAGTATAACATCTCTACATATCACAACACTATTTTATATAGGTAAATAAAATAGTATTGCGACCATAGTACCACCAAAAGGGGATTTGATTTCTAAATGCAAAAGATATTTGTATACCTATCATGGTATACAAATATCTTTTGAATATATAACTAAAATCAGCTTTTCACCATACTGTTATGGCGATGCTTAGGACATTGTATGGTAATGGTGCCAGGAGGTATCGATAATACAGAAATTTATGTTATCGATGCCTCTTGGTATCACTACAATTGTATGGCCAAAAGCCAATTTTATTGGATATACAACTAAAATGTGCTTTCCGCCATACTGTTGTGGTGACTCTGGGGCCATCCTGCAGTGATGCTGCCAAGAGGCATCAATAATACAGAAATATATATTATTGATACCTCTTAGTATCACGACAACAGTATGGCCAAAAGGCAATTTTATTTGTATATTTAAAATATATTTATATACCTATCATAGTATAGAAATATATTTTGAGTGTACAAATAAAATCAGCTTTTCACTGTACTAGTGTGACAACACTGGGGACATCGTACTCAGCTGCCAAAAGAGGTCAATAATGCAGAAATATATGTTATTGACTCCTCTTGGTATTATGATAATAGTATGGCCAAAAGCTGATTTTGTTTGCATATTTAAAATATATTTATATACCTATCATGTTATAGAAATATATTTCGAGTGTACAAATAAAATGGACTTTTTGCTGTACCTGTGTCATGACACTGGGGACATTGTGCAGCTTGACTGCCAAGTGGTATCGATAATATAAAATATATGTTATTGATGCATCTTGGTATTATGACACCAGTATGGCAAAAAGCCTACTTTGTTTACATATTTAAAATGTATATATATACCTATCATGGCATAGAAATACATTTTGAATATACAAATAAAATTTGCTTTTCTTAGTACTAGTCTCATGATGCTCAGGATGTTGTTATGCTCAGGACATCATATGGCTCAGGTGCCAAGAGGTGTTGATAGCACAGAAATATATGTTATTGATATCTCTTGGTATTACGACAACAGTACAGCCAAAATCTGATTTTATTTGTCCATTCAAAAGATATTTCTATACCTATCAGGGTATAGAAATATCTTTTGAATATACAAGTAAAATGGGCTTTATGCCATACTCTTGTTGTGATGCCAGGGATGTCGTACTGCATATATAGTTCCATGAAATACGCTTTTAAGTTGCACTTTTGACCCCTTGATGTCACATCACTAGTGTGGCTTAAAAGCTTATTTTCAGAAAGTCACTGAAGAGTTAGACTTTTTAGATATTACAATTGATTTTTAAATATATTATATATACAGAAGAATAGATCTTTATCCCCCATGTATATATTTTCTAGAGTGTTTGAATACCCCATTGTACACCCAAACAATGCTCAGACATCGTTAGATGTACGAGCATTGTTTGCCGGTACAATGGGGTGTACAAACAAACCAAGAAAGGCACATGCATCGTTTCTCATATATCCTGCACACATGAGGTGCACATATGAGGTTTGCACCTCAAATATGTAGTGTATATAAATCCAATCCTTCTTCCCTGCTTTCCTTCTTCACTTCTCTTCTCTCCACCACAGGGGAAGATAAGAAGAAGACCCCTTCTCCCCTTCTCTCCTTCTCTCCTTGTCTCCTTCTCTCCTTCTCTGCCTCCCTTCTTCTTTCCGTCTTTTAACTGGAGGCATTTCCCCCCCCCCAAACAGCAATTTTACTTTTTTTTTTTTTTTTTTTTTTTTTTTTTTTTCCCCTTCCACCAGCTCTGATGGCACCTCCGATGTTGATCAGATGACTGGCAAACAAGGGAAAGTAAGTACACCCCACTACACTATTGACTCTCTGGAGTGAGCAATATTAATGTTTCTTTTCTTCTTAGATGTCTCACTGTCTTGGTCTATCCTGCTGCCACCATCCTTCCTATGATTTGACCTTGTAGAATCGAAGTGCAGATGTGTAAGCAAGTATAGTCCATCTAAGTTTTATCATGTGATAATTACTAACCTTTCCTTTTTTTTTCTTAAGCATCCCACTGCTGAGTCTGTTGTACTGCATGGGCCAAGTGGGAAACAGAGAGCACTGATGCGGAACATCACAAGTAGCCCAAGCCAGTTGACTTCATCAGAGAGGCTAACATTCCAGCTGGTAGTGGAGGATTCCTTGTAAGTAAAATCCAATGTACACTCATCTGTCAGAAACATTTAAATTAACACTCATATGGGATGCTATTGTGATATAGCATATACCAAAGGCTGGTGTGGGTTCATGCTCTTGCGCCAGTTCACTGTTGCATACAGTGCCTGGTGCGACCATATCAAGGTGCACTTCACTGGGCACTCCTTGGACCTCTGCTACCTGACCAAACCCAGATTGGATTCAGTCATTCAGTATGCTTGCTCCCTTCCCCTGGTTGAGGGATAACTTGCACTTATTAAAGACAAGCACCCGGCTGATAACATTTGGGAAGTGGAGCACTACCTCAGGCTCTTGATTCGTGACATGACTAAGAACCTGAGGATATCAAATGGGCATCATACGGTGGAGGGGAAGAAGGTTGGTGGTGAGGTCAAGGGACCTCAGAGTAAGTGTCACCCCATCCCATCTATTACAGTATGCTATCCTCATGCCACACATATTGTCAGTGGCTCAATCGGATTGAGCCTCCTCTTATTGCCTACAGATAACAAGGATCTATATTGTTCATCAGTTAGGTGCCTGAGAAACTCATTACCCATTCCTCAGTTACCACTGTGATACCAATGACTCTGACTGGGGAATCGACTGGGGGGTCATGGCATCACCAAGCATCGAAAGTGTACTCAGGGTAGTCAAGCAGTAGTGTATGGAGGGGAAAATCTGATGCCCTCGATATCTCCTGAGGGTGATGGATGAGGATGCTCAGTTGCTTAGTCAGGCGACCTCTGATCCTCTCCCACTATGGGAACTCATCCTTCTTGCTGAAGATGAGGACATCCTGGTGTGGCTCTTTGCCAACAATGGCAAACACCCCTTGGACCTGATGGTCTTGGAGCAACACCTTGGTGAGGGAGAGGATCATGACCTGACCCCTATGCCTGCCCATAGCAGATATCCCTTCTTTAACTACAAGGTCTGTGATCACTCTGGGCAGGCCAGAGATATCGGAAGGTCATGCAAGAGGAGGAGGAGGGGCAGGAGGAGGAAGAGGAGGAGGAGAATAAGGAGGAGGAGGAGGAGGAGCTAGAGGAGGACGAAGAGGAGCAAGGTCCTAGTGAAGATGCCATTGCGATCGAAGAGGTAGTTTTCTAAAGCTGACAATATTTTAGTTACAATCTTAGCTAATCACAAACACACATGACAAGGATGAAGAAATGGACAAAGAACTAGGTCCCTAGAGCCCTCCTTCTACCATGTGTTTGGACTCCCCCTCTATCAATGCCAGCGAGCCATCTGGCCTGTGAGAGCAAGACAAGTACAGAAGGTTACTTGATTGTATCCAACAGCAGCCTTGGATGGCTGAGTTGCTTACGACTCCCAGTGCTATTGGTAGCTTTCACCCTGTCATGTCTGGGCATGATGACAATAATCCTGCTGCCTCCACTCCAGCTCAACAAATTGTCTGGACTCTGATACCCCCCTCTTTGGGCTGATCCCCCTCTTCTGCCTGAGCCCCCTGATGGTGCTGGGCCTTCCTAGAGGCTGCCTCTTCCCCCCCCACCCCTGACCCAATTCCTCCAACTCTGGAGACCCCCCCTATGCCCCAGTGAGGAACAAGACACCATGGTCCCCTGAAATAATCCCTTTGTAGTTTTCTTTTCTATACCTTTTTTTTTTTTTTTTCTAAGTAGCTTCTTGTTAGGTAGTTTTTAGACAGTGAGCTTTTTCTCTTAGTCTAAGAAAAAAAATAAAGATTTGCTCACTAATGTATGATTTTTTGTGATGTTGAGTGCCTCTCTATGATAGTAAAGTTACTGTTAGATGTCCTTACTTTGGCATCTCATAATGCTAGCTATTTTGATCCCAAGTGCTTAGTATGTGATAATAGTGATTGCACCATGCCCTCTACATTGGCATCTGGTATTATCTAGATTTGGCATATCTTGTATTGTCTATCCTTAACTGGCCTAGAGTCAGCTCATAGTATATTAATTATCTACAATGGTATTAATGTTAGTAATGAGACAGACCGGGGTTTGAAGTTGATCAGGAATGGCCAGGCTACAACCCCTTTCCATCTCATCACTAACATCCATGTACAAGTCAGTTAGATTGCTTGAATTCAGCATCTCAGGTGTTCAGCTGTGTTGACTCAATACCAGGAGAGGATATCAGATTCTTCTTATACTAGATAGCCAAAGCAAGAATACTGTAGCGTCAATAGTGTTGGTAAATAATACTGTTTATAGTTGGATTTTATTAAGCCACCTACCCTAGTAACACCCTAATTTCTTCTAAATTTTTCATGCCAGAGTCTTGAGTCTAATCATAGTTGAGAATGATTAGATTATGATGAACATAATGTTGAATACTCTGAGAATGCCATTTTGCAGGAAAATTTTTTATTTCAGTAACAAGTTATAGTCAGTGATCCTACAACCCCCCTGGAACCCTGTGTATTAGACTTGACACATCCTATACAACACAAGAAAAATATACAAACTTCTCATCTTCACCAAACTGTTGATGTGATACCAAAAGGCATCGGTGACATATTTCTATATTACAGATGCCTCATGGTATTGTGACAACACGACATCCTATGGCATCACAGTTGCAACAACATGATATCCTATTGCATTACAGTCACGATAGCATGACATCCCAAGGCACCACAATTGTGACACCAGTATTTGTACCCTGATCTAAACCCCTTCTCCTATATACCTCCATATTCTCTTCTATAGGTCTCCCCACTCCAGCTTCATGCTCCCACTGCCAAACCATTCCATCAAGTGGTTCCAATTTCTAAATGCATCACCCTCTTAGTATAACCTCTGTGAACCTTATTTCTGACCAACCACTCAGGGGTGGTAGAGGGAGCAAGTTACAATCCTGTGTACATCTCTCAATATAGGGCTTCACAACTGGTATACCTTTGGGACTGTGTTGTGAGATTCCTCAGGTTGGGAGAATTGGCATTCTGATAGGTTTAGATCTATTTGTGGAGCCTCTCCTCTGTGTAAATACAGCCAATACTAGAACTCACCATATTCTCAAAAGATCACCTTGTGCTCCACGATTCTAAACCCACAATATCATGTTACATCTTTCTCAACTCCCCCAGCATCATACCAATAATAGCACACAAGGAAACCTTATGAGTCCCCCCTACCACCAAACACCCAGAGGTATAAGACAAAGGCCTGGGAGCAAAGAACTAATAACAATTGATACTATGCTTTATCCTACAGTAAAGTCCCATCTTGATGAGGGGTCTGCCTTGATGAAGCTCTCTCACTCCAAGGGCAAGCAACAAAGGCTCAAGTCAATGACTGAGAGCAAAATGAAAGGCTGGTTTGATAAGGGAATGTCCCTGACCCAGGAGGACCAGGCGGCCTGTAAGGAGGCAAAGGAGAGGGGTGAGAAGGTGTTCCAGTGTTACTCAGTGCAAGCCAGGTATGCAATACCAGTCATATAGTACATGTTGTGGAACACTCAAATAACACATGTTTAGGAAACATTATTGAAGTCTTCCTCAATATAAATATCGAGACAAACAATTCCCATCCACACCTGGCCAGCATATAAGTATTGTCCCTTGACCAATATGATGCACTCAGTGCCTCATACCAGCAAGTTAATATTGGTGCAGGCAAGTTGTATGTGGCCCTCTTTTGCAAGTATCACTGCCTTCTTGTTGTATTTGCCAATCCAGCCTCTACTATCTATGGTGACGGGGTTGGAGCCAGCATTATTCAGCAGGCTACAGACAATATTACCAAGTACTGTGAGATTCAGCCTCCAAGGCTTCCCAGTAGCATAAGGCATAATCATACTGAGGATTGGCTCCTACAAAATCCATGACACTATGCCTATCTGAACTGACACTGTGAGTTGTTCCATTGTGGCATTTGGGCACAACAGGGACTTGAGGACCTTAGACTCATTTTGACTAAGGATACAAACAATGTTGGTTCAAATACATGTGAAGACCTACAAGTACTCATTCCCTCATCCCAGAACATCACACTGTTCGAGCAGCTGCTTTTCAGGGCTCATGAGAGGCCACAACATGACATAATGCAGTTGCTATTGAGCTATTACCTCATCACTTCTGGAATCTCAGGACCAATTATGACAATGAGTGATATTTCCTATGTGTGTGCCTCATCAATGTCATTACAGAGCTACAGCTAGACCAAGGTGACCTTGACTGGAAGATAAGTGTACCATTGGGACAGTTTAAAGGGGCTGGGTTTTACATTTTCGATTTGGAATGGTGCTTTCACTTTCCTGCAGGATTGATTGCAGGCATCCATGGTCACAAGCTAATCTACTTTACAAGGCTCTGGACTGCTTCCTGACTCTGCTTGGTTTCAGCTATGCATAGGTCCCTGCTGTGCCATGTTTTCACAAGTCAGACAGAGGCAGGTACTGGTAGGGGGCAGACTTGCAAGCAGAAGTATGATTGCCTGAATAGCACTGCTCTGCCTGATCTCTAGAACGAGGGTTCTGATTCTGAATCCTTTCTGGGAACTTAACTTAGTTTATTTGTATGATGGTATGTATCTGCCCTCCGTTGTATGGGATTACCCCACAGGGCATATGGCTGGATAGATATCTAGATATGTGGATTTGCAGCAGATCAAAATAAAAAAGATAATATGAGAACAATTAATAATGTAGCCAGGAACAATGTTCCTAAACCTACCATGATGTGTAACTAATATTCATGAAATAAGCTTCTAATTTGCACAAGTGTCATGATATGAAGTGATGTTGAGTGATGGCCCATGAAGGCGAACTTACTTGTATTACAACAGAGAGGATGAGGTAATCTGATAAGATAGAGTGATACAAGGCATCGAGCTACAAGTGCTAAACCTGTTTGGATACTTATTACAGTTCACTGTGTAGAAACTCCTTGACTGAGTGTTCCACTAACATGCATCAAGATCAACACTATATAGTACTCCTGCACCTCATAATATATAGAGGACCCTCAAGGTCAACTTGGTAGACTTTTACCATGGTTTTAAATGTCCATTTTGTCACCAAAGATACATGCAGGCAGGCACATATGAGAAGCACCTAGAAACTGTGCATGCAAATCTAGACATCATACTTGCCTCTACCATATGATATGCACCTTCCATAAGTCCTATTAAAGATATGGAAACAGAGCTCTTCCATGACCCAGAGTTAAATTACGAGAACAAACAGGCAGATTCACTTTATGAATTTAATCTAAACCCCACTGGATGTGATACTGAGGTATTGAATGATGACATCTCACACAAATCTGATGCTGAAGTACTCAACCACAATACTTCAGTGACAGTCAGCAGACAAGTGTATTACCCAGGTACCAGGGAAGTGATTGGAGACACAAGTGAGTTTGAGGATAAATACCGTACTCTGTGCCAGGATCCATGGGCTCCATTTACCAATGCTCATGATTTCAAACTTGCATCTTGGTTCATTCAGAGCAAGGTTTCAAAGTCTCGAATCAATGAATTCTTTTGTAGCAGTCTGGGTAGTTCTGTGTCAGTCGACTATAGTTCATTGCACATGCTGGAGAATCATCCACAATCATTGGACCCCTACAGTCCTTATCTACAATGGTTCAAAGGTGAAGTTGATGATGGCAAGAGAATATAGCATTTCTTCTATCAGAATATCTTTGACTGTGTCAGATACCTTCTTTTGCAGATAGCATACAGGGATGACTTGGTCTATGCACCGCAGCATGAATATGACCAGAATGGAAATAGAATATATGCTGAAATGGATATGGCGGACTGGTGGTGGGATGTCCAAGTACTGTTCACCCTGCTTTGGAACCTCCTTCATCTGGATATTGGCTAACAGTTTGTAGGATACACTTCCACAAGGTGCAACTCTAGTTCCAATAATTGGAACATCCAATCAGACACATCTTCCCAACTTCTTACGTGACAAGAAAGTGTGTCCTGTCTACATTATGACTGGAAATTTCCTATTGATTAGGCCTAAGAGACCTGGATCAATAGTGGTTCTCATTCTTGCACTATTATCTGTCCCAACCAAGTTCTCACAATCCTCTTCAGCTGACAACCTGCAGAGACAAATCAATGCCAATACACTACAAGGCATATTTGAACTCATACTGTCATCCTTGCAAGATGTGGCACTT
The DNA here is from genome assembly GCA_003788595.2 of Choiromyces venosus 120613-1. Classification (NCBI taxonomy): domain Eukaryota; kingdom Fungi; phylum Ascomycota; class Pezizomycetes; order Pezizales; family Tuberaceae; genus Choiromyces; species Choiromyces venosus. Next base: position 116,137 of record ML120541.1, on the reverse strand, counting down.
GATGGTGTCTCAATTGACTGTATAGATGGGAAGGTCCAGTGGCACTTCCCTATCTTATCTACATAGGTTACATAACATATGGAAAACATTGCACTATATGGAGTAAAATCTAACACTGGTCTGAAATCTGAGGTGCCTCCTGATGCATTAGGAACCGATGCACAGGAGACATATCAGACGTGAGAGTATGCCAGATATGAACATCTTGAACAAGAAAATGAGAATCGCTCAATAGACTGTGGGTCAAGAGATATGAATACCATGTTTGATGTACTTGGTATCAAGATGGGATGGAATATGTTTCATGGGGTTCAACGTGTTTCAGTACCAAATCTGCACAAGTCAGATTTGCAACATACAGTTTATTTGGGACTATTCAAGCATATGATGGACTGGGTTCAGGGATTCCTCAAGAAACACACATGACTGCAGGCTTTTGATGATGTCTAGAAGGCTGTACTACTATACCTGGCATGCTTTGCGCCCACAAAAGCATACCACAAGGTTATACAGTGGCATGGAAAGGAGATGAGGAACCTGGAGTTTTGTCTTTTGTGACTTCTCGCCATGCCATTGAGGCAGCCTCAGAGTATGCAAGTGTTACCATTCAAATAAGTACTCATCTATGTCAGGTCATTAAGCAATTTCACTTTCATGGCCCAATATCGAAGGCATACACATGAACTTTAGATTATATGGAACAATATGTGAATTGGTATCATGATATGAAAGATATCTTCTTGGAGTTTTGAATATTGAAGAGGACATGGGCAAAGGTTAACAAGCAATGAAGGGAGCTATGACATTAGAGAATACAGGTAAACCAATGTGTTGTGAAATCCAACTGGTGTCCAGTATGGGAGCAGAATCATGAAGAAGAGATCGACCAATCTATGGAACTAATCAATACAGAATCTCATTTCAACTTCATTAAGATACATCTACTAAGTCACTTTTAGCATCATATATGCCAGTTGGGTAATATTTGGATGTATTTGGCAAAGTTTGATGAGCTCGTACATATAGAACAAATCAAGGATGGGTGGCACCATTCAAATAAAAACAATGCTGCAAGACAGATCCTGCACAGTTATGGTCACCAGTATGTGATCCAAATGAGACTTTTGAACCTTGATTCAGTTTGACATCACGGGCCTAATCTCCCTGCTGATGCCATGGATCATTTAGATAAAACAAATTCTATATCCATGCCAGTTATCAATTGTAGGATCCTGAAGGAGCATTGTGATGATGATTCCGATGTGATAGATTTTTGCAAGGTCTTGCATATCTCATTGGAGAGCATCTGTTGGGAATTGATTCTATATAGCCAGAATAGCCTACTCACTGAATGCTGCCTTCCTGAACATCCTGCCATACTTCAATTCCTTTCAGTTGAATTACTAACACAACTTGAAATCTACATTCTAGTGTTCGAAGAAACCAACATTTATGACATGCACAAGGTATACTCCACTGGTACCCAACTCTTTAAGAACCAGGTGAGTTGCAATGATTGGGTGTGGGTACAGATGGGTTGTGAGTATATGTATAGTGTGCTCAGGGGCTGTCTCCCCAGAAAGCTGCAGGCGCTCTTCAAAATCAGAGACTACATGCACAAGGACACGGTTCGCAGGATTGCATGTATTCAAATATTGAATGTGGTTAACTCAGGATATGTATCTGACATCCACAATCTTGTCATGGTATAGTTAAGGGAGAAAGCATGAGTGTTTACTATACTAGACACAGGGACAACCCTAGGCCTAGTGCACCTCATCCCGGAGACAAACCAGTGATGGCTTGTTAACATTCAAGTTGATTTAAGGAAATTTAACGAGATTTATTGAGGGGTCATGAGAGTAGACAGTGAGGTGAACACTGTTGGCTTGGGCAAGTATTCTCCATCCAGGATGGTTAATTGGTACAGAAAATATTATAGCATCTTTTATTACAATCTATATATAGAAAACTCTTTGTAGAAACTAATTAATAGAAACTAAATAATAGATACAACTAAAAGTACATGATGTAGAAAATTACAGTGGGGGATTTATCAGTCCTTGAGATTGGGACCGTGATAACACTACACAGTGAAATGCTGTGGGTCCCGACATTGTGATGATGCTGTGGGACATCATGGGTCCCAATGTTGTTAGGACGCAGTGAAGAGACCAGACAGATTATGATAAATCGCTTTAATACCATGTGGCCTCACAGTGAGGAACTGGCAACAGTGATGTGTCACGATGCTGGGAAGGTTCAGGGCAGGGATGGGGAAATTGAGGGGTGGAAGGTATTTGTAGTTGATGTTAGGATAGAGTTATGGCATTGCCATGAGAGATAGAAGGAATGTGCTGAAGGCCCACACTGTATGGCTATGCCAAGTGGTACTCCCATGAGGCAGCAGCCATAGCCAGACATCAGGATATGGGGAAGGTGCTGTGACAGAGATGCAGATGTCTAGGGGTCATGATGATGTTGACCCATTTTGAGGTAGTGTCCTGACACCACAAAGCATTGCTATTCAATACAGGATGCAACCAGCGCAATGTTGTGTTGCAATACACATTGTGATGCATAGGGTGTAACAGGTAGTTGCAACTGAACTCAGAACACACCAGGTACACCAGGTATATGAGAAATGTAGTGTGTGTCAGTATGCGATGCCCATACATCAGATGTGGGTTTTTTTTTTGCTGATGTAATACTATCAATACTATCAATACTACCAATAAAACTACCACTCTTACTGCTACTACTACTACCATCCACCCTGTTAACTCTAACACCCCCACCAGCTTCATCCCCTCTACTAGTTCCATTAGTTCTAACATGTTCATAACTTTCACCCTCCTCACTCTCTCCACTATAGCAATTATCCCTAATGCCTTCAACTGTTTTACTATTTCTACTATTTCTGCTATTTTCTTTCTCTATTGGGGTGACCAGGATCAGCATATCTTTCCTATAGTTAGTTATTTCTCCTTCAAACTAGTCAGAGTTAGGTTCAAATCCTGAACTAGTTGTGATAGCCTGAACATCATGAGTATTTTGATATCCTCCTTGACTGCTTCTTCTAGGCAGATGTGAGGATACCAGAGTTACCACATTTACACTCATAGTAGTAGTATTGCAAAAGATTTCATTCAGCCCCTCATAGTTATCCAGTACTTTTTGCTTGAACTTTACTGCAATTGGACAATTCTAGATATTTTTAAATTTTAGTTACCATTTGGTAGAAGCTATAGTCCTCTTTGTTCACTTGTTTTAGTACTCATACCTTTATATAATTATTCTATATACTATCAGTTGTAGCTACAACTTTGCCACTATTATTTCACCCAAAGCTGGTAGCATTCAAAAGGTGGTTAAATATTTTCTCACTTTTTTTTACACTATTCAAGTTATGAATGTTAGCATATAGTGTTTATAGCATTAAATATTTATTTCCTGGAATCATTCTTACAGTAGCTCATCAGGTTTTAATCTACCCAATTGCCAGGCTCCCTTCTGTACTTTCTTTGTTAAACTCAGAAAGTATCTTCAATCAAACCTCTTTCTTGAAGTTGTTATTGAGTTTTGACTCTTGTGATATTGGTGAAGCATAGTTGCAATGAGGATCTTGTTAGTCCTTATAGTCCATAAGACTTTCACTATTCATGTACATATATTGGACACCATCATAATTTATGTTGTAAGAGTAGATTATTGAATTTTGGCTCATTTCTCACTTGTTTGCTTGTGAAGTTGTATTTTCATTTACTCTGGAGAGAAATATTTCTTTATTGTTGTTAAGTAGTCTGGCTTTATACCATATGCCAAGGAAATAATATTTTATATTATAAATTAAATATAAATAGCCTCAATCAGTTTGGTTTACTTATATTATTTAGGCTGAATACTGAATAGAAACTTTACAATTCTCTCAAATAAGAACAAAACTAACTAAGCATAATAGATGAGTAAACTGTGTTTTTTATTTATATGTGATCAGCTATTAGATAAAAAATACTAGCATTTGAAATTGTGATTTGAAATTCTCTCTTTGTAGAATTTCAAATCTTTGATGTACCAAATGCCTCAGTATTTGAAATTACAATCAGACCTTAAACTGCAATTTTAGCAAGCTAATTACCTCCTAAATCTTGGAAGAAATATAGAAGGTAAATGTTACTTTGAATTATATTTGGCTGCTTCAAGGATTTGTATTTAAGTAGTACTTCTCTCTCTCTTGTTGTTGAATAGTATTCAATCAATTATACTTTACTCTTTCCCTATAAATCCTGATATTTCCCCCCCCCCCCCGATGTGTACTCATAACAAGATAGAAGTTACAAATGAGAAGTCAGGTATTAGTTAGCTCACTAGTACTTAGTCAATGGTTGATCTAGAAATTACTGATGACTGCCAAGACTGCTATATCAATAAATTCTTAAAGGTCATATAGAGTTTCTGGTACGTTACATAATATTGGGCTTCCTTTTGATGCTATGAGTATTCAATATAGATATAAGAAGAAAGTGCTGTGATATGTGGAACTTTGTTCTGGCATAGTAGTTACACTACTCTGGCAGTATCCATAACCTAACCACCTGAAGAATCTAAATAAGAGACTTATATTTCATAGATAAAGTTGGAAAAATCTTCTGCCAGTACTTCCTCCTAAGAGGCTCAAAGGAGAAAGATGCACTTGGGGGAGAGAGTATCACTTGCACTTGAAGTGTAAGTAATTAATATCAACACTGATTCGGTATGATGAGATTACCTCTCATCCTCTATTGTTTAGCTAAAGCAAGAAGAAGTAGGCTGAGGAATATATAGAATGAGATATTTAGAAGGGCAGAAAGAGAGGAGGAGGAAGAAAAAGAAAGTAGGTCTCTCAGTAAACAACTAAGATCTAGTATCATAAAAGTAACATGATAAAGAAAAGTCACCATGCAATTGACTGCAAGTCAATCCATAAATTTCTTAGTACTTAGTACTGTTGAACTCATCAATAGCCACAGTATATATTACAAATAGAATGTAGGAACCCCTTATTGGATATGTATTGTGTACATCAAAGATGTATATAAGGTCACTATTTCCCTCTTTATCTTATGAAGTACTATGCTCCTCTCTATACATTACTTAGGAGGTCTCCTACAATACCAGAATCAATGAAAGTTTTTTCTTCTTATGGCCTCCCTTTCCTCCATTACTGTAGAATCCCCAACCCCTATCTAAAAAAAATAATAATTTCCCCTTCAAACCATCTAATCACCTTAAAATCCCTTCACTTGTACCTTTTCTTTCACAAATTTTAATAAGATGAAATTCTTCTATGTACCATCCAGTATATACTTGACAATTCATCAAGTATTCAGATAGTTGTTTTCCTTGGCACCAAGCTTTTCAAGGAAATTGATGCCCCATCTTTCCAAGATACCAGTACTTTGACAGTACTTATGCACTTTATCTATCTTATAGTACAAAATAGCCCAAAAGAAAGTTTGCTGTGAGGTGAGAACAATGTGATTTCTATTTGGAAAGAAATTACTAATTTATGGGATTGAAGGGGAAGATATCACTCCACATTAGTCTGCTGCAATAATTACTTTTTGAAGCTTTAAAAAGCCACTCAGATACCAAAAAATACCCAAATTAACTGGGGTCTGAGCATCAACAGCAAATCATATCTGGTGACATCCTGTTCAAAATACCCTGAAACAGTGAATTGAGGAGGACAATGATATTAGTAAGCTTTTCTCCTTGCTAGAATTGATTTAAGCTAAGATTTAAGACCCAAATGTTCAAATCAGAAGACTGGCAGTACTTACCAAGCAAGAAAAGAATAACCATATTGCCTTTATAAACAAGAATTTGATGACAAGAAGGATGATGCATGTCAATATCTGGCAGGAGGTAGGAATATTCCATGTGTGAAATGCAACAGCATTTAATGCCTTAGTGGTGCTTGGGCTTAGAGCTTAGAGGAAGGAATGTAAATTGATTCTAAATATGGAATGTAAAGCAAAGTGTTGGGTAAATCTCCATATCAATTGAGAAAAAAAAATAAGTTGAAGGAAAGCATATATAAACCTATTATAATCCTACTTCATAGACCTATTTGAGAGAAAGACAGAGCTGGGAGGCAGAATCAGATTGAGGAAATTATATATTTACTGGTAAAATATTTATAGAGATTTGTGCTATGTTTCGGCACAATCATGTCAGGAGAGAAATAAGAGAGAAATGCTACAATGACTACATAGGGGCAAAAGAAAAAAACAAGGAGAAGTAGTTACATGCTGGAGAATGATGATGTGAGGATAGAAGGAGCATGTTTTTGTTTAGACAGTAGACACTATGGAGGAGAGAGAGTACGCAACCCAAGAGATTTCAAGACTGTATAAAAATTCGCGTAGAGGAGGAAGAAAGGTTGAATATTAAATGACAGAATTCAGAAGAGTGGAAGCTCTTGCAGGAGCCAGAGCTAAGGGAAGTATGACAAACTTGGGTGGTAGTAAAAGTGGTTGGGAAAAAGGTGAAAATAACTGAATTATGGAGTGGGAAAAGATACAAAATAAATAAAAAAAAAACATAGAGATAGAAAGGTAGTAGATGCCTGGCAGTATGTCCACTAGCTCTCTGTCCCTATTCTGTGGCTAATATGCTAGGACCAGTTACTATTGAATCCTTGTATTTCACGCAGAGAAGATAATGTGTCAGTGCATGATACTAGTTTTACCAATCAGGAAAGAGAGAAGGAGGGGATATGAAATGTTGACAGGCTACCAAATTCACCTGACTTCAACTCAATTGAGCAAATTTGGTAGCTAATGAAGAATTGGATATTATGATGTCAAGGATGTGAGAAAATTCAGATATCTACAGTTATGACTGAGGTCCTTTGGGAGGAGTGAGAGAAAACCACAATTGATGAAATCAATCAGGAGATTTCAAGGCTTCCAAAAATTATGGAACAATGTATTCAGCTAGCTGGTAGCAATAGATATGAAGTCTAGTACTTTTCTTACCCCCTCCTTTCATATTTACATATATATTTACACTTTTCAGCTTTCTCTTTTCTTATTTTCTTTTTTTCTGGACATATGTTCATTATCTAAAGCTCCTATAGATACTCTTTGGCATTCCTCCTTATTCTCCTCCTTCATTACAATTTTTTTCATATGTTTATTCACATAGAGAGTTGTATGATTTACTGTTTTTCCAGTATTATGGCCAACTACTTATGCTGCCTAAATGGCTTGGTGACAAGGAACAAAACCATCTGAATACTTTATAAGTTGCCAAGTACTTGCCTCCTTTCATAAAGGTTTATTCAAAGCTAATGGAAATAGGCTTTCATCATTTTGATACCTTAGTCTTCCTTAGACCAATTCTTCACTCTAACTTCTACACAATACCCTTTCACTCCCCCTCAAGCCCCAACTACCAATACTTCACAACCAACACTTCCTTGATTTTCAAACTATGGAAGCTATTATTGAATATGACTTGATAAGTGATGGTAATCAAAAGTATAAGAGAAAGTTTGCACTCAAACCAATAGAGGTGGAGGCAAAAGATGTTTAGAAAGAATATTTTGATTCACTGGTGAGTCAGGAATACATAAATGTTAACACTACAGGGGCAAGCATATTAAATAATATCAATACAATAAGAAAGGACTCCAATGAGAGGCTTGAGGCAATGGGAAAGATATTAGAGGAGTTATGAAAATAGTTAGAGGGAAAGGGAAAGGGAAAGGCATTGGCAGAATTAGAAAAACAGTAAGCCATAGTAGCAGAGTGAGCTTTAATAATACAACTATTGCAACAGACATCAATTGCAATACAGTACCATTTCTTTAACAATTACATCAGATTAATTAGTCAGAATTCTTTTGGAAGTGTGATTATAATCAGGAGCGGAAATAAAGCTACCCATAATGGTGATCTATCAAATCATACAGTTTTCATAATATGTAGTCATATCACAGATACTGCTGTTTTCTACAATCTCTATGAGATAATTTATGAAATAACTTGGCTTACCTAAGTACATACTAAACTGTTACTGCAATCATTGTTATTTAGTAAAAATACTAGAATCCAAAGTAATGGTAAAAAGGATGAATAAATAAGTAATGATACTCACTAATCTGAGTAGATAATGGAAACAATTAATCTAGCAGCAATAAAAGGTCTTCAAGAAAGTGTTGGTATATGTCAATAATGCTGATAGTAAGGAGTGGCAGAGGTTTGAAGTGAGTAATGTAGGTAGGTAGCTAGGGATGGCGTACTGGCTAAGGAAAGCCTTGATTTGACCTATAGTACTAGTTTTTGTAGAATAGGGGGTAGGAATAGTGGGTAGGAATAGTGGGTAGAGAATGGGAAGAGGATGGTAGATAGGGGGTATAGAATAGAGGTATAGAACTAGTAGTTAGGAGCAAGGAAAGGTTAGGGAACTAGGGGGCAAGGAACAAGCAGAAGTCAGGGAATATGTAGAAGTTAGGTAATGAGAAGTAGTGAATAGAGGAGGAGGAATAAGGAGAAGCTGGGTAAGAGGGGAGCAGGGGCAGGAGGTAGACAAAGGAGACCTCTATGAACTCAATTGACTCCAATAATACTGGTTGGTATATGACCTCCTGTATCAAGTTAATACTTTTGGAGAATACTGGTACACATAACATGACTGCTTCTATAAGCTCAGTTGCTTTGAGCACTATTAGTATGTGCAACATGACTATGTCAATGAGTTGAATAGCTTTAGAGATTGCACAGAGGATAACATCTCTCAATAAATTCATAATCATTTAAGATTCAATGACAACTCTCAAACAAGAGACTGATGGTATACTTTCAGATATAGGAAGTATCATGAGATATAAGATCAACCTGAGAGAGTGTTATCTTAAAGAGGAGATAGCATCACTCCTGAAGATCAAACCTGTCAAGAAGGCCATTATACCCCCAAAAAGGTTTCCTATTAGAAGTAGTCATTTTTTATAGGCTGCTGGTGAGACTGTAGAAAGTCTCAATACCTCTATAATGAGGCGATGGTTTTCATATATCTACCAGTAGTATAGGGAAGAAGACCAAAATGGGCAGCAAGAAATGAGGGAAGAAGACTACATATAGTAGAAACATTGATGATATTCTTAAGAAAGACAGAATAAGTATCTTTGCATCTTCACAATCTGTGGAGTTCACATCTCTGATCTATGAGGAAGCTAAAGAGGCATGTCCTATCAAGAAACTCATGAAACAATCAAAATTGAGCACTGCAACTCAGCAAAACCAGAAGACCATGATAAAATAGAAGGAAAAACTATAATCTATGCCTAAGGGAAGGAGGAGTAGAGTTACTGGTAGATGCATAAATTTCTCTAGCCATACCAGAGATAAAGATCTTTACTCAAGCTTAGATATAGAATGCATTGAAGTCACCTTACCTCCAAGTTCACCACTGGTACTGCCATCTACTATTCTCTGAGTTTCTCCTTCCTATCCCATATGTGGCCCAGCCACAATCCCTCATTCCTGACACTATATCCCTTATTCACCAGTACATATCCTTCTATCTTGATTAGGAACCCAAATCACCATCCTGCTAGCTACACCTTATAAGGCTAAACTATCTGGCAAGCTCACTACCATGTACTTTTTGATCACCATAGACCTCAGCACAGTCTCCTACATGTTTGAGATTGGAATTGATAATCACTAAGGCCTCATGGAGATGGAGAAAGAGAGAGTAGTTGCAGATTGGATCAAGTAGATTGCAGTCTACTAGGTGAAGTTGTATCATGTGGTAGAAAGTTGGAAGGAGATTTGTGACTGGGTAAAATGAGAGATATTGATACTTTTAAGTGTATGAAGATTGCTTAGGAGATGAAGTACTTGACTACCAATTTGTTCTGCATAGGTATTATAGGAAAGCTCAACTGAAGAAAGAAGTAGTTGAACTTCACTATTCTCAAGTGATAATAAAGGTAACGAAGATTGTCAGGCAGACTTGGCGAGAAATAAGTCTCAAGAAATTATATACACAAGATATTGATAAAGTAATAACTTTATATATTGATAATATCTCTTCTCTATCCCTTAATTGTTCTAAAGGTATGGGAGTACCTCAATATTTATATTCTACATCTGAGTGATTGTGGGTATTACAAAGCTAGCATGGAAAAGGGTTTTCACATGACTCATAATTATGAGGTTATAGGTTTGTAATGGTTTCATGCACATGACCAATTACACCCCTGGGTCAAATATACATGATATGACCTGGTGAAAATGCTGGTGTAATATCAATACCCCCTGATAGTTAGGCAAACTAGCCCATTACATCATATAAAAATACCCAAAAATCATGTGAAATGAGGGGCCCTGTTAGAAGATAGTAAAAGATATCTGCTATCATTATTTTATATACCTACTAGTATTTAGATTTACAGATGATACAATTAATTCTAATAAATAACATAATAAATTATGGTATCTGTAGTAAGAACTAAAATTAACAAGACTGTATATATATTTTGTCTCTTATATCAGTAATAGAATTCACTTCTGCTAGAACCAGCTAAGTACTATACTTCTCACCTATTTTGAAAACCCTTTTTATTTATAAATTTCTTCTATTAGAAAACAAGATATATTACCTGATATCATATATAAGTAAAGGTGGAAAAATAAAAATAAAAAGGCTTTGACTACCTTAGAAGATTACATGGCAATTGATAATTTAGAAAGTATTCTGAATATATTTACTAATATAGATCACACCATATTCATAACTTACATTGAGAATTCTAGAATAATAGATATGAAGAGATATTTTAAAGACTAATCAAGATACATACTAGAACAAAGCTTCTTCATTACCATCCATGAAGTCAGGACCAAAGCTTTCTTCATCAACCTCTTGCTCACTTTCTGTACCACTACTGTCAATGCTGTGAGACTCAACACCAAAATCTAAATCAGGCTCAGAATTATCAACATCTACAATATCATTTATATCTCCCAAGTCATCAACTGAAACTCTTTCAGATAAAAGATATTTTTCCCTATCTTCAGAGAGAATGTGTTCATGAAGACTAGGTTATCACATATAATATGTAAGCTTTCAAATTTCAAATTCATAAAAATTAAAAGATATTATTTGAAACAAACCTCAAGTCACTACCATGTATATTATCTTTATGTAGAGTTTCAAGAAGAGAAAACACTTGCTGCCACCACTTTCGAGGAGGAAGAGGGAGACTCCAAATAGTTTCTGTAATTAGTCTCTATTTAAAGAAGTGAATTAGTAATTATTTCAGTCATTCAGTTCTTAGAAAATAATACATACCCACTTGGCCGCTACTAGTTGCAATTTCTCCTTTCTAGATTGAGAAGCAGAATTGTAAACTTTAGGAAGAAAAGGTCGTTCAGCAAAGGATGCAATAGAAAGATTCCGATAAGCTGAATTCTTGAGAATGCTCTTAAATTTGCTTTTCTCTTCAGTAATACATTCAGATAGAATCTTTTGCATATCCAACTTCTTTTTTATGAATAAGGAGGCTTCCAATCCTGCTGTACCATTTTTACTAAGAAAAGCCTGATAGAAATAAGCAAAAAACTCACAAAGCAACAGATTTTAAGGGTCAACTTCTGGGGGGCTTGCTAATAGATGTGTGTGATCAAAATAATTGGCAGATTTTAGATCTATCCTCTGAAAGATAGACTTAATAAAGTTTCGAATTTTGACCTATGCGGTTATTTTAGTGTGGAGAAAAGGAAGAAAACAAAATTATATTTTCAGTATAGGACTTACATTTTCATCTTTAGTAACTTTAAGAGTAGTCTGAGTCAACGACCTCTCAAGATCACCCAATCTCTTAGAAATTAGTTTTAAGGTTTTGAAAATATCAACCTCCCTTATTATACTATTTGGTGCCTGTAAGGGGTATGTTGGTTGTTTGCTATTATTGCATATTAGTTGGAGAAACTTACATCAACAAATTCTTTAATAGAGGAAATAGTTTTCTTAACTTCACTCGCTCGTAGAATCCCTTGACGAATATCTCTACCAACTACAATCTGACCTTTAATTTGTTGTAGAGTTCTTTCAAATGATGTAAGCCGAGACTCCATTGAATCTAGATGATTGTTTGTTTGCTCTTGCTTGAAAATCAAGATCTCAACTTGTGGTTGGCGATGAGCACTATCAACCATCATTGCAGACTGTGTAGGTGTGCTTATATGTTGATCACCTTGATGCGGAACATCAAACTAATAGGCAGAAAATATGTTAGAACAGAAACATAATAACAGCAGTCATATAAAATTTGATAGAAGCCAAATTAAAATTTACTTACCACACCTACAACAGCCTGCGAATCATGTGATAGATTTGCTCCTGAAGCGCAACCAGACCGATCAATGGGGGATAACCCAGATCGATCAAACATACTAATTTCCTATATTTTACTAGCAGTTAGATATTAATAATAAATAGTCTGATTACAACTTAAACATGAGACAATAACAACTAATCGGAGGAGGAAGAGGGGAGAAAATAAATAAAAAGAAAACAATATAAAATACCTGAGTTGCATCTTCTGATATTAAAAGAGGTAACTGCCGATTAGTAGCAGTAGAAGGGACTGGCGTTAGAGACAGCGATTCAGAGGTGGTAGGTAAATTTGTTCGTTGTCGGGGGGGTCGGGATGCTGGGTAGGGAGTCCGACGGTGTGAAGGCATCTGTGGTGTTTGAGCAGCTCCTGGTATTATTGGTTGCCCACTATTGAGTAAAACCATTAAACTAGTTGTCGGTAGGGACTTGGAAAAATCCTTGACTTGGAAAATGCTGAGAAACAATATGTCTAAGGTCCGACAAATATTAATGTCAAGTTATATCGTAGGTGTATTGTGAATTGGCTGTTTGAGATGCTGACTGAAGGGTGGAAGGAAACGAAGAGACAGCTGGGTGTTGTACTGGAGTTGTTGGTAGGTGGAGTGGCAACCAAGTTGTATTTCTAGTATAGAAAAATTGCATTTTATAGAAGAAATCTATGGGGGTGCCAAGTCATCTCGAGACTAGGTTTGTAAAATATGGCAGTCACAGTACATATTATTGAATTTTATTATACTAGTATAATTATTTTATAAAAAATAGGGTAAGAACCTTATACTCAAGAAGAGAAATATGGCTGACTAAATGTTTAGCTTAATACCTTATAATAGATCTGTAAATAGATTAAAAAAATGATACACAGTTCAGTATACCTCTTTCAACATTTTCATTATATTAAAACTACCGTTACCTACCCCGATACATCACTATCTTTTTTCTTTAAATATTTTAAATACCTTCTGAGATCATTTGTCCAACTTGTGAGGATCGCCGTCCTCTCCGCTTGGATAACTTTATTCGCCACTGCATGAATGAGAAGCACTTTAGTCGATTATATCTACTCTCAGAGCAAGGAGCACTTACAGAAATCCAGGAACTGGAGACAATATATTCTGAGCAGGAAATATTCCAAAAGATATTAAGCTATGTTGCTAGAGATACAACAGGAAACAGATGCAACATTTTTAATACTACTCGAAAACGATTCCAAATCATGACTACCTATCCGTTTTTACGAAACCTCTTTTATTCTTATCCAGATAACCCCTCTGATCTGCCTAGCATTATAACTCCACACGTCAATGAAATATCAACACTTGCATACCACCAACACTCACACCCTGATGAGCCCATGAGGGAAGATGCCTGCGATGGTCAAGATTATAATCCCGAAGATTGTTCTCCGGATATTCCACACTTCCCACTCCAAACTCTGGATGTTTCCAACAACTCTGATGGTCCTAATAATAGAATAAATATATCCCCTTTCACTTTTCAAAACTCTCAGGAGACCAATGAATGCACACCAAATACCCCCCCATAGATGACTATGGAATTGACACCACCTCTGATAACTTTGATCTGGAAGACTGCGACAATGCATCATGCAATACCACCACTCATAGTCTCGAGATAGAAAGTAATCAGGTAATATTGTCCAGTTCGTTGATTTCGTGGTTCCGGTTTCAAGACTATTTCCAAAATCCTCCCAGCAGTATAAATCAGGCACCCCTTGGAACCAATATAAATCCCTGGCATCTATTTCCAACAGAAATCTTTGCTCTCCTGTATTCATTTACCCACTCCAAAGCTCAAATATTCTCTCATTCACAGCTTGACTCAGTGTGGTATATTCTAGGAAAGGTTAGCAGTGTATCAATCCCATCGTTATCATCTGTACTATGTTTTAAGTACAAGGTTCCATCACCACAAGTAATCAAGTCAGTTATTGGACCAGGAGATAAGTCACCCTACTATCACATCACTCTTTGTGACCTTGTTCAAATGGAAAGTGCAACAACTTGGAATACCCAAGACATTCACGAAAAGGGACAGATGGTACTTAATCAAAGACAAAGAAGTGAACCTCTTGGTACCTCAGGACGGCTGTTCCAGGAAGTCTGGACAGGATGAAAGTGGTGTGAAAATAAGGCACTCCAACTTCCAGTAATAGCTATGCCAGCTGGAGAAGAGATATGGTTGGGAGATATTGTCAAATTTAAGGATAGTTGTCAAAGGGATGATGTAACTTGGGGAATCTGCTGTGGTCAATTGGACGTGATAGAAGATAGAATTACTACCCCATATCTAAGAGTTTCACTCTTAAAGGAAATTGATAAATAGGTCTTATTATTTTCTCCACAGCTGAATCAACAAAGAGCCTCAAAAGAGCTAAAGTTTGTTCATAGCATTTGTGGCTATTACTATGCAACATGTATCTATCCACCACCCAAAGGATGTCAAACAATTGTTGTCACCTCCGAAGATATGGAGTATAATGGCGAACCTTCGGAGCCCCAATATGAGATAATGACTCTGGCTGAAATAACTCATTTCTTCCCACCTCACCCAGTAAAGCTCACTAGAGAGGGTATTAGCTTAAGTTCTGGGATCACAGAAAATATACTGATTCATCAATATAATGTAATACTATGGCAAGATGGCCTTAGTGGCAACCGCACCAAGAAGTGGAATCCACATGAGTGTACCTTATTATCATTCCCCGGTTGTTTAAAACAGGTAATTTTTGCTTTCTTATTTTCCTAATATACCTTTTACTCAGTGTCTAATACATTCTCAAATCATAGAATAGAAAACTCAACTTTATTGGAATAGCAAAAGATTCACCAGGGTTATCACTTCTTGTTCCTGTAATCCAAGAAATTAAGTTATTAGAGAAAGGTATAATTGGGCTAAATCTGATGACAAATGCGATTACAATTCTTACTGGATCCTTAGTCATGATGAAGGGAGATAATCCAGCTTCCTCTGAGTTGGCAAATCATTCTTGGAAGAGTCTATTCCCATGTAGAACTTGTCTTCATCACAAAAATCAACCATCTTCAGTCGATTCGCACTTGCCCGAACTCTTGCAAGAATCGAATTCTCGAGATCTAAGACTAACAATTGAAGCACTTCTGGAAGGAATCAGTAATCCAAACCACCACTTCTCAACTCATACAAATAGATTGAAAGTACCTCATGGTCTCAGCTCCCTCTATTTGCTGCTTGATTTTGATCCACTAAAGGATCAGCCATTCGAATGACTGCATATGTGGTTGTTGGGACCCCTAAAGCAAGTAATAAAAGCCTTTCTTAACTGGGTACCTTGGAAGACTTACCGACCTGAGCTTAAAGCTTTTATTGATTCCCTTAATTGGGACGGATTCACTGAACGTTTGGCTGGACGAAGAATTATCCACTGGCATGGTTCATTTGTTGGGAAGGATTATAAAATCTTTGCACAGATAGCCCCTATCATATGTCTTTTTTTCCTAAATCAACTTCCCTCCAACTCAACTGTCCTAGAAAACAACACCTCATCAGCACACCATCTCTCCCACCACCCCCAAGCAAAAATAATATCAAGGTCAATTACCATTATGTCTGAGATCCACCAGCTTCTCTATGCTCCCAAAATAGAAAATAATTTTATTTGGGGAAGTCAGTAGGAGAATCTTTGTGTTGATATGTTGGAGTTAATTGATAACTGGCATACCTCAAGTATAATGACAAATACTCACTCTGGTACTCCAAGACAATTATCTGCTCCAATTGATGACCCAAGGAAAAAACCTAAGTATCATTTGCTTTGTCATACAGCAATGTGGATTGAATGCTTTGGTGCCTTAGAGAATTGTCATGTTGAAGATGAAGAAAGGATGAATGCTGTCATACGATCAAACCTTGAGCACAGTAATCGTCAAGCTCCTAGTAAGGACCTCGCCTATCATCTGGCAGTTGCAAGTGGGTTGTTATTTGTTGCTGAAGGTGATGTTTGGGTTGATCCAACCACAAAACAGTTGTCAAAAGCTGGAGATAGTCTCCAAGAACTCTTTCGTGAAAAGGGTATGGGGAAGCTCTTAGGGTTATTGAAACCTGAAAAAAATATTAGGCCCTGTTCGGCAAACCACTTTTATGCCATTTTTTTGTCCATAAAAAAGTTTTTTATTGGGGCCGTGTTCGGCAAGGCAATAAAAAATACCATATTTTTTATTTCTCTTTTATGCCATATTTCTTGCTATATTTCTTAGTATAAGCACAAAGGGTTAGGTAACTAGAATAAAATAAAAAATACCATGTTTGCACAATTTTAATTCCCTTTCGATTTACACATAAAATACTATACAAAAGGCAAGTATTCTCTTTACCACATATTATAACTATTTCAACACTACAAGAAAATTACAACAAAATGCAGAATATCAACTAACGTGAGGAATATACTAGTGATAGTGATACCTTATCGCAAGATGAATCCAGAAATAAGGTACTCCTTAATGCAGAATTTCTCTTCAAGTTAATTGATGTAGTAGAAGAAGAAATTGGGGGTCGATTTAATCCACAGCCATGTCGCACTTCTGAACTTACTGGGCAATCATATACTGAGGAATTGCTTTCTGATGATACCAATCCTCGCAGGTTTTATGAGGTATTTAGAATGCCTAGAGATGTGTTTATCAAACTTTGTGATTGGTTAGAAGTGGGGTAACATTTGAGAAATAGTCGCAAAATAAAAATAAAAGAACAGGTTGCGATGTTTGTTTGGACAGTTGGGTGACATGCCTGCAATCGAGATGTTCAGGAACGTTTCCAGCATAGTGGTGATACTGTAAGCCGGTATGTTATCCCTTTATTATATCTTCTATTGAAATTCTGAGTCCATGATCCCTGGTAGAACTTGAACTGTTGCTAATACTATTTGAGATAGATATTTCAACCTTGTCCTGGATGGCCTAGTCACTCTTCAGTCATCTGTAGTGAAGCTACCACTAAATGAATGCCCATGGGAGATTGAGCGGAATAAGAAGTTTTTCCCCTACTTCAAGGATGCAATTGGAGCAATGGATGGGACCCATATCCTAGCTTCTGTACAATCAGAGATGGTTGCAACATACAGAAATCGGAAGGGGCAAATATCCCAAAATGTATTTGCAGCTTACAATTTTGATCTAACATTTTCCTTTGTTTTACCTGGATGGGAAGGATCAGCGCATGATGGTCGAGTCCTGAATGACGCACTTTGTAAAGGCTTTTCGATTCCACCAGTAAAATATTATCTGGGTGATGCAGGATATCCTCTGCGCATAGGATGCTTAACCCCCTACCGTGGTATTCGCTATCACTTGTGTGAATAATATAATTCTCGTAATAAGTAAGTTTCAGCTTACCTATTTCCTTAACTTATTATCAAAGATATATGGAGCTTGGGGTAGGGTGACTCAGACGTTAGAAGTTTTTAACAAATACTGAGACTAATAATATATTGACAACTTTAGACCAAGATCAAAGGAGGAACTGTTTAATCTTCACCACTCACAACTGCGAAATATCGTTGAGAGAATTTTTGGAGTATTAAAGCATCGTTTTCCAATCCTCAAAGGGCAACCAGAGTATCCTTTCACAACTCAGGTGAAGCTGGTTCTAGCCTTAACTGGTCTTCACAACTTTATTAAGGCCAATACATGACAAGTTGCAGATGATGAGAATGATCAATGAATGATTGAGGAGGATGTAAATGAGGGAGAAATGGATGGTATGTGTCCAGTAAACTCTCCAAGTTAATCAGATAATTCTATTATCTGAAAACCAATCAAAGTTCTTTTCTGGTATAGGAACAAGGAGAGCTAATAATACTATGAGTAATAGACACTCAGCAGAGCTCACAAGAGTCTGCTGGATTTGAGGAGGAGAAAATTGATGAAATTGGTGGATTGGATATGGTGGAAGTTAGGAACCAAATTGCAACTGATATGTGGAATGACTATCAATTGTACCTAAACAGATGCAGTGTTTGAGGCATTACTTAATAGGTTTCTTAAAAGTTTGGTATTCATATGTTAGAAGACAGAATGAATAAGGAAAATCTGACATGAAGGGATAGGAAAAACAAAAAGTAGTATCAGCTATTTAATTGGGTCTCACAGAAAGTATAGTATATACAAACAAATATATTGATACATTTACTCAAAATGTATTTGCCTGTACTACCAGGTCAATCTGTTTTTTTAACCAAGCGTCTCTCACAGTACCAGCCAATAAACTTAAAAACAAGCAGGCTTTCCCACGATCCTCAAATAGCCCAATTGCTATCACCATTTCGTCAAGTGTATAGATACTAGTATAACTTTCTTGTAGTATTTTTACAGCTTGTTCCTGCTTTGACTCAATGCCATGAGTGCATTGATATACTGCTTCATCACGGACTAAGGCAATAGCTCCCGCAATCGATGTTGTTGAAACCTTTGGGACTCGAACTCACTTATGAGGGGTAGGAGAGTCAGCTCCTCTCATAGTGCTACTAATCATTCTAGAAACATTATGCCCGTGAAGAGGGCTAGGAGAACAAGAACGAGTGATTCCAATAAGCTCGTGTCGAGCGGTACCAGATTGTGATGATACTGTAATAGTAGGACTAGGAGGAGCATCCTCATGTTCAATCCTTATAGGAGAACAATGATCAGATATTTCTGGAAATGAAATTTCATCTTCCCAAACACCATCTAGTACTTCTTCCTCAAAGGCTAACAGGATGGAACCAATACAAGTGAAGCGGCCCACAGCACGAACACTGACAAATAGTTCCTCAAGATGATTGTAGAAAGGGAGACTCTTATGCCTATACTTCCTTGCTTCCTTATGGGCCTGTGCAGAAATTTAAGGGTTAGTATTTATATTCAACTCAAGAAACTTGGATATCAAGGCTAAAAGAAATTAAAATCAACTGGGTGTTAAAGTGGTATACCTCAAGATAAGTGTGCCAGATATCAGCAGATGCAGTTGGAAGCCCTTTCACTGCATCCTACCCAAATCCAGAATTGTTTCAAATAGCATAAACAATCTCAAACTCTCTCTTAAGCTAGTTGATAATTAGCTTTACTTGGAATCTTAATAATTGTGAAATCCTGAATTGGTAATTTGAGAAGCAACAAATAAGAGGGGGATATAATTAACATACACTAGATTCCTTACTTTTGGCTTGTTGTTCTGTTATTGGAATTCTCAGCTGCTCTTTAAACCTTTCATTTAAGTTTACAAGAACTGATGTCCACACAGATTTTTTAAAACCATTCTCTGTTCGTTCGCCATCTTTCATCTGCTGAAGTAATTCCTCAGTCAAGAATTCCTCAGATCCTTTCACCCAGACACTGTTTCCCATGACTGGAAAGTATAAACAGCAATTGAGAAAGGGGTGGGGCTGGTACCAAAGACAACAATACAACCAGTAGAGACAGAGCCAAAGATATTGGTAGATGTGGTGGCAGAGACAGTCGTTAACATTGTGACAGAGGCAGTGGCTGACGTAATGGCAGAGGCAGTGGTTGACGTAGCGGCAGAGGCAGTGGCTGACGTAGCGGCAGAGACGTTGGCTAACGTAGCGGCAGAGATGGTGGCTGACATAGCGGCAGAGGCAGTGGCTGATGTAGTGGTAGAGATGGTGGTCGATGAAGCAGCAGAGACAGTGGTCAATGAAGCAGCAGAGATGGTGGTCAACATAGTAGCGGAGTTGGTGGTCGATATTGCAGCAGAGACGGTAGTCGATGAAGTGGCAGAGACAGTGGCTGACGTGGTAGCAGAGGTAGTGGTCGACGTGGTGGCAGAGGTGGTGATCAACAGAGTTGCAGAGGCGGTGGTCGACAGAGTACCACAGGTGGTAGTCGACAGAGTAGTAGAGGCGTGGTCGACAGAGTAGTGGGGGCAGTGGTCAACGTAGGTTTGAGGATGGTAGAAAAGATGTCAGTTGAGATGACAACAGCGATAGAAACAATGATAGCAGTTGGGATGGTGGCAGAAATGGCAGCTAGAACAGTACACGTGCCTACCAGTGTGGTGCAGTTAAATATGACCGATGAGAGGGTTGTATATATTGTTGTCAAACTAATAGTAGAAATGACAGTTAAGACTGTAGAAAGGATAGCAGTTCGGTTGGTAGTAGCACAACTGGTTGAATTGATGGTATAAATAGTGGTTGTTGTTGTATTAACTAATTAGGTATATTAATTGGGGTTATTAAATAAAACAGTCTCATTGTGATATTTATTCCTTGGCACTCATACAATTTGTGTCTTGCCAAACACCAATATTTTCAGAAATATGCCATATTTTTTATACAACATATATGCTATATGCAGCTTTTATGGCATAAAAAATATGGTGGATTTGCCGAACAGGGCCTTAATGAAATTTATCACCACACAAAGGAATTTCAGCCTCATGTCAACCATTACAGTGAACTAGTTGAATGGCTAAAAATAAAGTACCCAAATATGCATTTTTATTCCCTTCCTCTCTTCTACAAAAAATTAAAGTTGCAGGGCATGTCTTTAACCAACAAAGTATCATTTGTTAGATATTTTGGTAGTGTTTACAGATTAGATAACTTGGTGAAAGTAGAGTTGAGGCTCAAGGAAGGAGATAGAATCAAGAATCTAACTCTTATACTTTTACAGGTATATAGGTCAAGTAGTAAACGGTCTGCAATTGGAACCTTAGAGCTTATTGAACCAGTTTCACCAAGGAGAGTTATAGTTTGTGATAATTTAGATGCTCTTTCTATACTAAATGTTCAGCACTACTGTAATAGTTATTGTCAGTTAATATCATCAACATCAGCCTGGCATATGGAGAGAGAGCCTATAGCTGGTCAAACTTGGCAACATGACTCAAATTTAGTATTTTTTGTTAATCCATTTAAACTATAATGTATTCTTTATCTGTTGATAATAATAAATTAAATAATAGCTTATTTTTATCAATTATATATTTTACAATTCTTTCAATACCTCTGTTTTTATTCCTTCTATTTTATATCATCAAGAAAGTCTATTCTAGTATCTAATTTGTACATTTTTATTATACTAGCAAATAGTTAATCCTCTTTTAGAAACAGAAAAATATTCTCTACTATCATGTTTCTCTATCCTATCTACTATCATAAATAAAATAAAAATATTCTGTCGTATTAAATAGAAATAGTGATCTCAGATGTTTTATCTTATGAGAAGATATAAGTATGTATTTGATAGAATATCTTTTAAACAGTTGTTTATTTATCTGTTGCCATTATTCCTATCACATGATCTCAAGTGTATTTTGTAATACCTGTGAGGTGCTGTAGTATCTAATATTACATCATATATCTTTAATATTCTATTATAGTAGACTTTTATAAGGTTCTAAAAACAGATTATATTTTTATTATATTGTAGAACATATTCTCCATTTCTGGAGCAATGTTTTGGCTACCAACCAGGTGGTGCAATGTGAGATTAAGGGAAAAATATGATACCACCTGCATTTGACCCAGCAGTGTAGATCACATGAGTTTCACACATGACTTGCACTTGTGAGTTATAGTTGTTGTATTTGATTTGATGGCGCAATAACTCATTTGAGTTATAAGATTATTTTGCGCAAATGACCTATTTAAGGTCATGTTGTTATTCTGTTATGCAAGTATATGAGTCACAATTGTGACTTATAATAGTTAGAGATTTGTAAGCGGGTTGTGGGGAGGACTATATAAGGAGGAGGATATGACTTGATAGTTAGTTCTTCATGCAACTATCTAAGTTATTTCCTAGATATAACTTTACGACTTTATGAATATAAAATACCTTTAACCTCTTTATGAAGAAAGACACATTGTGATATCTTCCTTATAAGATAAGGAAAGAATAAACAAATAACTTACTCTTAGGAAGACTGAGTAACAAATATGACCTATTATAAGAACTTAGTCTTAGGAAGATTAAGTAGAGATTAAGAAATACGACTCTGAGTATTTATTCCCCATCTACTCCATTCTACATTAACTCTATATTATCATTGCCTGTTGTACAGTTATATAATAGGAGTGATCACATAGGCAATCCTAATATTTGGTTGTGTCTCAGCAACACCCAACAAAATTACAGATAACAAGGGAAGTTCAATAGAACTACCAGAAGAAGCACAATCACTCTCAAAGATAGCATCAGAACGAGGAAGGCGAGCCAGCCATGTCACATCAGAAGAAAGGTCACAAAAAGGATCTATGTCATCAGAAGAACAAAAAGACCAAAGAATGTCAGGAGCAGTAGGAGGAGTGGCACTGGCAAGAGAGGGATAGGGAAATACCCAACCAATACCAGAACTGACAACAGAACAACTCAAACAGGTAATTTAGGTGATAGGAGGAGGAACAACGAGACCGAAGATCAAAGAACCAGAGACCTTCTCAGGGGAAAGAGAGAAATTGAGAAACTAGCTAGCACAGTTGCCACTCTACTTTACAGCAACAGGATGGGTAGAAGGATATGAGGAAGAAAAAATAACATACTCCTTGAGCCTACTAAGAGAGGATGCAAGTAGTTGGCTCACACCATTTACCGAAGGAACTAGGAAAGCAACCTGGCAAATATGACCAGATTTTGTAGAAACACTACAAAATCAGTTTGGGGCAGCAGACCCAAAGGGGGAAGTAAGGATGAAACTAAGAGAGTTAGTGCAAGGCACCAAAATGATGACAGAATATTAGAATGACTTTTGAATAATACTAATAGAAGCATACATGTATGAGGCCACCGAGAGCCAATAGTCATTCCAAGGAATAAACAAAAAGTTATAGGATGAATACAGACACCTGGATCAAGTATTAGCAGGATCAGAGGCATTGGCAAGATGGGCAATAGAAAAAGAAATAAGGCTGGCTACTATCAGACATCTTGAAAATAATGAAAGCAAACAACAAGAACGAGAAACCCCAAGGAACACCAATGGCACCTATAGAGCTGCACCTAGTATGGCTCCCAATTGAGAACCAGTGGACCTGAACATGACAAACTGCAGAAAACTCCAGAGACTACCTAATAAGTAGTTCAAGAAATGAAGACAAGAAGAGCTATGCTTCCAGTGCAGAAATAAGGGACATTTTGTGTGAGACTGCAGAGTCAAAAATATCAAGATACAATCAACAGAGGTGGAAAAGGAGGAAGGAGAGGAAAAAGAGACTTTAAATGACGAAAGTCCCTAGTAGAAGTTGGTCTGAGGGACAACAAACCAAAAGCCATCACGGAATCACAATTATGCTCATTACACTCAACAATAGGCTTTACAGAACCTTTGGATTACAAATCAGATTATATTATGATCAAAGTACAGCTTTATAATGAGAAAAATAAAAAATAATGACAAATAGAATGATAGATTGAGGGGCTATGGAGGATTTTATAGACTACAACCTCACTATAAGACACCACCTATCCCTGAAGAAAATCAAGAAAGCAAGAGAAATATATACAATAGATGGCACTGTTTGAGAAGCAGGACCCATCACTCAGATAGAAGAACTATCAATAGACATAGGAAACCACAGGGAAAAGACTACCTTCCTTGTAGTCAACTTAGTAAAACACGAATTGATCCTAGGAATGATATGGTTAAAGAATCATAGACCAAGGATTGACTGGATAAAAGAAAAAGTCACCTTCGATAGTGAAAGATATAAGGCCATATGCCTTGATAGTTCACCAACAGTATACCCAGTACCAGAAGAACAAGCCATAAGGGATAATCTGGAAAGTCGTATTCTACCAATTGACATGAGAGAAAACATGGAAGAACTGGAGAGCCAGATTTAACAAATGATCTCTGCCAGTGGACAGGATAACTAGGAAAGCCTACAGGTAGTTATCAAAAGATTAGAAAAAGATGTGAAAATACCAACAAAGGGATCACATCTGGCTGCAGGTCATGACTTGTACAGTATAGAGGAAGTAGTTGTCCTGGTACATAGACAAAGACTTATAGGAACAGGGATTGCCATAGGACTTCCTAAGAACACCTATACTTGCATTGCACCAATAAGTGGATTAGCGACCAAGAAAGTCCTAACCATTAATACTGGAGTAATCAATGTGGACTATACAGGTGAAATTAAAGTATTATTGGCAAACCTATCTGAAAACAACTACAAGGTTAGTGCAGGAGACAGTATAGCACAATTGATAATCAAAAGGATTGTCATGACAGACTTGCAAGAAGTGCAAGAAATAAATGAAACAGAAAGGGGAAGTGCAGGCTTTGGTAGCACTGATAAAAGAGAGGAAGAACCACCAGAAAAAGACATCAATATATCATTCATTTCGGCTAAGGCATTTGGAAAAATGTAAGGGTAAAAAGATCAGATAGTTATCCTAAGATGGAACAAAAATAAAACTTTCCTAGAAACCACAATAATTTGTATGGAACTTACTCTAAGAAAGGGAAAAGATAGGATTAAAACAGCAAGAGAAATAGTCCCAAAAGAGTACCACAGATTGCTGGAACTCTTTGAAGAAAAAGAAAGACTGATTTACCCCCTCAGAGATATGCAGATCACAAAATTGAACTAGAAGAAGGAACGTCCACTCCATTCATGACCTTATACCAGTTAGGGGAAAGAGAGCTGAAAGCTCTGAGAACTTATTTGGTGGAAAATTTAGATAGAAGATAGATCAAACCATCTTCCTCATTGGCCAGAGCACCAATCCTATTTGTCAATGTAATAGGTGGTAACCTGTAAGAACTAATACAATAGGGATCAGTGGTAGGCCAGCTATCATTCAATTCCTAAGAGAGACTAGAGAGGTAAAGACAGGAAGGTCTTAGAAGAAGCGAAGGGGAAAGGGAGCAAGAGAATCACCATTCAACCAAGTATATTTCTTATCTAGCTTCTGTCTGAAGTCTAGTGTTTCCTACTAGTCAGGAAGTCTGTCTTAAATAAATGGTTTCCTCCACCCAAGGTAGAGGTTCCTGAAAACCTGCAACCACTGTCATTACCAGTAAGTGCACACTACTGGAATCTTGTGATCCTACTGGAATCCTGAAAGCCCAAGGCAATCCTTTACCCAAACCTTATCTCTACCATTGGTATACATGACCATTCCTTCCCTTGGAATCCCTAGGGCCAAACCTTGCCGGTACAAAAGCATAACTAATGAAAAAATATAACAAGTTACTGGAATTTTAATGATACTGGTAGTGAAACAATCAATCAATCAATATAAGCAAGAATAAACAAATTAACATAATAATGAAAAACATAAGCGTAACCAGTATACAGCTGCCAGAACATGTACACATGTTACAGTCAAAAAGAAAGATGGAGGACTAAGATTATATGTGGATTATCAAGGACTAAATGTAGTATCCAAAAAAGACCAATATGCACTACCTCTCATAAGCGAAGCCTTGGACTGCCTAAGAATGCCCAGATATTTTACTAAACTAGATATCAAAGATGCATACCAACACATTTGTATATGAAAAGGAGATGAATGGAAAACAGCTTTTTGAACTAGGTATGGACTATACAAATATACAGTCATACTATTTGGGTTAGCAAATGCAATGGCAACATTCCAATGATGGGTAAATATGACCCTCAGCAAATACCTAGATGTTATCTGCATTGCCTACTTAGACAACCTATTGATTTATTCTGATACTTTAGAATAACACTGGAAGGATGTGCACAAGGTACTAGAAAAATTAAAAGAAATTGGAGTCAAACTGAAACCGACAAAATGCAAATTTGACAAAAAAGAGACCAAATACTTAGGATTCATCATTAATCCAGAAGGGATGAGGGCGGATCCTATAAAAACAGAGGCCATAAAGGAATGGAAAGCACCAGAAAAAGTCAAATGAGTACAGTTCTTTGTGGGATTCTGGAACTTTTATCAGAGATTGATAGAAGGATTTAGCAGAATGGTCAAACCCTTATATGAGTTAACAAAGAAAAACCAGAAATGGGACTGGAGAAAAAAGGCTCAAAAGGCCTTCGAGAAACTAAAAGAAAAACATACCACTGTACCGATATTATGTCATTTTAACCCAGATCAGCCCATAATGACAGAAACAGATGCATCCAATTATGTCTGTTCTGGTATCATATCACAACAAGATGAAAAAGGAATATGGAAACCAGTGACATATTGATCAAAAACTATGACCAAGGCAGAATACAATTATGACATTCACAATAAGGAATTATTAGCAATAATGCAAGTGTTACAAACCTAGCACGGAAAAAGGGTTTCAAATGACTCATGATAATGAGATCATAGGTTTGTAATGGTTTTGCGTACATGACCAATTAGGTCATGTGAGTTTCACACATGACTTGCACTTGCAGGTCATAGTTGTTATATTGGATTTGTTTAAGCAATAACTCATTTGAGTTATATGATTGTGTTGCACACATGACCTATTAAGGTCATAGGATTATTATGTTATGTGAATGTATGAGTCACAATTGTGACTCATAAATAGTTATTGATTTGTAAGCGGGTTGTGAGAAGGACTATATAAGGAGGAGGATACGACGTAGTAGTTAGTTCTTCACGCAACCACCTAAGTTATTTCCTAGATATAACTATACAACTTTATGAATATAAAACACCTTTACGCTCTTTACTAAAAGAACATCTCAAGATATCTTCCTTGTAGGACAAGGAAGAAAGTGAACAAATAGCTTAGTCTTAGGAAGGCTAAGTAAAGATAAGAATTTAGTCTTAAGAAGATTAAGTACAAACAAAGAATACTAAGCTAAGTATTAACCCTATTACAATATCAAATAAAGATTGATATAACATCGTTGCCTGTTGCTCGGTTGTATACTAGGAGTGATAGAATAAGCAATCCTAACAGCAAGCACTTAAAGAGTAGTAAACGTATGTGGAAGGAAGGCCTCACACAGTATGAATACTCACAGACCACAAACACCTGGTACCATTCACTACTACGAAGGAGCTAAATAGGAGGCAAATTCGATGGAGTGAAGAATTAAGCCGGTATAATATCAAGACAGAATATCGACATGGAAAAGAAGGAGGGAAACCAGATGTACTCACTAGAAGGTTGGATGACCTACCAGAAGACAATGATGAAAGGAAAACTCAGAAGGCAAGAATTCTCTTACCAAAAGAAATCTTTATACATGAAGGATATGAATCTAGGAAGGAAGAAATTAACACAATAGAATTACAGGAAATAGTAACTACCATCAAAGAGGAAATTAAGGAAAAAACTGAAAAAAATCAGTAATTGAGAAAAATAAAGTAAGCCCTTGAAAAAGGGGATAAGGAATTTCCAAAAGTAGCCTTAGGGCTATGTGAATAGAAAGAAGAGTGCCTCTGATATAAAGGAAAGATATGGCTACCAGAAAAGGAACCCTTTCAGATGAAAGCGATAGAATAAAACCATGAGGTACCACAAAGTGGTCATGGGGGAGTGGCAAAAACCATGGAGCTAGTACGATGAATTTACAACTGGTCAGAAATGAGGAATGATGTCAAACGATACGTGAAAAATTGTGACATGTGCTAAAGGATAAAACCAATATGACATGCACTATACGGACTACTACACCAACTAGAAACCCGCAAAAAACTATGGAAATCAATTAGTATGGACTTTATTACGGATTTACTGGAATCAAATAGCTATGACATAATATGGATTGTAGTAGACCACATGACCAAAATGTCACACTTTATTGCCTGTTGTAAAGACATGAAAACAATGCAATTCATGCAACTATTCACAAAAAATATCTTCAAACTGCATGGACTACCAAAAGACATTGTTACAGATTGAAGTTTAATATTAACATTGGACCTATGGAAAGAAATAACAAAAGGATTGGACATTAATCGAAGATTGAGTATGGCCTATCACCCCTAAACAGATGGACAAATGGAAAGAATAAATTTGTCATTGGAACAATTCCTTTGATCATATGTGGAATACTGTCAAAAAGATTGGGAAGAGTGGCTGCCTTTTGCAGAATTTGCCTATAATAATTCAATACAAGAAACAATTAAAAGAACACCATTCTATGTGAACTATAGACATCACCTCATTAATGACCCCATGGGTCATGAGACATTGATGAAAATATTGAAAAGAGAAGACATGAGTCAATTACATGACATAATCACAACAGAGATTATTTCTGCACAACAGAAGATGAAGGAAAATGCAGATCAATACAGAAAACTGGATCCAAGATTGGAGTCAGGAGAGAAAGTCTAGCTTGTGGCCAAAGATATTCACACCACATGACCATTCAAGAAACTAGATTACATGAAATTAGGACCTGATGAAATAATAGAAAAAGTGGGAAGAAAAGCATATAAACTGGCACTTCCCCCCTCAGTGAACAACAAACACCCAGTTTTCCACATCAGCAAAGTCGAACTTTATCAAAGTAATCCTTTACCTTCTCAATGAAAAGAACCACCTCCTCCTATAGAGATAGAAGGAGAAAATGAATACAAACTTGATCCAATTGTTGACTCTCGACAACACTATACTAAGATACAGTATCAAGCTAAGTGGACAGGATATTCTCCTAACCATGACTTAGTGTAGTACTCAGCTGAGGATTTTAGTAATGCCAAGCATGCAATTGAACACTTTCATCAAGAATACCCAGGAAGGCCTAGTCAAAGAAGAAGAATAAATGAGTGATAAAGACTGCATCAACTAGGCAGACCTCCACGCATCCAAGTAAGTTACACACAAGCAAGAAAAGCACAACCAGAAAAGCTGCACTGGATACTTCGATGATGGATGCCAAATATACTTTACGGAGAAAGATGGGTCCAATTATTGGCCAAGGGATAGAACACTGAACACCCATGTCATCACTACCCCTGTTCCAAACCATGAGGACATGGGAAGAACCAGCTTTTCCACCAATGTCCCCATTCCCTTATACGCCACTATAGTTGCCATGTGACAACAACATCGTCCTGGGAAGAAGTCAGGTGAAGTTTTGAGGGACGAACACGAGAAGAAGGGGGGGCAAAAAATCTTGGCCAAAGGTCAGGAAGGAGAAAAATGTAACCTGGGGGAAACTGATAGAAAAGAAGATCCAACCAAAATCAAGGTACTCCACAGATCAAGATACGATAATGGGCCTATAGGATCAGTTAAGGCACCTACACGAAATGGTAGAAGAGGCTCAGATAGACAGAAATCTCTTCAAAGGACAGGCGAAGAGGTGGGAAAGGACAGGGAGGACCCTGAAGAGGGAAAAGGCAAAGTTAGCAAGTGAAGTGAAGGTTCAATGGATAAGAGCAGGATGGGCAGAATGGAAGGTGGTGATTTTGGCAAAGAAATTGGAAATAAAAGAGAGGGAGAACAAACTACTAAAAGAAACGATGGAAAAGAACAATGGGGAGATATGGAAATTGGCAAAATGATTACTCGTGCCAAGGTTGTGGCTTGCAGCCACAACCTGGGGAACTCTAGAGAGTACCTACCAGCTCAACCTGACTTGCCAGCTCAACATGACCTGTAGCTCTACACAACTTTTGGTAGCTCAACATTGTGGCTCAACATAACATTGCTATTCAACTTGAATCTATCTCAATGGCTGAAAAACAATAGGAAGGCCTATTGTTTCTAATATTCTATTTTGTATCTATTTATATCAAAGTTATAACCTAAATACTATAATTACAACTGAGGTAGATTCTAAACAAGATCTGTAAACTCCCAAATCCTCTCCTATCTAATACGACATGCTTCTTCCAATCTCTTACATCACCAAATCTATCACCATCATGCCTCCTGTACCGCCTACTGTTAAACTTCCAAGCCAGTGGAAAGAGCCATACAGAGATACCAAGACAAGAATCCAGGCTGCCCTCAAATCTTTGGATGGATTAGAACATGAGAAGCCAAACCTTGTAGCACTTGCTCTTCAGTATGAAATTCCAGTATCACGACTTCGCACACGTTGGCAAGGAGTTCCATCCAAGCAGGATAGATTAGCAACAAATCAGAAGCTTTCTGAAGAACAAGAATTGGCAGTTTGTCAGTACCTTGATCGTTTGGATATAGTAGGAACCAGCACCCATCTCCAGATGCTTTCAGGTTGTGCAAATGCAATTCTGCAAAATGCTTATATAGGTCCACTTCCAGCACCTGTTGTGGGTGACCATTGGGCACAATGTTTTCTCAGTCACTATCCAGAATACTTGATTCGAAAACAACGTGTTATTGATATCAACAGAAAGAATGCTCATCAGCCATATGAGATACGAGATTGGTTCGAAAGATACAAGGCAGTTTGTGAGAAGTATCAGTTTGAAATAGTCAATTGCTATAATTTTGATGATACTGGATTCAGAATTGGGATTGGGCATGACCAGTGGATAATCACCAGGGACCCATCACGACAGTCATATTTAGCAAGTTCAATAAACTGCAAGCTTGTTTCAGTATGTGAAACTATTAGTGCTGATGGGGTAGTTCTACCACCTATGGTTATTATTCCTGGTGTTATTCACCAAGAACCATGGTACACTACAACATCAATATCTGATGATTATCTTATTGGAACTTCAGAAACAGGATACAGCAATGATGAGTTGTCCATGAAGTGGCTGGCATATTTTGAGTTGTTTTCTCAAAAGCGGAAAGTTGGTATTTATTGGCTCTTACTTCTGGACGGTTTCAGTTCCCACTATACAAAGCAGTTCATTGAGTACTGTGATCATCACAAAATCATTATTTTTTGCCTCCCTCCCCATACTAGCTATCTCCTCCAACCCCTTGATGTAGTAGTATTTCAGCCCTATAAGCATTATCATGCTGAGGTGGTTGAAGCAGCAACCCGTACTGGTTGTGGTGAGTTTGATAAATTGGAATTCTGGACACCATCGATTCGATAAGACAACAGACCTTCAAAGCAACAACTATCCAGTCTGCATTTAAAGCAACTGGTCTCATCCCCTACAATCCAAATGTTGTAATATCTCAGCTACATGAGGCAGCAATGCCTGCTGACCATCCTGTTACACCAACAAGAGTATCCTCACCAACAGTTCCTCTTATGGTCCATAGCTTGAAGCAAATGGGTGAGGAATTACAGCGGGAGGCAAATGATCTATCACCAACATTTCAGCAAAAACTTAAAATGGTACTGCAAGGTAGATTAGTACAGGAACAGTCAGGTGCGTTAGCCATGGAGCATATAGAGCATACACAAGCAGCCGAAGAAGCAAGATCTGCAAGGCGCAATGTGCACAATAGAAGACAGATACAGAAAGGGGGTGTTCTCTATGCTTCACAAGCTCATGAAATGGCAGAACGTTGGGAGGATACAGAGTTGGAAAAAGTGCAGAAACAGCTGCAGCGAGTGTAGAATGTGAAGAAAAGGATTGAATGAGCTGAACAGAAACCTTTCTTGGATGAGATAAAATTATGTGTGAAAAAAAAGGCGGAATATTCAAGCCTATAAAAAACAATTTGCAAAGCTTATAGTCATGGGTATTAAGAGGCAGGTGGGGTTAGGAAAAATAAATGTAAACTAGAATATTTTGTACAGTAGACTTACTCTATCATATTAAGCCACAATGTTGAGCCACTAAAGGTTGTGTTGAGCTACAGGTCATGTTGAGCTGGCAAGTCAGGTTCAGCTGGCAGGCACTCTCTAGAGTGCCCCAGGTTGTGAGTGAGTGAGCAGCTGGGGGTTGTGGCTGCAAGCCACAACCTTGGCACAAGTAGCTTGGTTGACAGAAAAAAGGAATCATGGACTATTGACCTAATGAGACTTAGGCCATAGGGAAGGGGGAGCTAGTATTACAAACCTAGCATGTAAAAGGGTTTTCACATGACTCATAATTATGAGGTCATAGGTTTGTAATGGTTTCATGCACATGACCAATTAGATCATGTGAGTTTCACACATGACTCATGCTTGTGAGTCATAGTTGTTATATTTGATTTGATTGCGCAATAACTCATTTGAGTTATAAGATTATTTTGCACACATGACCTATTTAAGGTCATGTGGTTATTATGTTATGTGAGTATATGAGTAACAATTGTGACTCATAATAGTTATTGATTTGTAAGTGGGTTGTGGGGGGGACTATATAAAGAGGGGGATACGATGTGATAGTTAGTTCTTCATGCAACTATCTAAGTTATTTCCTAGATATAACTTTACAACTTTATGAATATAAAATACCTTTATGCTCTTTACTAAGAAAGATACATTACGATATCTTACTCATAAGATATGGAAAGAATAAATAAATAACTTACTCTTAGGAAGACTGAGTAAGATATTAGACCCATTATAAGAACTCAGTCTTAGGAAGATTAAGTAGAGATTAATAAATACGACTCTGAGTATTTATTCCACATCTACCCCATACTATATAAATTCTATATTATCATTACCTGTTGCACGGTTATATAATAGGAGTGATCGCATAGGCAATCCTAACAGTGGACTACATCTAACTGTTACAAACCTAGTCAGGAAAAGAGGTTTTCACATGACTTACAATTATGATCTCATAGGTTTGTAAGGCTTTCATCTACATGACCTATTTATGGGTCATGTGATTTTCATGCATAATATATGCTTGTGAGTTATAGTTGTTATATTGATTGATTGAGTAATGACTTACTTGAGTCATATAATATTTTGCACACATGATCTATTTTAGACCACACAATTATTATGTTATGCAAGTATATGAGTCACAGTTATAACTCATAATAGTTATTAATTTGTAAACAAGTTGTGGGAAGGACTATATAAGGAGGAGGATATGATATTGTAGTTAGTTCTTCATGCAACCACCTAAGTTATTTCCAAATTATAACTTTATAACTATATGAATATAAAACAACATTACTCTCTTTAAGAAGAAGCCTGACTATATCTACTTTATAGAAGTAGGAGGATTATGATGGTACTTGAGAAGTTTGATGTTCAAGGTACTAAGATTATGAGAGTAGAATCATTAGGTGAATGTAGTGCAACCAAGAGGAAGATAAGAGCTCACAAGATACTATTAGGTGTAATAGTATTTGGTAACATATGTACATATTCTGGCAACTCTATACTGGTTACACTTGTATTTTCCTTATTATGTTATCTTGTTTATTCTTGCTTAAGTTGATTGATTACTTATTTCAGTGTAGGTATCATTAGGATTCCAGTAACTTGTGTATGTTTGTTTTTTTTTTTTTTTTTTTTTTTTTTTTTTTTTTTTTTTTATTTTGTTTAAGGTACAAAATCCACATGTAGTCTCAATGACTATGGTGTCAGAAAACCTCCACCCCAGGCCAGGTCCCAGAAAGCTATAGAAAAAACATGGCCTAAAGACCTGGTCGAAAAAACTATCCTAACTTGCAGCCATGCCTGTAAACTACAAAGGTATGAAATCCCACCAGCATCATGAAGTAACTAGGAAAACCAAACTCCCAACAATGCACCTAATAAAGAAACTCAAAACCCAAACCTACGGACCAGTCCAAACTCAGCTTATGGGTGCAGGCACTGGCAAAAGTTAGATAATTATACCTATAGATGAAAAGGTCCATGCTGGGGGGTTGAAAGAAGATTAGGTCTCACATTAGGGGTGTGGCAGAAGCAAGGAACCCCAGTACCAACCTGAACAGAGGGGGTGGTGGGGGCAGTAGAGTGCTAACTGAGGAGAGGATAGAATGGTAGTAAGGTACCAGCTGGTATAGAATTGAAGCTGACTGACTGTATTGCTGCATCTCTCGCATAGTCCCTTATGATATGAGAGATATTGTCACTTCCGGAGTGGATCCCAGGGGGAGGAAGACATTAAAGGAGAGGATAGGGGGGCAGTAGTGTACTAGCTGATCGTCCAGAGATGGGATGGAGCAGGAGGGGAATGTTGACTCAGCAGGATATACTATCAGTTATTGCATTCGTGTCTGACAAGGCAGCTCCTTAAGAGAAAAGGGAATACAGAAATCGACTGTGGCCTGTTGAAGTGTTTCTTCCTACTACTAACTGCATTCCTGGCCATCTGTAGAAAGACCGAATGAAAAAAACCCAACTATAGCAATTGCTAAGCGAAACAAAGCAAAAGTAGAGTAAGGGAGGCAACTACCATTGTGAGGTGTTGGGAGGAAGGAATGAGTAACCTCAAGAGTGTTGACCTTTAGAGGGAAGTGAGGATGGGATGCCTGAATGCAAAGAAGTGATGGAAAGTAGTCTTCCTGAACCTCACTAAATGGGAGAGAGGTGAGAAAAAGTGGTAATAAATTTCAATGACTAGAGGTGTAGTGGAGACAAAAGATGCTTGTTTATGTTTGTTTTAGTTATGCTTGTATACCAGCAACGGTTTGCCCTAGAGATTCCCAGGGAAGGAATAATCATGTATACTAGTAGTAGAGATAAGACTTGATTGAACGATTGCCTTTCACTTTCAGGATTCCAGTAAGATCACAAGATTCTGGTAGTGTGTACTTACTAGTAATGACAGTAGTTACGAGTTCTCAGGATCATCTATCTTGGGTGGAGGAAATCATGTATTTAAGACAGTCTTTCTGGTTAGCAGGAACTGCTAGGCTTTAGACAGAATATAGATAAGAAATATACTTGGTTGACCAGTGATTCTCTTGCTCCCTTTCTCCTTCACTTCTTCCAAAGACCTTCTTGTCTTTACCTCTCTAATCTGCCTTAGGAATTGAATACTAGCTGGACTACCAACAATTCCTATTGTATTAGTTCATATAGGTTACCAGCTGTTAAATATTTTTCACCTCAAGAGGTAAGTTAATCCTCTGGAGGTACTCACAGGTTCTCAGGACAAGAACTCCAGGTAGGATTGATCACAATTCCTCTATCTTGATAACTAGTTAGAAGTAGGAGTGGCAGGGAAAGACACTCCCAGCTCAGGTACTACATTCACAATTTCAGAACAAAGTGGTTATTGAAGGACGCAGTAGGCAATGATATTGAGACAACCTTACAGGCTAGGGTTCTCCCAGAATCCTTTAGTGTAACATGTGTACATGTTCTGAAAGCTGCATACTGGTTATGCTTATGTTGTCCTTTGTCATGTTATTTTGTTTATTCTTGCTTATGTTGATTGATTGAGTGTTTCACTACCAGTATCATTAGGATTCCAGTAACTTGTTATGTTTTGTATTAAGTATGTTCCTGTACCAACAAGGGTTTGCCCTAAGGATTCCAAAGGAAGGAATGGTCATGTATACTCATGGTAAAGATAAGGCTTGAGTGAAGGATTGCCTTGGGCTTTCAGGATTCTGGTAGGATCACAAGATTCTGGTAGTGTGCACTTGCTGGTAATGACAGTGGTTGCAGGTTTTCAGGAACCTCTACCTTGGGTGGAGGAAATCATGTATTGAAGATAGGCTTCCTGACTAGCAGGAAATGCCAGACTTCAGACAGAACCTAGATAAGAAATATGCTTAGTTGAATGGTGATTTTCTTGCTCCCTTTCCCTTTGCTTCTTCCAAGACCTTCTTGTCTTCACCTGTCTAGTCTCCCTTAGGAATCGAATGCTAGCTAGCCTACCACCAATCCC
The DNA here is from genome assembly GCA_003788595.2 of Choiromyces venosus 120613-1. Lineage (NCBI taxonomy): Eukaryota > Fungi > Ascomycota > Pezizomycetes > Pezizales > Tuberaceae > Choiromyces > Choiromyces venosus. Next base: position 80,159 of record ML120541.1, on the reverse strand, counting down.
TATTGTATTAGTTTATACAGGTTACCACCTGTTACAATCCTTTCACCTCAGCAGGTAAGTTGACCCTCTGCAGTTACTTACAGGTTCTCAGTGCAAGACCACCAAGTAGGATTGATCACCCTTCCGGTATCTTGATAACTAGTCAGAAGCAGGAGTGGTAGGGAAAAAGACTCCCAGCTCAGGTGCTACATTCACAATTTCAGAACAAAGTGGTCATCGAAGGACCTGATCTGCAAGGATATCCAGACCACCTCATAGGCTAGGATTCCCCCAGAACTCCTTAGTAACTGACAGCAACTCAGACTTAGAAACCGAAGCTTCAGCACAAGCTGGAAGTGCTTTACAACCAGAAGACCTTGACTCCGATCTACAAGAGTACCTAACTGTAGAATAGATCCTCCAGCAACCAGCATGAAGTCCCAGCCCAGAAACAAGATACAGATCCGGAAGCCTCTTTAGAGCAGCCTTCAGAAGCAGAGTCCAATCTAAGACAGCAAGCTAAGCAGGAAGCCAGTCAGCATCCAGAGAGAGTACTCTACCTCCAGAAGCATTCCTGGAATCTCCAGCTAAACCAGCCAAACCTGAAACACTCCCAGGCAAGAGCAAGTAACCAGAAAGCTCAAGACCCTCAGAAGACCATGCATCACTACCAGGAGGAGCAGGAATAGGCAATGCAGTACAAACACCTGCTGATGGTGTAGCACAAAGGTCAAAAATCAAATTGCCCCAACCATCAAAGTTCAGTGGGGAAGGAGATGACCTAAAACCCAACTGACTCAAGAAATGGCTCCGAGAAGTAAAGAAGTACCACTGAAAGCATGGCATCAATGATGATACTGAGGATGTAGTTGATTACTATGGAGCCTATACTGAGAAACACATGCACAATGCATACATGACACTACTTGATGAGCATGATGATACACTCAACCTAGAGACCTTTTGAAACTGATTCAAGCAACTCTTCAAAGTATCTACAAATACAGATGACCTATACCAACAATGGTAGAAGGTATCGCAAACTACAGGAGGAAAACCAGCAAGGATATCGAAGAATACTGGAGAAATAAAAGACTTAAGAGCTACCCTCCCCAGAGAATCTGTATTAGACTACACACAAAGGCAGCAGTCACTGGATGCAATGGATTCTCACCTTAGAAGAAATGTTGAACCACAGATCTGGGAAACAGATACTTGGACTCAGATAGTCCAAATTGTGGAAAGATATGATGCAACTATGTTCAAAACTGAAGGATATGGCAGCAGTGGCAGCCCCTCCACCAACATGTCAAACAAACCAAAGAAAGACTATCAGACTACACAAGCCTTGAACAGCAAAACAACAGGAAAAGGCAACATGCCAGTGAAGATGACAACCTATGCAAAGAATAAGAAACACAGCAAAAAGGAAATAGATCAATAGAAAAAGGAAGGAGCTTGCTTCAACTGTGGAGAAGGCGGATATATGGCAAATGAATGCCCCAAGAAAGAAGTCGAAACCAACCATGTCAGGATCACAGAGGATAATACCGACAGCAGTGATGAGGAATATGAGTTAGAGAGTGACTCAACACAAGAGCTAGATGGACAAGACACTATAAGGACATACAAGACTACTGTTGGGGTACCTGATAGCCCTGGCATACCCTTCAAAGTCCTCGAATTCAATATACTGGTGAATGGCAAACAAGAGTGCTAGCGGATACAGGAACTATCAGCGGAAGCTTGATAAGCAACCAATTTGTCACCACACACAACATCTCTTACCATCCTTGAAAGTGACCTATCACTCTAAAAATGGCAGTAAAGGGGTCAAGATCAAGCAGTAATTACAACAGTACCATTGATCTTCAGATCGGGAAGATGAAGATACTGAGAATCAAGATGATGGTCACCTCAGTGTCAGACTATGATGTTCTACTGAGCATGGATGACTTTGTCAAACTCAGAGCAATAATAGACTGGTGGAAAAACAGCCTATACTTCCCTGACCACAAAGTGAGAGTAAACAGTAATGGACAGTCTACTTAGACCAGATCTGTGATGGTAAAAGCAGAAAAGGAACCAGATTTCCTAATGATGTTCTATAAGGTATTTGTCGAGGAAGTACCTACCACCATGCCACCAAGAAGGAACATAGACCACTAGATCCATCTAGAGGATCCTAAACTTTACCCAAAAATGCCAAACTACAAGACACCAGAAAAGCTCCTACCACTATTCAAAGCAAGGATCGAGAAACAACAGGAAGCAGGAGTTATTTACAGAGCAGAAGTACCCAGTAGATCATGCATGTATGTGCAAGGCAAACTAAATGGTAGCATAAGAGTACTAGCAGATTGGCAGCAAAGGAATCTAAACACAATTACAGACCACTCACTGATACTCAACCAGCAGGTAATAATCAATGCAGTTGGAAGAGTAAAATATAGAAGCAAAATAAACCTCAGCCATGCCTATTTTCAGACCAGAGTTCACCCAGATAACGAGAAATACAACACTATTATGACACTTTTCAGAGCATTTGTATGTAGAGTAATGCTGCAAGGAGATACAAATGGCTCAGCCATGTTTATGAGGGTTATGGAAAACGCCCTCTCAGATGAACTAGGCATTTTTGTTTGGATTTACATTGATGATATCCTTATATTTAGCAACACATACCAGGACCATGTGGAACATATCAAAATAGTCTACAGGAGGCTGGAGCAGGCAAAACTATATGCAAACCTGAAAATGAGTGCCTTCTTTTCAAAAGAACTGGATATATTTGGCCATATAATCGATGACAATAGCATACACCCAGTACCAGAAAAAATAAGGACTGTTAAGGACTGGACAAGACCAAAGAATAAGAAGGAACTTCAGCGATTTAATGGAATGGTTAATTATATCTCACAGTTCCTACCCCACATTACTACCATTACTGCCCCACTTGCAGCACTTACCAATGATACAGAATGGCTTTGGACCGACCTGCAGGAGGCTGCATTCTAGGCAGTTAAAAAGGCAACAGAAGAACACCTGGTCTTGTGACCAATAAAATATTCCAAACCAGATATGATATAGCTGTTTACTGATGAATCTCCCACCGGAATAGGTGCATGGGTAGGACAGGGAGCAACCAGAGAGGATGCTAGACCAGCAACTCTCCATAGTCAGAAATTGACACCCTCCCAAAGCAACTATCTCAGGCATTAGCAGGAGGCTCTTGCGATCATTGAGGCTATGGAAGCCTTTGCACACCTGTTGTCACACAACAAATTCACTATAGTTACTGATCATGAGAGTCTAACTAAACTTATGACATAAAAGAATCTAAGTGACCAGCAGCAAAGATGGTTGATGCACCTTAGCTGCTTCAATTTTTCTATCCAACATATGCCTGAAGCAAAGAATTTCTTAGCAGACCACCTATCGAGGATTCATGAAGATGAGCTTTCAATTTATGATATAAACCTCTAAGATCCCACCTCCACAAACCATGATACCCAGATCACACCAGACACTAAAGCATCTGAAATCCAAACTAACTGCACCTCCTCAGCATCCTACAGCTTAGAATCTGATAGCGACATGTACTCCTCAGCAGCAAGCCAACACTCTCCAACCCTCACCACCTGAGATTTCATACTCAGGACTAGCCCTAATTATATGTTGAACACCATTCAATCTAATGCAGTTACCTGATCCCAGAAATAAAAGGAGAGCAACCAAAGACCTCCCAGGTGTGAGGTCAGCACTGATAGTTCCATCATGAAAGGCAACTCCTGGGGAGATGAAGTCACACTTTCCAAGCTATCCAAAAAGAAAGCAATACACACAGTGACCTCCTGGACAGCATGCTATGAAGATTAATGTGAAATACACAAATCTAATAAGAGTGGAGCAAGTTACTTTCCTAGGAATCATAAGAAGTGGAAGCAAAGCAAGAAGGACAAGAGAAGGAAACCTGCAAGTACAATCATTTCCTCCTCACCAGCAAGTACACCTCCAGTTACCACCTGGCCTTCTCCCTCTCTCCCCCATCTCTCTCCCAGATTCATAGTGGACCTGGAAAGGTTGGTAGATAAATTGATACTTGATCAGTTACCAGATGCCTCCACAGGTTCCTCTTCTTCACCCCTCTATAGCGATCCTTTCTGGAGTAACCAGGAAACCGAAAAAGTGAACACCTTTCTAGGTACAATCCACACAATACTCTTGGGTGATTTCCACCTCAAGGTTATTGCAGTGCTTAAGCTTGACCCCCTTTGCCAGAGTCTAGGAGACTAGCAACAAACTGCACTATTCTGTTCCAGATGGCCTACTTATTACACAGAATACCAATGGGTATTCTAACGTTTATTTCCCTGTGGGACCTTTGGAAAGGGGAGTATCCCTTTGGGATTTTATTCTCAAAACAGTTCATGAAGGCCTTGAGCATTTCTCAGCTCATAAAAGCTACTGATATGTAGCCTGTTTCTTTTGGTAGCCACAGATGGGGTAGGATTTCATGGCCTATTGTCACTCCTATAACCATTGTCAGATCAATAATGCACCAACAACCCTTCCAGCAGGATGATCCCTCACACTTCCTGAGCCAGATGTGGCATACCAGTCCTTGGCTATCGATTTTGCTGGACCCATTACCAAATCAAACAAATACAATACTATCATGATTATCATGGACCGATTCACATCTTACACCCACCTGGTGACTCTTGGAGACCTTGCCACCTCTGAGAAGACATTCAAAAAGCTTCAGAGCATCATGTTTGATGTTCATGGCCTTCTACTCAGCATAATACTCTACTAGGACTCCCAGTTTACCTCTAAGTTTTGGTCTCAAATGATGTAATCATTGGGAATTCAGGTCTAGATGGCCACCCAATATCATCACCAAAGCCACAGTCAAGTGGAGCACAAGATTCATACCCTCAAGCAAATGATGAGGAACTTTGTCAACAAAAGGCAGAATAACTGATCCCAGCTCTCCCCTCTATAATGGCAGCTATGAATGGTGCACCCCATGAATCCTTGGGTATCTAACCCTACCAGGCCCTCTATGGATAGCCATGGAAAATATTTAACCCAGTTCAACGATCAGTCAGTAAGGTACTGGCTGTCGATGAGATTTTGAATACCGATGAAGTAACAAGAATGGAACTAGATGTGGTACAGAAGTATGCAACATTCAGGCAAACAGTACAAGCAGACAAGTGGCACAAACCCCAGAAATACCCCTTCAAGAATGGAACCAGAGTACTAGTTAGAGGACAGCCCTACACCTCTACACCTGGACAATCAAGAAAGCTAGAACCCAGTTGGTTTGCTCCCTACAAGGTACTGGAACATGACGTCTATACTGACAACTACAGACTTGAATTGCCCTGATGAATGTAGTGGCAGAAACCTTTCTTCCATGTATCTTCCCTCAAGGAATACCTCAAAAATCACCCAGATAGATTCGTATCTCGAATGATGGACAGGCTAGCACCTATGATCATTGACAATGCAGAAGAATTGGAAGCAGAACAGATCTTTGACTACAGATGCCAGAATAATAGGGACGAATTCCTGGTGCACTGGAAAGGATATGAAAGGACTGACAACTCTTAGGAACCCATCGAGAACCTGGAGAACTCTTGAGAAATTATCCTAAAATACTGGACTACAAACTACCCAGCAGTCCCCCTACCTAATATCAATTTACACTATGTTAGAATAGTTTGGGAACCAATGGAAGTTTTAGAGACCCTCAATGCAGCTGAACCTGTACCTGATAGTTTTTGGGAACCTTATGATGATGAGGAATATGACTCTAGCTATTCAGAATTTGACTACTTCAGTACCGATGATAACTCCCTCCTTTGGCACATAGATAGGAATGAGCAGGAGGACTTGCAATAGAGTATGTGTTGTTTTAGATTGGGGGAATGTAACATGTATACATATTCTGTAAACTGTATACTGGTTACACTTATGTTTTCCTTTGTTATATTATTTCATTTATTGTTGCTTATGTTAATTGATTGATTATTTCACTACTGGTATCATTAGGATTCTGGTAACATGTTATGTTTTGTATTAGTTATGTTCTTGTACCAGCAAGGCTTTACCCTAGGGATTCCAAGGGAAGGAATAGTCATGTATACCAGTGGTAGAGATAAGACTTGGGTGAAGGATTGCCTTGGGCTTTCAGGATTCCGGTAGGATTACAAGATTCCAGTAATGTGCACTTACCTGTAATGATAGTGGTTGCAGGTTTTCAGGAACCTCCATCTTGGGTGGAGGAAATCATGTATTTAAGACAGGCTTCCTGACTAGCAGGAAATGCCAGACTTTAGACAGAACCTAGATAAGAAATATACTTGGTTGAATGGTGATTCTCTTGCTACCTTTCCCTTTGCTTCTTCTAAGACCTTCTTGTCCTTACCTCTCTAGTCTCCCTTAGGAATTGAACGCTAGCTGGCCTACCATCAATCCCTATTATATTAGTTCATACAGGTTACCACCTGTTACAAATGGCATGGAGAATATTATAGTATCTTTCATTGCAACCTGTATATAGAAACCTATATGGAGAAACTAATTAATAGAAACTAAAGAATAGATACAACTAAAAGTACATGATGTAGAAAATTATGGTGGTGGAGTAGTCAGTCCTTGAGATTGGGACCATGATAGTGAAACATCATCGGTCCTGATGTCATGATAATGCTGTGGCATATTGTGGGTCCAACATTGATAGGATACAGTGAAGAAACCAGACAGATTGTGACAAATTGCTGTAACACCCTGTTGCCTCACAGTGACGAACTGATGACAGTAACATGTCAGGATGCTGGGAAGGTTCAGGGCAGGGATGAGGACATTAAAGGATGGAAGGTATCTGTGGTCAATATTAGTATGGAGTTATGCCATCACAATGAGAGATAGAAGGAATGTGACAAAGGCTATCCTTGTGTGGCCATGCCCAGTGGGACTCCCATGAGGCAGCAGTCATAGCCTGTCACGGATGGTGACTAAGCAAGGCAGAATGGCAAGGCAGATTTCACCTGACTCATGTTTATGAGTCAGAAGGAGCGAGGATTTCACATGACTTGTGATAGCAAGTCATTAAGAGGTTTTTATTGGTTGTTTGATTTTCTATGACTCGCACTAGCGATCATATAATGTTATGTTTTTACATGTGACTCAGATTATGAGTCACGAGTTTTACACATGTGACGCGATTTGCGCAACATGATTGGTTTATATGTTTTTATTGGGTTTTATTGGATAGCGAGGAGGACTCAGAAGAGTCAGCTGATGCATTTTACACGATGACTCATTTTGAGTCACGCATACAGATAACTCACAGGGATGAGTCATCAAAGGGTTAGGGTTGGGGGAGGAACGACTATATAAGGAGGCCTGTAGGCGAGAGTAGTTAGTTCCTCACTCAACTATCTAAATACTTTTCAATACAAAGATCTTTTCTACCAAACAATAAACCCGTTCAGAATCCCAAGATCGTCAATAGGGACAATCAGAGAGTCGTAGAAGTCAAGGACTTGTACTACGAAAGAAGAACCCAAAAGCGACTGAAGGAACTCAGGTCGACAATCGAGCAAGACAAGAAAGGTTGCCTACTGTAAGTATATCCGAATGAGAAGGGATTGTAACATAGCCAGACATCAGGATATGGGGAAGACACTGTGACAGAGATGCAGTTATCTAGGGGTCATGAGGATGTTAACCCATTGTCAGATAGTGTCCTAACATTGCACAGTGTTGCTCCATGATACAGGATGTACCAGGCATAATGTTGTATTGCAATACACATCATGATGCATAGGGTGCAACAGGGGGTTTCAATGGAACTCAGGATGTACCAGTTGCACTGGGTGCATGAGAAATGCAGTGTGTGTCAGAATGTGATGCCCATACATCTGACATAGGTTTTTCTTTTGCTGATATCACTATATCTGACTCACTAATAGTTTCATCAAAACATCTCATTACCTATCGGTCAGGATATATTTTGCTACTAGAATATGGGATGATAACTCAATAGTACCTTAACTGAATAACCTCATCTCACCTCCCACTTGTCATCCATAATGACTCTCTATATATTCTATGGACACCATCTGGTTGGAGAGATGGTGACAATATATATGGTGTTATGCTGGGGCTGTCAATACTTGCTCCTAAAGTGTCAGAACACAATATAGCTGAAGTACAATAATGACATGAATTCATTACAAGGGAGCAGCAGGGGTATGATGGAAAGGTATGTTACTGAGTAAGTGGTCCATAGTAGTCCATGCACCTAACAATATGGGAATAAGAACGGTAGTATAAGAGCAAGACAAAGAGGGAGAAGTGGTAAGATGCCTCTTGACCTGAAGATATGTTATGGATTAGTAGTTATACTACCCTGGCAGTAACTATAAGGTAACCCCTAAAGAATGTATATAAGAGACTTATATTTAATAAATAAAGTTGGGAAAGTCTTATCTCAGCACTTCCTCCTCCAAGTCCCAAAGGAGAAAGATCCATTTGTGGTACATAATATCACTTGTACCTGAAGTCTAAGTAATTAATATTAACATTCTTTCATTATGCTGTGATTGTCTCGCACCCTGTATTGTGTAGCTAAAGCAGTGACAAATAGGCTGAGAGCTATATAGAATGAGATATTTAGAAGGGAAGAAGGGAAAGAGGTGGAAGAAAAAGAAGGTAGGTCTCTGAGCAAACAACTAAGATCTAGGATTACAAAAGCAACACAATGAACTAAAATCACCATGTAATTGACTGCAAGTCCATCTACAAATCCCTTAGTACTCAGTAATGTTTGACTTATGAACAGTCACAGTATTGATTATGAGTAGAGTGCATGGACTCCATGTTGGATGTGCATTATACCAGTGAAAAATACATTTAAAGCCCTTGTTTCCTCTTTTATCTTACTAATAACTACACCCCTTACTACTTGTTACTTGAAAGGTCTCCTACAATAGTACAATCACTAAATAAAGCTTTTTTCCCCCACCAACCCCCCCCTCTCTATTCCTGCAGAATTCCCACCATCCCTTCAAAGAAATGAATTTTTCACTTTCAATCAACCACTCCAGGTAAACATACTTCACTTACTCCCTTCTTTTTATGGAAGATTTTAACAAAATAAAATCTTTCTGTATACCTTTACATATATATCTGCATTCTTTAATAAAAGTTAGGTTGAAGCTAACAGCAATAGAGTTTTATTGTTTTGACACCTAGGTCTCCCTCATAATAATTCTCCACTCCAACCTCTACTGGACAATAGCCTCCCACTTACCCCTCCCCCCCCCAAGAATCACTATTACCATACAACTAATGTGTCTATAGTTTTCATAAAATAGATACTTTGATTGGATGTAAATTTATCAGTGATGGGGATCTGAAGTGTGAGAGAAAGTTTTCTGTCAGAGCACCAGAGGCAGCAGTAAAGGATGTGTAGAAAAAATATTTTAGTTTATTGGTGAACTCTAGTTATGCATATATTAATACTACAGGGGTGAGGATATTAGAAAATATTGATACAATCAGAAAGGAGTATAATGACAATCTACAAGCTATGAGAACAGAGTTTGAGATGATGAGAAAGTCACTTGGAGAGTTACAAAAACAGCAATTAATGACTGTAGAGCAGGCTTTAATAATACAACCATCACAAGAGACTGCAATCATGATACACTGCTGTTTGTTTTATAATTACTGTAAATTGAATAGCCAGGATTCCATTAGCAGTACCACTGTAATCTGCAGTAGCAACAAGGCTGCACATAATGGTGATCTGATAACTGATACTATTTTAGTAATATGTGGCAATATCACAGACACTCACATATTTCATAGCATCTATGGCATATTTTACAAGAGTGCCCAACCTTATCTTGGTATGTACCCAGCCACTACTGAGATTATTATTGTTTACTAAAAAATACTAAAACCTAAAGTAATGGTAAGGATGATGAATAAACAAACAATGATGATTGCTAATCCTGGCAGATGATCGAAACAATGGAACAAGCACCCATAAAAGGACTTTGTTATATTTCAACCATGCTAATAGTGAGGAGTGGGAGAGGTTTGAATAGGGTAATGTGGGTTGGTTGCCGAAGATGCGGTGCTGGTTAAGAATGGTCTTCATTTGACTTACAGTTCAGGTTCTCGGGGAATGGGGGGTGGTGAACCGGTGGAAGTTGTGGAACAGGGCGAAGTTGGGGAATGAGGGGAATGTTGGGAACGGGGGGTGGGGAATGGACATATCTATTTGGACAAGAACGAGGTGTACTATGTTTATATGACGTGCTTGTTTCCCTTTGAGAGGGTTTCCAAAAATATTATAAAAAAAAAAAAAAAAATCGACAGTTACACTTGCTCATGTTTCCCCACTTGAAGATTAAAAATGGCCCAATGGGAAGGCATACTGGGTCCGTCCGTCACCGCGCCCTTTTTATTCATCTTGCAGAATGCATGATCTTCAAGCTCAGGGCCATTTGAGATCACGGGATGCATTTTATATGTTAGTGCGGCAGGTTAACAATGTAATGATTTCTTGATGCGATTGTTTCTAGTCATGAAGATTCCCATGGTGCGTCACCATTCACACAATTGTCTAGTTGAACTGGAACCATCGAACTTTCATCTAACAGCCTATCGCTATTTTCATTTTCAAGCTCCAGGGTCACCAGTTTCCATATAAGGGTACCAGTAAGGATTGTCAGGAAACTTTACACTGAAACTTCCACAAGATATCAAGAGAAACACACCGCAATCCAATACAAGCTAATAATAACTTTTATACACAATGAACACTGGTTCTTTGCCTTCAGGAAACCGTGGGGGCCAACAACCCGAGGAGGAACGCCACGCTACCATCCCCGAGGGTCATGAGCCAACTTCTGGAAATCTTGGAGTAGTCAACCCTGCCGCACACGTAATACTATCTCCTCTTTGTCAACTGGCCCAAGTCACCAGAGACAAGATTGAGAGCATGGTGTCCCTACTTCCCCACCTGGCGGCGCACTGCGTTGAATACCTAACCCAAGAGATGCAATACGTTGCAGACGCCTACTCTCGCGGAGTCACCAATGAACATCCCGCCGAGGCCCAGAAGCAGATTGAAGAAGCAATAGCGCGCATGGAGGCTTTTTACAACGACGTTGTGAACAGATGGCCAGCATTGCGTGCGGGGCGTCGTCGGGTGATCTCGGAATCTACTCTCCGGTATCCTGTAATTTCCCTTGCCCCTGGTTCTTCTGGACAAGTGGTCGGGGACAGTGCAATGACTGCTCGTCCGCAATCTACACCCTCGGGATTTCAACTCGGCATTCAGCTTCCTGTGGGTTTCGTTGCCGCTAATCCTTCTTCACAAGCCGGCGAGAGTGGTGCAATGGCTACTCGGCAAGAACAGGCGCAGCAGAAATATCAACCGTCGGCGGTCCTGCTCCCAGTGCCTGAAAATAATCCTACTAAACACGGCATGATGGATCCTAGAGCGAATGTCCCCTTTACACCTCAACCGCTGGCTCGAAGGGCCACGTTGGGAGCGGTTGCCGACGACAAGGGTATTCCGGGTTCGCCAACTGTTATAAGAGTCCGGAGATCACTTACTTTGAGGTCTGTTGTTGGAGTATTAAGAAGAACCCCGGGAGAGTCGAAGCGCGTGAGGGTGAAAGATCTATGGAAGAGAGCCAGAGATCTCTTGAGAAAGCCAGATCCTAACACTTGACCAGTCTTATGATCAGAGCAAGGAAGGAGAGGGCGGGAAGAGATATCCCCAGGATGATATTGCACCCAAATCGATTGAGAACCATACTTGTCGAATTTGTGCGCTTTTGCTGTTGATTTATTCAACCCACTAGGAACGAGGGCTCTCTCCAGCTTTTTGGTCATTTTTGTCTTTGCTCACTTATAGTAGTCATCCCGTCTTACTTAAATTAGAAAATAAATAAATAAATAAAAACAGAAAGACCATTCACTGGTCTTGATAAAAACTGGTTAAGGCATAGCTGGGGGTGTTCCGGGTGTCCCAAGAAGGGCGAGTACAGTTCACGCGATCTGGTTATCAGGGTTCCGAATGGTCCGACCGGTCAAGTCCGGAAGGGACGGCATGTCAGTCAGTCCATTTTTCGATAGTTGACTCTTGGACTTTGTCCTCACCAAGGCTATCGGAGGATCTTATCGAGTTGGTAAGATAATTTATCATCAGGCTCTGCTAGTGAATCTCTGCCAGGAGCAGATCGAATAACGCAATAAAGTGGTACTTGATGGCACAGAAATAGGGAATTGGAGGTACAGAATATCTGGGAATTTTAGAAAACTGAATCATCAGTGGGTAGGAGCATTTTGCAGAATCGAGTGGGAACACATGATACCCAAAGGTACGATGTGGGTGGATGGGAGACTAGTTTGGTGCATTATTATGTGTTTTCACGCGTTTCCAGGCCCGCAAGCCATTGTGGGACACGTTGATGGGCTCGTGGTTCATTGCGTTTTTTTTGCACTCTGGGGACGACGTTTTGTAGTCAGCAATTTGTTGACAGTTGTGATTGTAATTGCTTGACTATATAGGTAGCCTGAGGTGTTGGAAGTATCGGTTGCTGCTCGGCATACTTTGGTGTGGAGGAAAACTCTGTTAGTGCGAAATGCTCGCGACATTGGCTAAACACCAGCATTGTCGCAACGCGGCATAGTTAGTGAAACCGGCGAAACGTTAGGGAGACACAGGTCTGTTTCATGGGGATATCGTGAGACGTTCTTTTGCTCCTGGTGAGAATAGAACGGAAGAAGCTTTTGCTTTTGTTATTGGTTCATTGCGCGTTGTTGCGTCTATTTAATTTTAAACAAATACGGTACCGAGTGACAATGGGTGATGGTATATCCCGGCAAAGCAATAATAATAGAGAATAAAAAGAGTGAAGATCTGTTTCTAGTAAGATATCAAGGAGTGTAAAGATAATTTAAGAAAAACAAATGGACAACTCGAACGCACGATATGACTTCTCTGGTAACACCTTGACGAGGGGATAATAAGCATGCACACAGAACAAGAAAAGTAGGAAATACAGAGGTCTTAAATAGACGCAACAACTCGCAAAGAACCAACAAATGCAAAAACTAAATCCTAAGTTTCCTCCGTTCTATTCTCGCCAGGAGCAAAAGAATGTCTCACGATCTTCCCATAAAACACACCCGTGTTTCTCTCGATGTTTCACCTGTTTCACTAACTATGCAGCCTTGCAACATACTAGTGTTTAGCTAATATCCTGAGTGTTTTGCACTAACAGAATTTTCCTCCACACCAAATGTATGCCAAGCAGCAACAAATATTTCCAATATTTAAGACCTTTGTATTTCCTACTGTTTTTTATTCTGTGTGCACGCTTATTATTACCTCATTAAGGTGTCAGCAGAGAATGTCATATTGCACATCAGAGTTTATTTGTTTTCTTTATCTTTATCTTTACATTCTTTGATATCTTGATAGAAACAATCTTCACTCTTTTTATTTTCTATCATACTCCATTCACCAAGATATACAGCCAGTCATCAGAAGTGTTCGTGATCTGAGCCCTGTTTAATTGCAATTGTGGCATACTAGAGCTGTGTAGTGGGGTAGTATGGTTGCCTTGTCAATGAGTGAATGAGTGAAAGAATGAGCAAATGAGCAAATGAGCAAATGAGTAAAAGAATGAGTGAGCCAACCAACCAACTGGCAATAATAAATTAAATTATAGAAATCAGAAATAAAGAATATTAATACTATCTAATAATTTGTACAACCTCTCCTTGCTTCCAAAATTGCAGCTACCCTATTAGGCATTGATTTCCACAACTTCACAAAAGATTCCTCAGGAATTGTCTCCCAAACTAATGGTAACATATGTGCTAGCCTCTTCTTAACAGCCTCCTTTCTTGTTGGGGTGTCACCAATCCTAGGATACGGCTTGTGTAATTGCTTTTTAAGCTCAACTCATGCATGCTTAATAGGATTTAAATTAGGGAAATAAGGAGGATGTTCCTTAACTTCAATATAGTTTCTCTCCAACCAATTTATAACATTATACAACTTGTGAACAGGAGATTTATCCTGCTGGAAAAGGATATCTTGCATACAAGAAGAGATTATTTGACAAATAAGAGGAAAAAGACACCCTCACAAGAGCCTAACATACCTGGTCTTATTGATATTTTTAGTAATAGGAACTAAAGGACCTTTTCTCTTACCCTAAAAGTACCCTTAAAAACTATAAGAGAAATTCCCTTATTCTTCACCTTTGGATGAACACAATCAGCTAACTACTTCTCTCCAGGTTCTCCAAAAACCCACTTTTGCCTTGGATTCTTGGATTTCTCCACACTACACTCATCACTCCAAATAACTCCTTCAAAATACTCAACTGTCCAATCTTTATGAACTGTAGCCCACTTCAATCTCTTAGAAATATGCTCAAGCTTGAGCTTGAGTTTGATTTGGCTAGCTATTTCTTAATATTTGCCTCCCTGAGTAGTAATCTATTTACTATTTTATTTGCAATTTGTTAGTCAATCCTATCCTATCACTCAGGGTAATACCACTGGCAGTACTAGGAGGTTCAAGTTTTACCTGTTGAAAGGGAAATACCTGGTGTATATTTATCACTGAAACCAGATCTGATCATTTTCTGGTTGGATTTGGCTGCCTGAACAATTGTGTAACACTGCTGACCACTAAGAACTGAGGTACAACAAGGGCAAGGAATGTTTTCCAGTCATTAGTGCTCCCATGATTGAGCAAGGAAACTTTTAACTGGTGTCCAAAGTTATCTAATAAGTTGAGCAATAAGGGCAATATTCTGGAGGGAGTAGAAAATGTCAATAATCATGTCTTTTTCAATGTTGGTTATTTCTTTTTGAAATGTTTTAGGAGTTTTTTTTTTTTTAATGCTAAAGGGTTTACATATCCAGATCAGTAAACCATAGTTAAAAGGTGAAAGCAAATGAATTGAGCAGCAGGTTCTATAAATTGGGTATTATGGTGGCAAGTAACTTTGTGATACTGTTCATGGTCAAGATAAACTTAGGAATCTGGCATTTTTGGTGAGGTTACTTACTAAGGCAAGACATGTTTCACGAAAACTTCTGACAAGTGGCTGTACTATCACCTATTATGACTTAGTACTGACTTTGTTTAAAATAAGGTGCTTTAGAGAGAAGTAAGTGAAGTAAGAGAAGAGAGACCAATAGAGACAGGGTTGGGCAAGGGGAGGCGAGCAGAATTCATTAGAGAACTTCCATTCATTTTAAAGAGATTCTTGTCTTCCTATTTTTCTTGCTTATTTCTTACTTTACTATAAAGATTTGCTGTATCCAGAAGATTGTAATCTGATAATACTTCTTTCATATTCCAAGGGTCCTTGTAACAAGGTAATATATAGAGAAAACATTGATAGCTGCAGACCTCAGATATGATATGTCCTCTGAAAAGCATGCAGGAACTTGAAATAATCACGCTTTCATAATCCTAATAGATACTTTCTCTTAATAGTAATGAAAGAAGAAATCATATTTATATTTTGAATAGGTCTTCATGTGCTAGATACCTCTCATATCTCATAGCTCTCATGCACACTGGGTCAAGCTCTGTTTGTTATTTCCGAAATAATACGGTATTGTGTTGGAAAACTTTCAGGAGCTCACCATATGGAAGAATTAAGAGCAAGTGATGCACAGCCTATACACAATCTGGAATTTTCAGACAACTGTCAATATAAGCACTGAGGCTGAGATAAGATCTCCTCACTACCTACACAGTTAAGTCAGTGGTTGTCTTTTGTTGCATGCTGTTCAAGGCCATCTAGATAATGCAAATTCCCTAAGATTGAAAATATTTGGTTGCCTCCACAGAGTTATGTAGGCTGGGATTGCACAACTGGATGAGTGGTAGTAAGGAATTTGGCCAGTATCATGTGGGAGAGAGGGTAGTAGTTGTGCCAAGATTCTTGTACTTCCAAGCTGTGTGATTGGTGGATCAACAACCATTGTATGAGTTTTTGGGGTTCAAGTTACATTCTGCCCCATGGTACCCCCAAGAAGGAAGGACTATACAACCTATATTGTACAGTATTCTGAAGGAAGTGAGTACTGTGTGGATCATCTGACAAGGAGGTGGTTACCATGTCAACAAGAAAGAAGCATTAAATAATTGTTAGGACAAAATAATGAAAAAAAGTTGGAAATCAAAATTGGAAAGAAAATATATAGAAATCAACAAGGGGATAAAATAAATGAAAAGAAAAGAGACACTGAAGAGAAAACATAAAGTGAAAAAAATAAGAACAAGAAGTGACAAAAAAAATAATAGAAGGAAAGAAAGAAACAAGAAAAAAAGACCAAAAAAGAAGAGAAAATGAAATAATAATAAAAAAAAAACAGTGGATAGGAGACAAAAGAATAGAAATGAGAAAAGAAAAAAAATATAGAAAAAGAGAGGGGGGATATATGGACAAAAAGAACAAAAATAAAAACTAGGAAGAGAGATCAATAAAGTTAACAAGGGCAGCAAGAAATCTTTTGAATGAAATAAGTGAGGAAAAAAAATAGTGAGAACTCAACTTGAAGGATAAAAAGAAATATACTAAAAGGTGGAACAGAATAGAAAAAGTAGAAATAAAAAAGAAACAATAGTGTGAGAAAACTTAGATGTTATTCTGTAGACCTAGGTAAATATACTAAGGTTTCATTGGAAGGATGTAGCATTTTTTTTGTAGGTTGTGATATCCTACATTCCTGTATTAAGAATAATTGGACATAGTTTTTGCACAAAGAGATTGTAACATTTGTACATGTTCTGGTAACTGTATACTGGTTATGCTTATGTTTTCATTGTTATATTATTTCATTTATTCTTGCTAACATTGATTGATTGATTGTTTCACTATCAGTATCATTAGGATTGGGGTAACTTATTTAAGAATTTTTTTTTTCTTTTTTTTTTTTTTTTATCTCATATATTCATTGTCAAGTACAAGAACCTGCATGGAGCTGTAAGGGCTATGGTAAAAAGAAAACTATAAATCAAGCACATAAACAAAAGAAACTCTTGGCCCCAATCTCCCAAATGTCAATCCTGACACTGCACCCCAAACAGTCACTACTCTAGCTAGTGAAGAAACATATGAGATCCTAAGCTAATGTACCAAGAACACACATACCAAAGGAAAGCTAACTAAAGTAATAGGAAAGTATAGTGGCAGGGCAGCCAGGGGCAGTCCTATCCAGAGTTGGCAGGTAGTGGTAGGCCCTGGAGGGCTGGCATGGTAGGTGGGAAACCTGTTACTGTCACTTTAATGTAGTTGGACAAGCCCAGTGTAAGTTTTGCAGTTGTCCAGAGAGGAGACTCTGGGCAAATGTCGTAAACTCCAGGGAGATGTAGGAAGCATACTTCGGCTTTAGGAGGGCAGTGCAGTATTGTGTGGTCCAGGCTCTCATTCTTTTCCTCATAGAATGGGCAGGTAGTGGGGGCCTCAGGGTCCTCCCAAGTAGTGTGAGCAGCGAGGTAACTCTTCCCTGAGCACATCTGATGCATCCTACCAGCCATGAATGTGTCCAGGCCCATGAAAGCATGGGGCCAAAGGAACAGTTTGTACCTGTTGTAGAGGGGGGGGGGTGACTGCAGTGTCCAGTCATTGATAAGTTTGGCTTGGAGCTTGCACTTGATTTGCTTATAAGGCTTAGTTCTGAGTGGCCTGAGAGGTGGAAGTACCAGGAGAAGGTAGGGGGCTGCCAGTAGGGAGGAACCCAGGGTGCGGACTGTTGGCAGGAATGTGTAGTATCGGCCATCAATGGGGAGGTACCTCCTTGTGGGTGCTGAGGCCTTATATTTATTTCAGGGGAGGGGGATGTAGTTTGTCTTCCTCCCAGCCAGCACTGGGTCCCTTATTGAGCACCTGATGTCTCAGGAGTCTGTGATTGGGAGAGAAGGCAGTAGCCTAGCTGTCATAGGGTTGATAATGGGGGAGGTGCATGCTAGCCTAAAGGTGGCCATCCTTCACTTGTGCTTGAAGAGTATAGGATGAGGTGTGAGGAAGGCCTTGTAGGCCAAGATAGTGGTAGGGGTCACTCGAAAGCAGTTGGTGACTGATCACAGGACCTTATTCCAGAAGATGGACTTTTTGTCCATGATCACCACTGTAAGATGAAATAAGTCTGTACTATAGGCAAGTATGGGGAGGATGAACCCTGATGCTATCCTATGGCAGACATAGGGTAGCATTCTAGTCCCAGGGATGGACAGTTACCTGATAGTGGAGCAGGCACCCTGTATGAGGATGAGCCTTCTAATGAACTGGGTAGTTGTTCTCAGGGTTGGAGTAAATAAGTAGCCCAGCCATTGGACCACCCTGGGAGGACAGAAGACCATAGCAAGGAGGGCGATGTGGGAGTTGGAGACTTCCGTCTGGTCCTTCTCAGTGTGTCAGTTGATGAGCTCTATCTTTGAGATGGAAAAGCACATGCTGATCCTGGCTGGTCTATAAGAAAGTAAAAAAAAAATACACTGAAGAGTCCTGATATTCCCCCTGTAAGAAGCAGAAGAAACAGTAATAGAAAAATCATGAACATATGAAAAAATAATTGAACGTGGTATTGAAATATGCAAACCAGAAACACAAATCAAAAACAACAAAGGAGAGACAGGAGAGCCTTGAGGGGCTCCAACTTCAACAGGACAGTACATGCTAGGGGCTCCCTAAAAGAGGATCTTGTCCTGATCATTTGAAAGAAAGGAACAAACCCAAGACACGAGGTACCTAGGTACCCCATGTTTAGTAAGGATCTGAGAGAGAATAAAGGATGTGATGTTATCAAAGCCACCCATGACGTTGAGGAAGAGGGTGGAAGCCTTGATGCCAGGTCTCTGGCTTGAGCGAACTTTGTAGATGAGAGAAGTGGAGGCGTTGAAGGTTGAGAGACCTGACAGGGAGCCACATTGATCAGCAGTGATGAGGCTGACAGATCTGGTGATGAGGGAGAGGCGGGTGGTGACGATCCACTCCATGATCTTTGATACTGTCTGAAGGAGGACAATGATCTGGAAGAGGTCAGGGAGGAATAGTCTGGTTTGGTGGGCTTGGGGAGGATAACCTCATTGGACCTCTTGAGTGAGGAGGAATGGTAGCCGTAGAGGAGAAGGGGTGAGAGAAGGTTGAGGAGGATGTTGGAGTTTGCCTGATTCACTTCCTTCCAGATGCCATAAGGGATCAGGTCGGGAGCAAGGACAGAGGAGGAGAGGGTAGGCATTGTGTGGCCTTAGCCAGCCAGTACAGGGTGAGGGACGTTTTGGAGGAAAGAAGTGATCCTGGAGGGAGCAGTTGAGTTCTATAGGGGTAGAGGCTTTGGGGAGAGCAGGGAAGTGCTCAGCAAAGCAGCCTGAGGCTAATCTCTTAGCATTCCACACTGAGGTGGTGGTTACCCCTGGTAGGAAGGTCTTCCAGTAAGTGACCTTGGCCTTCCTGATGGCCTTGAAGTAGGCATTGCACCTTATCTTAGACTTGGAGAGGGAAGCAGTGGAGCGATTCTTGCAGTTAGTATGAGTGGCTGTATTGTAGGCCTGTCAGAGGGGTGAGAGCTCGGATGTCCAGTAGGGCTTAGGATTAACTGAGGGTCGTTTAGATAGGGTATAGGATCAGAGGAGAGTGGTGACTGTGGTGTGGTGACATTCAAGCCAGGAGTCCATTGCTAAGTCAGTGGGGCTGGGTAGTGGAGGGGGGATTGACCATGCTTGAAGAGCCAGTAGGAGGGCTGCCCAATCAGTCTCTCTCTAGTGGGGAGAGTGATGGGGTGGTTTAAGCAGAGGGGATGAGAGATTGATCATAATTAGTAGGTGGTCAGAACTGGTTACCACAAGGTCAGTGTACCAGTCAGCAATATAGGGCTGGAGAGTACAGTTAGTAAAGACAAGGTTCAGGACTCCTGGTCTTGTGGAGGTGTCGAACAGGAAATAGGTGGAAACCCCAGGGGTATTGAGCAGAGAGTGGTGGAGTTCATCAGCTAAGTTGAAGTAGGGGGAGGAAGTTATGAATTCATTATAGGATAGTGTGCACAGGAGGTTAGACTAGGGGTGGTGGAGGTTGAGGTGCCCAACCATCAGGGTAGCGAAGGTGTGCTCTCTGAAGAGGTCCTAGGGGAGAACCATGTATGTAGTGGATGGTCCTATAGTTGGGTAGGTATTGTAGAGCCTAAGCTGTGTGAGTGAGTTGTTCAAGAGTCCAGAGGGGGAAAAAACATCTAAGGCTATCAAGTCAAGTCTGTCAAAAAAATAATTGAAAATAGAGGCACCTTGCTGGAAGTCAAAGGTGTACCAGGTAGTAACCTATATGAACTAATACAATAGGGATCGGTGGTAGGCCAGCTATCGTTGGATTCCTAAGGGAGACTAGAGAGCTAAAGAGAAGAAGGTCTTAGAAGAATTGAAGGGGAAAGGGAGTAAGAGAATCACCTTTCAATCAAGTATATTTCTTATCTAGGTTCTGTCTGAAGTCTGGCATTTCCTACTAGTCAGGAAGCTTGTCTTAAATACATGATTTCCTCCACCCAAGGTAGAGGTTCCTGAAAACTGACAACTACTGTCATTACCGGTAAGTGCACACTACTGGAATCTTGTGATCCTACCAGAATCCTGAAAGCCCAAGGCAATCCTTCACCCAAGCCCTATTTCAACCACCAGTATACATGACTATTCCTTCCCTTGAAATCCCTAGGACAAAGCCTTACCAGTACAAAAACATAACTAATCCAAAATATAACATGTTACAGGAATCCTAATGATACTGGTACTGAAACAATCAATCTATCAATATAACCAAGAACAAACAAAATAACATAATGAAGGAAAACATACGCATAACCAGTATACAGTTGCCGAAACATGTACACATGTTACATTCCCCCAATCTAAAACACCACATACTCTAGTCCAAGTCATCCTGCTCATTCCTATCCATGTGCCAAAGGAGTGAGTCATCATCGGTACTGAAGTAGTCAAATTCCGAATAGCTAGAGTCCTATTCCTCATCATCATCAGGTTTCCAAAATTCATCAGGTGCAGGTCCAGCTGCACAGGGAGTCTCCAAAACTTCCATTTGTTCCCAAACCATTCTAACATAGTGTGAATTGATCTTAGGTAGTGGGGCTGCTGGGTGGTTTGTAGTCCAGTATTCTTGGATGATTTCTAAGGAGTTCCCCAAGTTCTTGATATGTTTCCAAGAGTTATTAGTTCTTTCATAACTTTTCCAGTACACTAGGAATTCGTCCCTGTTGTTCTGGCATCTGTAGTCGAGGATCTGTTCTGCTTTCCATTCTTCTGCATTGTCAATGATGATGGGTGCTGGCCTGTCCATCCTTCGAGATGCAAATCTATTTAGGTCATTTTCCAGGTATTCCTTGGGCAAAGATGCATGAAAGAAGTGATTCTGCCACTCCATTCCATGGGGTAATTCAAGTTTGGAGTTGTCGGTATAGGCATCATGTTCCAGTACCTTGAAGGGTCCAAACCATCTGGGTTCTAACTTCCTTCATCGTGCAGGTATAGGGGTATTGGGCTATCCTCTAACCAATAGTCTGGTTCCAATCTTGAAGGGGTGTCTCTGGGGTTTGCGCCACTTATCCGCTTGTACTGTTTACCTGAATGTTGCATGCTTCCGTAGCATAACCACTTCCATTCTTGTTGCTTCATGAGTATTCAATATTTCATCAACAGCCAGTACCTTGCTGGCTGATCTTTGAACTGAGTTAAAGATTTTCCATGGCCACGAATAGAAGGCCTGGTATGGTTAGATACCCAAAGATTCATGGGGTGCACCATTCATAGCTGCCGCTATGGAGGGGAGAGCCTAGGACCAGTTGGTTTGCCTTTTGTTAACAAAGTTCCTCATCATTTGTTTAAGGGTGCGAATCCTGCACTCCACTTGGCCGTTGGCTTCATGATCGTATTGGGTGGCCATCTAGACCTGAATTCCCAAAGACTTCATCATTTGAGACCAAAACTTGGATGTCAACTAGGAGTACTGGTCGAGTATTATACTGAGTGGAAAGCCATGAATATTAAATAAGGTACTCTGAAGATTTTTGAACATTTTCTCAGGTGGCAAGGTCCCCAAGAGGGACAAGGTAGGTGTAAGATGTGAACTGGTCTATGATAAACATGATAGTATTGTATTTGTTTGATTTGGTAAAGGGTGGAGCAAAATTGATAGCCAAGGACTGATATGCCTCATCTGGCTCCAGTAGTGTGAGGGATCGTCCTGCTGGGAGGGTAGTTGGTTCATTGTTGATCTGACATTGGTCACAGGATTGATAATAAGCCATGAAATCCTGCCGCATCTGTGGCCACTAAAAAAAATAGGATGCATATCCATAGCTTTTATGAGCTGAGAAATGCCCAAGGCCTTCATGAACTGTTTTGAGAATAAAATCTCAAAGGGATACTCCCTTTTCCAAAGGTCCCACAGGGATATAGAGGTTAGAATACCCATTAGTATTTTGTGCAATAAGTAGGCCATCTTGAACAGAATAGTGCAGTTTGTTGCCAGTCTCCTGGACTCTGGCAAAGAGGGGGTCAAGCTTAAGTGCTGCAATGACCTTGTGGCTGAATTCGCCCATGTGTGTTGTGTGGATTGTACCTAAGAAGGTGTTCACCTTTTCATTTTCCTAGTTGCTCCAGAAGGGTTTGCTATTGAGAGGTGAAGAAGAGGAAGCTGGGGAGGTATCTGGTAACTGATTAAGTATCAATTTATCTGCTAACCTTTCCTGGTCTGCTATGAACATGGGAGGAGGATGGGGGAGAGAGTGAGAAGGCCATGTAGTGAGTGGAGGGGTGCTCGCTGGTGAGGAGGAAATGACTGCACTTGCAGGCTTCTTTCCTTTGGCCTTCTTACTTTGCTTCCATTTCTTGGGATCCCTAAACAAGTAACTGGCTCCTTCCTTGTCAGACTTGTGTATTTCATATCTATCATCACAGCATCCTCTCCAGGAGGTTGCCATGTGTGCTGCCTTCTTCTTGGATAGTTTGGGAAGTGTTACTTCATCTCCCCAGGAGTTGCCTTTGATGATACAACTAGTATCAGTACTGGCCTCACTCCTGGGAGGGCTTCAGTTGCTGTCCTTTCATTTCTGGCATCAGGTAACAACATTGGCTTGAATGGCATTCAACATATAATCAGGGCTGGCCCTGAGTATTGAATCTTGCATGGTGAGGGTTGGACAGTGTTGGCTTGCTGCTGAGCAGTATATGCCAGTGTCACTATCAGATTCTAAGGTATAAGATGCTAAGGAGGTGTAGTTGGTTCAGATATCTGATGCTTTAGCATTTAGAGTGATCTGGGTATCATGGTTTTTAGAGTTGGGATCTTGGAGAATTATATCATAAACTGAAGGCTCATCTTCCTGAATTCTCGATAGGTAGTCTGCTAAGAAATTCTTTTCTCCTGGCATATATTTGATAGAAAAGTCGAAGTAGCTAAGATGCATTAACCATCTTTGCTGCTGGTATCTTAGATTCTTTTGCATCATTAACTTAGTTAGACTCTCATAATTGGTACCTCTAGTGAATTTGGTGTGTGACAACAGGTATGCAAAGGCTTCCACAGCATCAATGATTGCAAGAGCCTCCTGTTGATATGTGGGATAGTTGCTTTGGGAGGGTATCAATTTCTGGCTATGGAATGCTGCTGGTCTAGCTTCTTCCCTCATTGCTCCTTGTCCTACCTATGCACGGGTTCTGGTAGGAGATGGATTGGTAAATAGCCATATCATATCTGGTTTGGAATAATTCATCGGTTGCAAGACCTGGTGTTCTTCTGCTGCCTTTTTAACCACCTGGAATGCAGCTTCCTGGAGGTTGATCCAAAGCTATTCCGCATCACTGGTAAGTGGTATAAGTGGGGCAGTAATGGTAGCAATATGGGGTAGGAACTGTCAGATATAATTAACCATTCCATTAAATCACTGAAGTTCCTTCTTATTCTTTAGTCTAGTCTAGTCTCCAAAAATCCTTATCTTTTCTAGTGCTGGATGTATGTCATTGTCATCGATTATATGGCCTAATATATCCAGTTCTTTTGCACAAAATATGCTCTTTTTCAGGTTTGCATATAGTTTTGCCTGCTCCAGCCTCCTGCAGACCATTTTGATATGTTCCACATGGTCCTGGTATGTGTTGCTAAATATAAGGATATCATGAATGTAAATCCAAACGAAAATGCCTAGTTCATCTGAAAGGTTGTCTTCCATAACTCTCATAAACTTGGCTGGGGCATTTGTATCTCCTTGCAATATTACGCGTCATACAAATACTCTTAAGAATCTTTTGATAGTGTTATATTTCTCATCATCTAGGTGAACTCTGGTCTGAAAATAGGCATTGCTGAGGTCTATTTTGCTTCTATATTTTGCTCTTCAAATTGCATTGATTATTACCTGCTGGTTGGGTATCTGTGAATGGTCCTTAATTGTGTTTAGGTTCCTTTACCACAGATCTGCTAATGGTCTTATGCCACCATTTGGTTTGCTTTGCACTGTTACAAACCTAGCGCGGAAAAGGGTTTTCACATGACTCATAATTATGAGGTCATAGGTTTGTAATGTTTTCGCACACATGACCAATTAGGTCATGTGAGTTTCACACATGACTCGCACTTGTGAGTCATAGTTATTATATTTGATTTAATTGCGCAATAACTTGTTTGAAGTTATTAGTTGATTTTGCGCACATGACTTATTTAGAAGTCATGTGAGTTTCGCACATGACCAATTTATGGTCATGTGGTTATTATGTTATGCGAATATATGAGTCACAGTTGTGACTCATAAACAGTTATTGATTTGTAAGCAGGTTGGGGGAAGGACTATATAAGGAGGAGGATACGACGTAGTAGTTAGTTCTTCATGCAACCACCTAAGTTATTTCCTAGATATAACTTTACGACTTTATGAATATAAAATACCTTTACTCTCTTTACTTATAAGTGCGATTACGAGAATTTAGTCTTAGGAAGACTAATACAAATACGAGAACTTAGTCTTAGGAAGACTAAGTAAAGGATACGAACTTAATCTTAGGAAGACTAAGTAAAAGGTACGAACTTAGTCTTAGGAAGATTAAGTAAAGAATAAATATGACTCTGAGTATTTATCCCCTTCCAGTACAATAAGATAATAGTCATTTATCATCGTTGCCTGTTGCACGGTTATATAATAGGAGTGATTGTATAGGCAATCCTAACATGCACAAATATTCTTGATCCTCTGGGTGCTTCTACTCTGTAAATAACTCTTGCTTACTGTTGCTTCTCGATCCATGCTTTGAATAGTGGTAGCAGCTTTTCAGGTGTCTTGTAGTTTGGCATTTTCAGGTAAAGGTTGGGATCCTTCAGGCTGATGGATGAGTCAATGTTCCTTCTTGGTGGTATGGTGGTAGGTACTTCTTTGACAAATACCTTGGGGAACATTGTCAGGCAATCCAGTGCCTTTTCTACTTTTGCTATTGCAAATCTGTGCTGAGTCTACTGTCCATTACAGTTTACTCTCACTTTGTAGACAGGGAAGTATAAGTTGTTTTTCCGGCTGTTAATCATAGCTCTGAGTTTGAAAAGGTCATCCATACTCAGTAGGACATCATAGTCCGACACTGGGGTGACCATCATCTCGATTCTGAGAATCTTCATCTTTCCTATCTGAATATCAATGGTACTATTGTAATTACTGCTTGATCTCAACCCCTTGACTGATATTTTTAGAGTGACAGGTCACTTTCGAGGCTGGTAAGCAATGTTGTGTGTGGTAAAAGGTTGGTTGCTTATCAAGCTTCTGCTGATGGTTCCTGTATCTGCTAGCACTCTTGTTGGTTTGCCATTCACTAACATGTTGAATTTGAGGGCTTGGAAGGGTGCACCAGGGTCATCAGGTACCCCAACAGTAGTCTTGTAGGTGTTTATAGTGTTCTGTCCATCTACCTCTTGTATTGAGTCACTTTCTAACTCATATTCCTCATTGCTGCTATTGGTATCATCCTTGGTGACCCTGACATGGTTGGTTTTAACTTCTTTCTTGGGGCATTCATTTGCCATATGTCCACCTTCTCCACAATAGAAGCAAGCTCCTTTCTTTTTAGGTCGATCCATTTCCTTCTTGCTTGGTTTCTTGTTCTTTGCATAGGTTGCCTTCTTGACTGGGGCCTTGCCTTTTCCTATCACTTTACTGCTCGAAGCCTGTATAACCAGGTAGTCTTTTTTTAGTTTATTTAACTTGTTGGTAGAGGGGCTACCACTGCTACCATAGCCTCCAGTCTTGAACAAAGTTGCATCATATCTCTCCAGAATTTGTACTATCTGGGTCCAGGTATCTGTTTCCTGGATCTGTGGTTCAACATTTCTTCTTAGGAAAGAATCTATTGTATCTAAGAACTACTGCCTTTGTATGTAGTTTGCGATAGATTCTCTGAAGAGTGTAGTTCTTAATTCTTCTAGTTCTCCAGCAATCTTTGATATCCTAGCTGATTTTCCTCCTGTAGTTTGTGATACCTTCTGCTATTGTTGGTATAGATCATCTGTATTCGTAGATGCTTCGAAGTATTGCTTGAATCAGTTTCGAAAGGTCTCAAGGTTCAGTGGATCATCATGCTCATCAAGTAGTATCATGTATGTATTGTGTGCTCGCTTCTCAGTATAAGCTCCATAGTAATAAATCACATCCTCTGTATCGTCATTGATGCGATGCTTTGAGAGGCACTACTTCACTTCCCTGAGCCATTTCTTCAGTCTATTGGGTTTTAGGTCATCTCCTTCCCCACTGAACTTTGATGGGTGGGGGAATTTGATCTTTAGCCTTTGTGTTGCATCATCAGCAGGTTTTTGTGCTGTGTCACCCATTCCTGCTGCTCCTGGTGGTGATACTGGGTCTTCCAGGTGTCTTGAACCCTCTGGTTGGTTGCTCTTATCTTAGGGTTTTTCAGGTTTGGCCAGTTTGGCTTGAGATTCTGTGAATGCTCGTGGAGTTGGGGTTTACTCTCTGGATGCTGACTGACTTACCACTTGGCTTGCTGCCTGAGATTGGACTCTGCTTCCGAAGACTGCTCCAAAAGGCCTTCCAGATCTGTGTCTTGTTTCTGGGCTGGGACCTCTTACTGCTCACTGGAGGATTTTTTCTACAGTTACCTACTCCTCTAGGTCCGAGTCAAGGTCTTCTGGTTGTAAGGTGCTTCCAGCTTGTGCTGAAGCTTCAGTTTCTGAGTCTGAGCTGCTGTCAATTACTAAGGAGTTCTAGGGGAACACTAGTATGTCTTGGTGTGGATATCCTTCCAGACTGGGTCCTTTGATGACAGCTTTGTTCTGAAATTGTGAATGTAGCACCTGAGCTGGGAGTGTCTTTCCTGACTGCTCCTGCTTCTAACTAGTTATCAAGATACAGGAAGGATGATCAATCGTACCTGGTGTTCTTGTCCTGAGTATGTGTGAGTACCTGCACAGGGTTAACTTACTTGCTGAGGTGAAAAGAATGTAACAGGTAGTACCCTGTATGAACTAATAAAATAGGGATCAGTGGTAGGCCAGCTATTGTTCAATTCCTAATGGAGACTAGAGAGGTGAAGACAAGAAGGTCTTAGAAGAAGTGAAGGTGAAAGGGAGCAAGAGAATCACCATTCAACTAAGTATATTTCTTATCCAGGTTCTGTCTGATGTCTGGCATTTCCAGCTAGTCATGAAGACTATCTTAAATACATGATTTCCTCCACTCAAGGTAAAGGTTCCTGAAAACCTGCAACCACTGTCATTACTGGTATGTGCACACTACCAGAATCTTGTGATCCTACTGGAATCTTGAAAGCCCAAGGCAATCCTTCACCCAGTCCTTATTTCTACTGCTGGTATACATGACCATTCCTTCCCTTGAAATTACCAGGTCAAAGCCTTACTGGTACAAAAATATAACTAATCCAAAACATAACATGTTACTGGAATCCTAATGATACAGGTAGTGAAACAATTAATCAATTAACAAAAGCAAGAACAAATGAAATAACATAATAAAGGAAAACATAAGCATAACCAGTATACAGTTTCGGGAACATGTACACATGTTACAACAGGAAACATAAACGGTGACCCTAGGGGGTGCACCAGCAGTGGGGAAGGGCACAAAACCATTGTAAAAGGTGAAGCTAGGCAGGCAATTGTGGAAAGTTGGCGGGTCCTGAAGTAGGACTATATGAGGGGGCAGTGGTAGTGATTTAAAACTACTAAACAAGGAAAGAAAAACATCCCAGCTTCCCAAGCAGTTATGTTGAATAAAGAAAAGTTGCTTAGAAGGAGAAGGAGAGTGGTGCCCGGAGGCTGATGTATCACTGTCAGGCATCACACTCATTGGGCAAGCGGATCAGGAAAAGAAGGAGGAACATCATCAGCCTACTGGGGAGGGAGGCTAACATGTCTGGGCTAGGGTGTGGTAAAGGGACTAGTAGGGGGGGGACATTAGTAGTGGTGAAGAGCCTGCCTCTGAAGAGGTTGCCTCCTGATAGGGTACTGGGTATACATCTATCCCATGGGTATTGGTGGGGGGCAATAGAGTGGAGGGTCTGTTCCTCGGCTGATGGGGTAGCAGGGGGGGTCTGAGAAGTGGGGGGCTCCTCTACCATCTCCATCGCATCCCCTTGCCCCTCTCGAGGGGTTATCATGTGTGATCCCACCTGAGGGGAGTGGCAGGAGTTGCAGGTGGGGTCAGTGGCAGTATGGGGGCCAAGGCAGTTGGTGCATCAGGTGCGTGAGACTGGGCAAGAGGCAGGGACAGCCTTGGTGTGGCCCTCCTTAGGGCAGCCTGAGGTTGGATTGGTACAGCAGTGGGCTGAGTGAGGGTGGTTGTTAGCATAGAGTGGACACACGTTGTGAGTCTCTTTGCAAGCTGGAGAGGAGTCTCCAAACTTCCAACACTTCCCACACTGGGTGCAGTAGCTGGAGGAATGACCTGGCTTGACACTGCAAGGCTTCGAGAAGAGGAAGATCTTACTGCCTATTCTGTCAATATCACTGGAGGTGACAGTCATGATAATATAAGAGTAGTTCTTAGCTGCTCTCATTTGAAGGTCTGGCTGCAGGTAGCGTGCAGTGAATATGGTAGCATCCGCCACATTGCGGATGGATAGCTGGAGGGTGGTGGTGAGGTCTGAGAGGTCTTCAGGCAGGAACCAGAGTGGAAGCCTATCAATTACTAGTGTGACCTTGATCAGGGCTGGGCAGAAAGGGTGGAATGGGTTGTTCCCAAAGGTGCAGGACTAGTTGAACTTAGCTGAAAGGGTCTCGTAGTAGGGGGAGTAGGCAGTCGCTGGTGTGTACAGGTTCTTGGCCTGCAGGGTGAGGGACCCACAGGCATTTACAGTGGTGCTGAAACTGAGGGGGTGTGGGCAGTTGACCTCTTGGAAGACAGCTGCTGCTATATCTGGGGCAGTGCCTGCAATACTAAGTATGTCAGCATGGGGGAGGGGGTTCTCACAAGGAGCAAAGAAGTGACACTCAGTCAGGGGCACTGGTATTGGTCCCTTGGACTTGGGGACCAGGGAGCTAGATGCTACGACTTGAGCAGCAGAGGCTCACTTCTTTCCCTTATGGGACCCCTTCCTTCGAGATGCAGGCTGGGCTATGGCAGAGGAATATGTTATGGGGAGGCTGGGTGTGATATTTCCTTTTTGTAGTTGGGGTCTTCTATCCCAGGGAAAAAAGAGGAGAGATTGTACTTCCCCTCTTTGAAAAATTGCGCTTTATGTGAGCAGGGGTGCTTGATTGTATATGCCCTGTGGTTACTGTACCACCATTGCATACTGGAGTCATAGGAGGGGAGGTCCCAGTCGAAGCCACTACTGGGGGCTGTGGTCTGGTATGGCACAGGAGGGGGGGCTTGGTGTTGGGGCTGAGCTGGCCTAGACCAGTTTGAGATAGGTGGGGCTGGGGCAGGAGGGGCTGGGAGAGCGGCAGCTATAGTGGAGACTCTAGAGGAGAGATCCCTGACTGTCACCTCGATAGCCAAGAGGGCCTGAGTAGAGGGGACTTATTGGCTGGGAGCAGGCTCAGAGCAGGGAATGGCAGCTGATTTCTCTATGCAGTCCAGGGGGGTGCCAAGAGTGGCTACACCTTTCAGGACTTTGCAGAGAAGGTGGATTAGGATAGTTTTGCCTACCGAGAGGTTGCAGAGGTCATTGTCACAGAGAGGAGGGAGGATGGTAGGGTCCAAAAGGATGGCAGGGAAGATCAGGGAGCAGAGATCTCTGAGGCACAGGAGGTTGGGGCCTAAAAGGCCTATGGAGGAAGTCCTGGAGGGGGCAAGGTCCTCTCTAGAAGTTGGATCATTGGCAGAGGAGTGGCTTCCTAGTATGTAGGGGTGGGGGCATTCGGAGTAGTGGGATGAGGACCTAGAGTCTACCATGGTGGCTGACTTTAGTGGGATAGGGGATGGAGTCAGTTATAGGTGAAACCTAAGCAAGAAGCAGATTTCAGTATGTTGAGATGGTTGCCACCCAAAGGTTTGGAGTTTTGGTATAGCCAAATGTGGTAATTTTTTAAGAGTGAGGAAAGTAGTGGGTGCAGAGTGTGGTAACTTATTTAAGATTGAATTATACTTTTGTACTGGTAAGGTTTTCCCCTAGAGATTCCAAGGGAAGGAATGGTCATGTATACTAAAAGTAGAGATAAGGTTTAGGTGAACAATTGCCTAGAGCTTTTAGGGTTCCAGTAGGATAACAGGATTCTGGTAGTATGTACTTACTGGCAATAATAGTGGTTGTGGGTTTTCAGGAACCTCCACCTTGGGTGCAGCAGATAATATATTTAAGATAGGTTTCTTGACTAGCAGGAACCAGCTGACTTCCAACAGAACCTGGATATGAAATATACTTGATTGAATGATGATTCTAGTGCTCCTTTTCCCCTTCGCTTCTTCTAAGACTTCCTTGTCTGCCATCCTTTTAATCTTCCTTAGGAATTGAACACTAGCTGGTGTATACCTGATCGCGATTGTACTTAGTTTATATAGGTTACCACCTATTACAGACATTTCTCAGTACATAAAAGCTATAAGTATAGAGCCTGTTTCTTTTGGTGATCACAGATGTGGTAGGATTTCATGGTCTATTGTCATTCCTGTGATCAACACCAGATCAACAATGAACCAACTACCCTTGCAGCAGGGAGATCCTTCATACTCTCAGAACTAGACCAGGCACACCAGTCCTTGGTAATCAATTTTGCTAGACCCTTTACCAAATCAAACAAACACAATACTATCAAAGTTATCATACAATGGTTCACATCTTATACTCACTTAATACCACTTGGAGAACTTGCTACCTACAAGAATACATTCAGAAATCTTTAGGAGACAATCTTTGACGTTCATGATCTTTCATCTAGCATGAAACTCTACCAGGACTCCTGGTTTACCTCTAAGCTTTAGTCTCAAAAGATGAAATCATTGGGGATTCAGGTCTGGATAGTTACCTAGTACCATTACCAAATCAATGGCCAAGTAGAGTGCTGGATTCATACCCTCAAACAAATCATGAGAAACTTTGTTAATAAAAGACAACAACCAGTCCCAAGCCCTCACCTCTATAGCAGTAGCCATGATTAGTGCACCTCACAAATCCTTGAATATCTTATTCTTTCAGGCCCTCCATGGATGGTCATAGAAAATCTTTAACCTGGTTGAATGATGAGCCAGCAAGATACCTGCTGTCAACAAGATATTGAACACCTATAAAGTAATAAGAATGGAAGTGCATATGGTACTGAAGCAGGGAATATTCATGCATACAGTCCAAATAAACAAGTGATGCAAACCCGTGAGAACCCCCTTCCAGATTGGACCCACAGTACTAGTTAGAAGATGACTGTTAGGATCGCTTATTCTATCACTACTAGTATACAACCGAGCAACAGGCAATGATGTTATATCAATCTTTATTAGATACTGTAAATGGGGTTAATACTTAACTTGGTATTCGTTGTCTTATTTAGTCTTCTTTAAGACTAAATTCTTATCCTTACTTAGTCTTCCTAAGACTAAGTTATTCATTTACTTTCTTCCTTGTCCTTCAAGGAAGATATCTCATAATGTTCTTTCTTTAGTAAAGAGTGTAAAGGTGTTTTATATTCATAAAGTCGTACAGTTATATCTAGGAAATAACTTAGGTGGTTGCGTGAAGAGCTAACTCTCAGGTCCTACTGACCTCTTTATATAGTTCTTCCAGCAACCCACTTACAAATCAATAACTATTATGAGCCACAATTGTGACTCATACATTCGCATAATATAATAATTACCTGACCTTAACTGGTCAGGTGTGAAACTCACATGATCTAATTGGTCATGTGCATGAAACCATTACAAACCTATGACCTCATAATCATGAGTCATGTAAAACCCTTTTTCTGTGATAGGTTTGTAACACTAGCTCCCCCTTCCCAATGGCCTAAGTCCCATTAGGCCAATGGTCCTTCATCCCTTTTTTCCACCAACTTGTCTAATGTTATTGCCAATTTCCGTATCTCCTTGTTGTTTTTTTCCGTCGTTTCTCTTAACAATTTATTCTCTATCTCTTTTATTTCTATTTTCCTTTCCGAAATTATCACCTTCCATTCTGCCCATCCGGCTCTTATCTGCTGAATCCTTACTTCCTGTTCTAATTTCCTTTTTTCCCTCTGAAGGATCCTTCCTGTCCTTTCCCACATCTTCGCCTGTCCTTCAAAGAGATTTTGATCTATTTGGGCTCCGTCCACTATTTCTTGTAGGTGCCTTAATTGATCGTATAGGCTCATTATTGTATCTTGATCTGTGGTGTGGCTCAGTTTTGGTTTTATCTCTTCTTGAGCCTGTTCTCCCCAGGCTACTTTTTTCTTTTTCCTTACTTTTGGCCCAGATTTTTTGCCCCCCCTTCTTCTTGTTCTCGTCCCTAAAAACTTCTTTTGACTCGTTCTTGGGAGGATGTTGTTGTCGCATGGTGACGACGGCGGCGTATGTGGGGATGGGGACCTTGGTGGGAATCTTTGCCATCACGTCATTGGCGGCGATGATGGCCAGGTGGTTCTGTGCTTTTCACGTGGCCAATAATTAGCCCATTCTTTCTCTCTATAGTGTACTTAGCATCCATCGTCAAAGCAACCCGTCCAGCTTTTCTGGTTGTGTTTTTCTTGTTCAGGTGTAATTGGGGTAGATGCAGGGAGGTCTGCTAGATTGATCCAGTCTTTGTTGCTTATTTGTTCTTCCTCTTTGACCAGGCTTTCCTGGGTTTCCTCAGTGAAAGTGTTCGATTGCATGTTTGGCATTACTAAAGTTCTCAGCTAGGTACCACACTAAGTTGTGGTCAAGGGGATATCCTGTCCACTTAGCTCAGTATTGTAGCTTAGCATAGTGTCTTCGAGAGTCAACAATTTGATCAAGTTTGTATTTATTTTCTCCTTCTATTTCTATAGGAGGAGGTGGTTCTTTTCTTTGTGAAGGTAAGGGATTGTTTTGATAGAGTTTGAGTTTGCTGATGTGGAAAACTGGATGTTTATTGTTTGCTGAGGGAGGAAGTACCAGTTTATATGCTTTTCTTCCCACCTTTTCTATTATTTCGTAAGGTCCTAATTTCTTGTAATCTAATTTTCTGGATGGTCGTGTGGTGTGAATATCTTTTGCCACCAGTCAGACTTTGTCTCCTGTTTTCAACCTTGAATCTGGTTTTCTGTGTTGATCGGTATTTTCCTTCATCATCTGTTGTGCCATAGTAATTTCTGTTCTGATTATGTCATGTAGTTGACTCATATCTTCTCTTTTTAATATTTTCATTATGGTCTCATGACCCATAGGTTCATTGATGGGGTGATATCCATAGTTCTCATAAAATGGTGTGGTTTTAATTGTTTCTTGGATGGAGTTATTGTAGGTGAATTCTACAAAAGGCAGCCATTCTTCCTAATCTTGTTAAGAGTATTCCACATATGCTCTGAGGAATTGTTCTAATGATGAATTCGTTCTTTCTGTTTGTCCGTCTGTTTGTGGTCGATTGGCTGTACTTAGTCTTTGATCGATGTTCAATCCTTTTGTTATTTCTTTCCATAAGTCCAATGTGAATATTGAACCTCAACCTGTGACAATGTCTTTTGGTAGTGCATGTAATTTGAAGATATTTTTTGTAAATAGTTGTACGAATTGTATGGTTTTCATGTCTTTGCGACATGGGATAAAGTGTGACATTTTTGTCATATGATCTATTACAACCCATATTGCGTCATAGCCATTTGATTCTGGTAGATCTGTAATGAAGTCCATGCTGATCAACTTCTATGGTTTCTCAGGGGTTTCTAACTGGTGTAGTAGTCTGTATGGTGCATGACGTATTGGTTTTATTCTTTGACACATGTCGCAGTTTGTGACGTATTTTTTGATGTCATTTCTTATCTCTGACCAATAGTAAGTTCTTTGTACTAGCTCCATAGTTTTTGCCACTCCTCCATGGCCATTTTGTGGTGCATCATGGTTTCATTCTATCGTTTGTGTTCTAAGGGGTTCATTTTCTGGTAGCCATATCTTTCCTTCATACCAAAGGTACTCTTCCTTCCATTCACATAGCCCTAAGGCTACCTTTAGGAATTCCTTGTCCCCCCTTTCGAGGGCTTATTTTATTTTGGTTATTTGTTGGTCTTCTCTTGTTTTTTCTTTTATTTCATTTTTGATAGTAGTCTCCATTTCTTGTAATTCCATAGTGTTGATTTCTTCTTTTCCAGATTCATATCCTTCATCCATAAAGGTTTCCTTTGGTAAGAGAATTCTTGCTTTTGAGTTTTTCTTTCATCATGTTCTCCTGGTAGGGCATCTGACCTTCTGGTGAGAGCATCTAGTTTTCCTCCTTCTTTTCCCAGTCAATACTCTATTGTGATATTGTACCAGCTTAATTCTTCGCTCCATCGAATTTGCCTTCCATTTAGCTCTTTCGTAGTGGTGAATGGTACCAGGTTGTTGGGGTCTGTGAGTATTTTTATTGTGTGAGGACTTCCTTCTGCATATTTTCGCCACTCCTTGAGTGCTTGCATTATTGCTAATAGTTCCTTATCATGAATGTCATAATTGCATTCTGCCTTAGTCATGGTTTTTGATCAGTATGCCACTGGCTTCCATATTCCTTTTTCATCTTGTTGTGATATGATACCTAAACAGACATAATTGGATGCATCTGTTTCTATCATTATGGGTTGATCAGGGTTGAAATGACATAATATAAGTACCATAGTAAGTTTTTCTTTTAGTTTTTTGAAGGCTTCTTGAGCTTTCTTTCCCCAGTCCCATTTCTGGTTTTTCTTTGTCAGTTTATATAAGGGTTTGACCATCTTACTGAATCCTTCTATGAATCTTCGATAAAAATTGCAGAATCCCACAAAGGACTGTACTCTTTTGACTTTTTCTGGTGCCTTTTATTCTCTTATAGCTTCTGTTTTTATAGGATCCACTCTGACTCCTTCCTGATTTATAATGAATCCTAAGTACGCGGTTTCTTTTTTGTAGAATTTGCATTTTGTTGGTTTGAGTTTGACTCCGATCTCTTTTAATTTTTCCAGTACCTTATGAACATCTTTTTGATGTTGTTCCAAAGTATTAGAATAAATTAATAAGTCGTCTATGTAGGCTATACAAATAACAGCTAAGTATTTGCTGTGGGCTGTATTTTCCCACTGTTGAAATATTGCTGGGGCATTGGCTAACCCAAATGGCATGACTGTGTATTCATATAGTCCGAATCTGGTTCGAAAAGCTGTTTTCCATTTGTCTCCTTTCTGTATGCGAATGTGTTGATATGCATCCTTGATATCAAGCTTCCTAAAGTACCTGGCCTTTCTAAGGTGGTCCAATGCTTCACTTATGAGGGGTAGTGGATATCGCTCTTTTTTGGATACTGCGTTCAATCATTAAAAATCCACGCATAGTCTTAGTCCCCCATCTTTCTTTTTGACAAATAGGATTGGTGCTCCAGCTGATGAGGAAGATGGCTTGATCCACCTTTGATCTAGGTTTTCTACCAGGTAATTTCTTAACGCTTTCAGCTCTCTTTCTCCTATTGGTATAAGGTCATAAATGGAGCTATTTTTCCCTCTTCTACTTCGATTTTGTGATCTGCATATCTATGAGGAGGTAAATTGGTCCTTTCTTTTTCTTCAAAGAGTTCTAGGAATCTATGGTATTCCTTTGGGACTATTTCCTTTGCTGACCTATCCTTGTCCTTTCCTTTTTTTAAAGCAAGTTCCGTGCTAATTGTTGTGGCTGCTAGGGAAGTTTCATTTTCATTCCATCTTAGGATGCCGGTCTAGTCCTTTTTCCAGTACATTTTTCCAAATGCCCTAGCCAAAATGAAGGATAAGTTGAGGTTTATCTCTAGTGGTTCTTCTTTTCTGTTGGTGCTACCAAAGCCTGCGCCTCCTCTTTTTGTTTCCTTTATTTCTTGTACTTCTTGCAAGTCCATCATAATAATTTTTTCGATTATCAATTGTGCTATGCTGTCTCCTGTGTTAACCTTGTGGTCGTTTTCTGATAGGTTTACTAATAGTACTTTAATTTCACCCATGTAGTCTACATTGATTACTCCGGCATTAATGGTTAGGCCTTTCTTGGTCGATAATCCACTTCTTGGTGCAATGCGAGCATAGGTGTTCTTAGGAAGTCCTATGGTAACCCCTGTTCCTATAAGTTTTTGTCCTTGTGCTGGGACAATTGTTTCTTCTATGCTATGCAAGTCATGGCCTGCTGCCAAGTGTGATCCCCTTGTTGGTATTTTCGCACTTTTTTCTAATTTTTTGATAACCGCTTGTTGGCTTTCTTGGTCATCTTGTTCATTGCTGGGGACCATCTGTTGAATCCACTTTTTTGATTCTTTCAGTTTTTTCTTTATATCGATTGGTAGAATTCGGCTTTCCAGATTCTCTCATATAGCTTGTTCCTCTGGTACTGCATATACTGTTGGAGAACTGTCTAGGCATACAGCCTTGCACCTTTCGCTGTTGAATGTGACTTTTTCCTTTATCCAGTCAATCCTTGGTCCATGGTTCTTTAACCATGTCATTCCTAAGATTAATTCACGTTTGATGAGTTTAGCCACAAGGAAGGTAGCCTTCTTTCTGTGGTTTCCTATCTCCATTGATAGTTCCGCTATCTGGGATGCAACCAAATGTTAGGATCGCTTATTCTATCACTCCTAGTATACAACTGAGCAACAGGCAATGATGTTATATCAATCTTTATTAGATACTGTAAATGGGGTTAATACTTAACTTGGTATTTGTTGTCTTATTTAGTGTTCTTTAAGACTAAATTCTTATCCTTACTTAATCTTCCTAAGACTAAATTATTCGTTTACTTTCTTCCTTGTCCTACAAGGAAGATATCTCATAATGTTCTTTCTTTAGTAAAGAGTATAAAGGTGTTTTATATTCATAAAGTGGTACAGTTATATCTAGGAAATAACTTAGGTGGTTGCATGAAGAACTAACTCTCAGGTCCTACTGACCCCTTTATATAGTTCTTCCAGCAACCCGCTTACAAATCAATAACTATTATGAGCCACAATTGTGACTCATACATTCACATAACATAATAATCATTTGACCTTAACTGGTCAGGTGTGAAACTCACATGATCTAATTGGTCATGTGCATGAAACCATTACAAACCTATGACCTCATAATCATGAGTCATGTGAAACCCTTTTTCCATGCTAGGTTTGTAACAATGACCTTATACCTCAACTCCTGGATGATCAAAGAAGATAGAACCCAGATGGTTTTCCCTTTTGAAGCTTTTAGAACATGATGCCTATGCCAATAACTACAAGCTCAAATTCCCCTCGAGAATAGAGTGGCAGAAGCCCTTCTTTCATATATCCTGACTCAAGGAATACCAGGAAAATGATCCAGATAGATTCATATCTTGATGTATAGACTGGCCAATACCTATCATCATTGATAATGTACAAGAATAAGGAGTAGAGTAAGTTCTCAATTACAGATACCAGAATAACACACACAAATTCTTAGTGCACTGGAAATGACATGAAAGGACCAACAATTCATGGGAACCCATTGAGAACCTGCAGAACTCCTTAGAAATCATCCAAGAATATTCAAGTTAGACTATAAAACACCTGGTAGCCCCCCTTCTCAAGATAAATTCACACCATGTCAGAATTATTTGGGAACCAATGGAGGTTTCAGAAACCCAATGTGCAGCTTGACCTATACCTGATGAATTTTGGGAACCTTATAATGATGAAGAATATGACTCTTGCTAATCAGAATTACATTACTTCAGCACCAATGATGACTCCCTCCTTTGGCTCATGGATAGGAATAAGTAAGGAGACTTGGACAACAGCATGTAGTGTTTTAGATTGGGGGAATGTAAGATGTGTATATGTTCTGGCAACTGTATACTAGTTACGCTTATGTTTCCTTTGTTATGTTATTTTATTTGTTCTTGCATATGTTGATTGATTGATTATTTCACTACTAGTATCATTAGGATTCTGGTAACTTGTTTATAATTGTATTAGTTATGCTTTTGTACCAACCAAGTTTTATCCTAGGAATTCCAAGGGAAGGAATGGTCATGTATACTGGCAGTAGAAGTAAGGCTTAGGTGGAGGATTGCCTTAGGCTTTCAGGATTCTGCTAGGATCACAAGATTCTAGTAGTCTGTACTTACTGGTAATGATAGTAGTTGCAGGTTTTTAGGAACCTCGAGCTGGGGTAGAGGAGATGATATATTTAAAACAGTCTTTCTAACTAGCAGGAACTGCTAGACTTCTGACAGAACCTAGATAGGAAATATACTTCATTGAATGGTAATTTTATTGCTTCCTTTTCCCTTTACTTCTTGTATGACCTTCTTGTCTTTACCTCTTTATTCTGCTTTAGGAATCAAATACTAGCTGGCCTACCACTGATCCCTATTGTACTTCATACAAGTTACTACTTGTTCTAATTACTCGAAGCACATTATGCTATCTCTTTCCAGTGTCTTTATATTATATTACTCTTTCTAACTCAGTGAAAATTTGAAACCAAGTTAAGGAAAGCTTCTATAATGATATTTCTTATATGATAATAACTAGATGCCTCCAACTGTCCTAGGAATTATGCAAGACTAGGCCAAAGTACATCTAAATTATGAATTGCATTTAATCCAGAAATACTTGACAGATTATGGTGCAAAATTGGAAGATTATAGGTCACCTACTCCTTTCCTTGATTGGACTATTGTGAGTCAAAATGAAAGCAATTCCCTAATTAGAGTAGAAACAAATTATGATATTCAGGAGCAGGAATTGCTTGTTAAATCACTTGAAACACAACTAAACAAAGAGCAAGAAGAGTGTTTCATGATTATTATTCAAGGGTTTACATTTTGTGAGTAATGCTCATAGTTGAGGTTGGATATTGGATACTTTCTTCATAGACCAGGAGGAACTGGAAAAATATTTTTATATATCTATCATAGCTCATTAGCAAAAATAATGTCTAGTGCCAGGTGCATCCTGTGCATCTGATGCACAGTGTCCACATAACGATAACTGTTAACCAGGATGGGACATTGAAGTAAAATTGCATCCTGACATTGAGGCTTGCACCGGGTGCATCTGGACAGAATCTGGACATGGACCCCTACGCCTGGTGTGCTCTGACAATGCCTGGCACTTCACGGTTGCATCCTGATGACATCTGGTCCTCAACTGTTGCATCCTAAGGCCGTCTGGTCCTAAGCAAGTACATCATAATAATATCTGTGGAGAGTATCCAAAATTCAAAACTGCTGACACTAGCATACCAGCAGTGTAACCCATATATAGGACTTAGGTCACAAAGTTTCATTTAGTAAAACTATCTCAATTTCATCTATTCTATATAAATTTATAACTAGTATACATGAGCAAGATAGATTTTACATGAGCATTCCCTTAACAGATGAATACTAGTTGCCTAACAGGCTATAGCTTCCCAGCGACCGACGCCAGGAGGACGTGGAAGGCGGCGTTAGGATGCTGGCATCGAGGGGATTCCAGAACATGTCTGATGGGCATGGGCGAACATCTGGGCTTCGAGATATCTCTCTTCAAAGTTAGCAGAAATTCACCAGTAAAGGCCAGTTCTATAGTAGCCTGTAGCTAGGCGGGGAGTAACGCCTGCAGGATATGGGAGGCGCCGTTGGAACGCTGGCATCGAGGGGTTTCTGGAACATGTCTGAGAGGTGCGATCGAATAGCTGAGCATCAGGATATCACTCTTCAAAGTTAGCAGAGATTCACCGGTAAAGACTATTTTCATAGCAGCCTGTAGCTCAGTGGGGACCGATGCCAGGATGGCGTGGGAGGTGCCGTTGGAAAGCTGGCATCGAGGGAATTCCGGTACATGTCTTATGGGCATGAGTGAATGGCTGAGTGTCAAGGTATCTGTCCTCAAGCTTAGCAGAGATTTACCAGTAAAGACAATTTTCATAGCAGCCTGTAGCTCGGCGGGGACTGATGCCAGGAGGGCATGGGAGACGCCGTTGGAAGGCTGGCATTGAGAGGAATTCCGAACATGTCTGATGGGCATGAGCGAATGGTTACACGTTGAGTTATCTGTCTTTGAAGTGAGCAAAAATTCACTAGTAAAGACCATTTCTATAGTAGCCTGTAGCTTAGCGGGTACCAATGCCAGAAGGGCCTGAGAGGTGCCATTGCAAAGCTGGCATCAAAGGGAATTTGGAACATGTATGACAGGTGCAGGCGAATGGCTAAGCATCAAGATATCTGTCTTTGAAGATAGCAGAAATTTACTGGTAAGGACCATTTCTATAGCAGCATGAAGCTTGGCGGGACTGATGCCAGGAGGACGATGGAGGCACCGTTGGAAGGCTGGCATCAAGGGGATTCCGGAACATGTCTGACAGGTGTGAGCAAATGGCTGCACGTCAAGATATCTGTCTTCAAATCTAGCAGAAATTTGCCTGTAAAGACTATTTCCATAGCAGCTGGTAGCTCGGTGGGGACTGATGCCAGGATGACATGGAAGGTACCATTAGAACGCTGGCATCAAGGGGATTCGGAACATGTCTGATGGGTCTGAGTGAATGGCTTGTCGTCAAGATATCTCTCTTCAAATCTAGCAGAAATTCACCTGTAAAGACTATTTGCATAGCAGTTAGTAGCTCAGTGGGGACTGATGCCAGGAGGATGTGGGAGGCGCTGTTGGAAGGCTGGCATTAAGGGGATTCCGGAACATATCTGACAGGTACAGGTGAATGGCTGGTCGTCGAGATTTCTGTCTTTGAAGTTAGCAGGAATTCACCAGTAAAGACCATTTCCATAGTAGCCTTTAACTCGGTGAAGACTGATGCCAGGAGGACATGGGACATGCCATTAGAAAGCTGACATGTAGAGGATTCCGGAACATGTCTGACAGGTGTGAGTGAATGGCTAGGTGTCAGGATATATGTCTTTGAAGTTTGCAGCAATTCACTGGTAAGGTCCAATTTATAGTAGCCTATAGCTCGGCAGGGACTAATGGCAGGAGAACATGGGAGGTGCCGTTGGAAGGCTGGCATTGAGGGGACTCCAGAACATATCTGGTGGGTGTGAGCAAATGGCTGGGCATCGAGATATCTGTCTTCAAGTTTAGCAAAGGTTTACCAGTAAAGACCATTTATATAGCAGCTTGTAGCTCCGTGGGAACTACCGCCAGGAGGTTGTGGGAGGCACCGCTGGAAGGCCGGCATCGAGGGGACTCAGAAACATGTCTGACAGGTGTGAGTGAATGTCTGGGAGTCGAGATATCTGTCTTCAAGTTTAGCAGTAATTTACCAATAAAGACTATTTTTATAATAGTCTGTAGCTTGGCAGAGACTGATGCCAGGAGGATATGGGAGCTGCCGTTGAAAGGCTGGCATCGAGGGGATTCTGAAACATGTCTGATGGGTGTGACTGAATGTCTGGGCATCGAGATATCTGTCTTCAAACCTAGCAGAAACTGACCGATAAAGACTATTTCATAGCAGCCTGTCGCATGGCGGAGAGTGATGCCAGGAGGATGTGGGAGGTGGCATTGGTAAGCTGGCATTGAGGGAATTCAGAAACATGTCTGAGAGGCATCAGCAAATGTCTAGTCATTGAGATAACTGTCTTTAAAGTTAGCATAAATTCACTAATAAAGATTATTTCTATAAGAGCCAGCGACACCATGAGGAACTCTGCTAGAAGTTAGCTGAAGGTAGCCTTAGAACTCTGACTCCAACATCACATCATGATATTTAGGTGTCAAGATATTGGTTTTTGATGTTACCAGATTAGAGTTTCCAGGATTTATTAATAGTAGATGTAGATATTGAATGTAACTAAAAAGAATGATCAGAAAACATATGTATGAAAATATAACATGGTGTGTTACCTAAGATATCACAAATATCACTCATTTTTACAATGAATGCAACTGTCATATTCACTCCCTTCAGAGTTATGAGAATGAAATAGACTTGGATATTAGTGTACTGTATTATTTCATAAAATTGAGGATCTCTATACAGGGTTCTAATCTCTATTTCAAGACAACTAATTCCCATAGAGCCTACAACTTAACAAAAAGGGGTACAGGAGATCATGTTAACTCCTGTTAAGCATTCTTAACTTTTGTTAACCTACTGTTACTTATGTGCTTTGGTGATCAAACCTTGCCCCAGCACAACATAATTTGTCAAGATAATATGTTATTTGAGTCTTCTCCTTTTTTCGTGCCTAATTTGGTTAAGCTTTCACAGTCAGTAGCTAATATATGGCTGGCTGCGACCTTATGTCCAATCCAAACTCCAGAGGCAAGTGAGCATCCCTGCAGAACTTAGGATGCAACTGAGTGTCCAATCTAAACTTAGGAGGTAATGGAGCATCCCTTCAGAACTCAGAATACATTAGGCACAACTAGGTAGAGCTTCCAAACTCAGGATGCCACTGAGTATCTAATCTAAACTCAGGAGTCAAGCAAGTAACCCTGCAGACCTCATGATGCACTAGGCGCAACTGAGTGTAGCTTCCCAACTCAGGATGCAACTGAGTGTCCCACACAAACTCAGGATACACTAGGTGCAATATAGTGGTACATCTAAACTCAGGATGTACCAGGTGCACCAGGTACATGAGAAATGCAGCTTGTGTCAGGACGCAATGCCCATGCATCAGATGCCAGATTTTTTTTTTGCTAATGCTATTTCTGTCCCCAAA
Source organism: Choiromyces venosus 120613-1 (assembly GCA_003788595.2). NCBI lineage: Eukaryota > Fungi > Ascomycota > Pezizomycetes > Pezizales > Tuberaceae > Choiromyces > Choiromyces venosus. Next base: position 36,851 of record ML120541.1, on the reverse strand, counting down.
AGAAGATTGTACTCTGTATTGCCTCATCTGGAATTGCTGCTGTAACAACCCACCAGAGGGTGTCTTACAGTAGACTATTCTTACACCCATACTGGAGACCCTGAGGTTGACAGGTCAGGATAGTTCTGTTCACTATAGTGGACAACTACACATACTATAAGATTATAGTATAGAAGGCGGGCTCAGAAAAGGCTTGTGTAATAAGGCCTGAGTTACCCTCACATGAGGCCCGAGTTACCCTGCCATAAGGTCTGAGTTACCCTGACATGGCACCCAAGTTACCCTACCTAGCACATAGAGGTACTTACAAGGGACAGGTAGCAATCCTATAAGGATTAATCACTCTGATAAAATCTAAAGATTACAAAACTGTTACACTTTGAGGGGCTATAGGAGGAGCTATGGGGCTCTGAATGCTCCAGGATTTTACAAAGATATTCCTAATACTCCCCTGCAGCTTCCGGGTATGGGCTGCACATCATGGGCTTATGGTTGTTGAGTTGCTCCCTTCCAGACAAAGGGAATTGAGTGGAGGCACTCTTGTAACATGGTATAGGTTGTCACCATCCGTCCGACCAGATGCTGTCTGTAGAATGTATGACAGAGCGTAGGTTGTACCCCAGAAGAAGGGCTATCTTCTGGTACTAAATATGTGTAAATCAGACAAGAGCTGAAGGAGTTACTCAGGTAATACTGGAATGGTAGTCCAGAGCCTCCCAGGTAGTCCCAGGGTGGCCCACAAGATGTTGAAGCTTCTCTGGGCAGGTGAATTGCACATAAACACAACTCATGCCCAATGACTGTAAGACTATTGGACTTGTTTGAGAACTCTAAAAGGCATGATTCTTATCATGGTAGGGGTACCTTTGGGGAGTAGACTGTGGGTAGTGCCCACCAAGCCAATCACCAAAGTACCCCAGTGGGGGAGCTAAGTAGACTTTCCTATCCGGCAAAGACCTGATTCGAATAGAGTAGAAGGTTCAGCTTGATCATGAGAGCTATGTCTACAAAAGGCTTACATAGATGAAATGCACATGGGTATGAGAGTCCATCAGTGGTATGTCTCCTCAGTTGCATGATAGTTTACCACTAGCATGTCAATGATAGGAACAGTTTTTGTACTGCAGTTGCATTCGAGATGCAGTACTGAAACACTTGATGTCGGAAGGAGATTTAGCCAGAGGGGACCAACATCGACAAAGGAATAATATCCTGGGTGGTATGTATTGGTCAACCTGGCGGTGTGTTCATGATTAAGTCATATTAGTCATAGGTAGAAACTGGTACTATATGATATTCTACTTAAACTATATGCGAGTTCTATTCTACTTTGGCAATCAACTACATCTTGAGAAACTTATCGAGTGAAGCTGTGGCTTAATGATATTAAGTTTTACTGTTTTGATTCTTCTTTACTCTACTCTTGATTATCGCTTTTTGATCTTTGAGTCACTTCAGTGCAGTCACAAACTTGGGATCCATCTTCCCTTAGGGTACCCGCATTACAGCTGCCTAGCTGCTTCCAGGCAAAAGGACAGCTCATTCAAGATTCAGGATTCTACTTGTTAATGATGGGAATTCCATGTACAATATTCCTACAAACTCCTTCCTTGCAAGGCTCATTCAAAAAGCTGCTTTAATTATCTGGCATGAGGTTCCTATGCATCATAAGACTTGCTTCCAGGTTGTTAACTAGACTTTAAATGATGTTTGTGGAAAGCATAACAAAGATCTGTTTGTTGGTATACCAGTAGTTTTTGGAGCTAACTTCCCATAAATTGCACCAGTAATTCGATGTGACTCTTCCCAAGTAACTATAATAGGCTCTATTTGGTATTACACTATTTGGAATTCTCTCAAAATTCTTAAGTTGAAGAGAAATATGAGGTTGGTAGCAAATAAAATAAACTAAGAGTTTTTAAACTTCTTGAAAAAAATAGTGTCAGATCCTTCTATGTATGGAAAATAAACCTTACCATTATACATTTGAAGATCCAAAACAGTTAATGATCTTGGTACTCATATCTATTCTCTAACACTTATGCAAGATGTACTATTTGTTTGTACAATATTTACGGGTTATGCAATCCTTACCTACAAGAACAATAGAGTTAATAACTTCAATGAACTTCTCCTCCAATATATACCTGGTATGCAATATATTTTTCATGCTGCTAACAAAGTTGAAGTTAACAATTAGGCTGCTGCTGCTGAACCCTATACTATATAATATTTACAAAGTATTGACATTGCATCAGTTGCACCATTCTGCCTTAAATTAAACATTTGGGCACTAGTAATCCTGATTTGGAATTTACCTCTACAGCATAGCATGTCTAATAGCACAACAATGAAAGTAGTTAGAATTAATATAAATTGCTTACTAGTTACCCAACGTGACAGTACATGGGATGGAGAAGTCTATCTACTGCCACAAATCAAGCTTACAATAAGTGAGAAAGATCTTCCTTTTATCCTTGAGAGGAAGCAGTTTCCAATATGCCTTTGCTTTGCTATGACTGTGAACAAATCCCAAGGTCAATCCTTAGCACATGTAGGGGTTGATTTGAGAAGTAATGCCTTCACCCATGCTCACCTTTATATGGTATTATTGAGGGTTACTTCACTTAATGGGTTGACTATTCTTCCTTCCATAACCAAACCAAATTTTACCAATAATATTGTTTTTCCTAAGGCTTTGATTTGAGATCTATCTAAATACTATAACCAATGTGATGAATGTAAGTTCAATCACCTTTTACCTTGAATATCTTTGTAAGTTTTTTATTCACTATTTTAATACATATTTTTTTTTATTAGATTGAAATTCTCTCAAACTATTATCAAATCTATCATCACATCCTCAGACTCCATATATTTCTCAAATTTCAACTTCAAGTAAATATACACACATTTAGTTCTACTATAATTTCTTTTAGCAATCATAGATACTTGTTTTATATTATTTTATTTCTTTATATTAGTTTTGTTAAAAAAAAGAAAATAAAAAATAAGGTCTATCTCTAATCCTTGCTTCAAAAATAATCAGGTATAACTATATATACTCTTAATAATAACTGAATCATATTTTACTTCTTATTTTTGAGTTGTGAATTGTGTGATACTGTCTACACATGATAGTAGGTTGGCAAAAATGTTATCTGACTTGGCCATATGAACCAAAATCAAGATATAGATTCTGTTTTCTATTTTTTATGGATGCCTTTTGAGTAGAGTTTAATAGAGAGACTTGAAAAGACTTGAGGTCTTGAGGGGGGACTCTTGCTAGTTTGGAGTACTGATCTGATACCTCTATCATGCAATGTTTCCAAGCGTCCAGTCTATCTGTCTTTTGCTTAGGATGAGACAGATGCCAGTTTCTGGTACTCTGTCCTGGATGGATACCCATTCTGTAGTCCATCCTAACCTCCACAAGGGACAGATGGTGGGGCCCTGTAGGTGTCTCAGTTGCATGATCTATTTTGAATATAGCAAGTCTGTAGTCATAAAGAAACCAAAAATTTATATTCTAATACTAGAAAATCGGGTGTTTGGAATAGGATGTTTATCATGCATGGGATTTCTTTCATGTTTTCTTGAAATCTAAGCCTATTTATTCACCTGTTCTAGATTGTATGAAAACATTGCATTAAATTACTTAGGGCCTGTTCGGCATGTACCAGTTTTTTTAAACCATGGTATTTCCTGAAAATGACTTATAAGTCAAAATAAAAAAACCACATTATTTGAACAAATAAACCTGTTCGGCAGGGCCAGATTTTTAATATTGTATTTGTTGATTTGTATAACCTAACTTTCTGGGACAACTCTTTTCCCTCAAATCATACATATAACCCTGAAAAAAAAAAAAACTATTTCCCCACACAAAAACTAGTTTTTTTTTGCCATAAACAATCCACACTACACTGTTATCCTTTATTTAATCCATCAACCACTACATCTAAAATGTCTACCTCCTCCTGCTGCTCGTATTACCACATATCATCAGTACCAGTATCATTACCGCCACCACCACGACGGCCACCACCACTACGACCACCCCCATCATCCCCACAACTACTGCAGCCCCCACCCCACAACCCGTGCAGCCAACTCCACCACTATTAACACCAGCATATCAACCACCCCCCAACCTTGATCAACAGAACTGTCGCCTTACCAATATCCTACACAACAGATCAAATTTCCTTTCTCTCTGGTCAAGACTACCCTCATCTTTGTTGGCTCATCTCTGATTACCAAAACAACAACTACCAAGTCAATAATCCCCTTTGATAATCATATTTACCAGACTCTGAGCTATCCTCCTGGCCTCCAGTCTTAACCTCTATTGGTATTGTACCTTACACTCAAAATATTCCTTGAAATCAGCAATTAGCATTTTATTTTTTATATTGCTAACTGGGTAGGTGTGTGCCAGTGTCTAGTACAATGGGTAATAGTATCTGGATTGAAACAACAGAGAAATTTCTGATTGAGGCTCTACTACAGCATGTAAGGGATGGTAGTCAAGCAGAAACTACCTTCAAAAAGCCTGTATGGACTGAGGTTGCGGCTGAACTGAATGCTGCCTTTCCAGTTGTGTTTTCAACACCAATTATGGTTAAGCAAGTAAAGAATAAAGAAGTTATGGTATGTACTATAAGGGATCCAATCCATCAAATATGAGGGGAATAAAAAGGTGATCATGGGATTACTAATGGTCTTATTTCTTATATTATAGTTGAAGAAAGAATTTGAGATAGTTCGTGCTATTCGATCAAACTCTGGATTTGGATGGGATGAGGCAAAGTCTTTACCAACAGCACCTGCTTCTGTCTGGAAAGACTATCTATCTGTAAGTCATTTGAAGTATCTCTCTTTAATAGGGGATTATTTTTGAATTATTGAAAAATATGAAAGTTAATATATATATTTCTTTATAAACCACCAGGTACACAAAGAAGCAACCAAATACCGTACAAAGAGTCTTCCATACTATGATCTACTAGAAGAGCTTTTTACTGGTTTGGCAGCTTCTGGTCGTTTTGCTCGGACTGGAGATCTCTTATCTCAATTCGAAAGTGAGGCTTCAGCAACT
>ML120541.1:0-31251 GCA_003788595.2 Choiromyces venosus 120613-1 | reverse complement strand
GTGGCCTTTATAGATATAGTCACTGGACAAGACTGGCGTCGAAACAAATAGAGTATTGAATATCTAATGCAAGGAGGAATTAAAGGAGAGAGTTGAGATTAGGAGATGAATAGAAGGTTCTTACATAAGAAGGTTGACGGACGAGGGGTTTGTGGTAGTAAGTGTTAAAGTGAGTAGAAGAGAATATTGCTTAAATAGTAGGTTGATAAAAGGTGAGTCTAGGTTGTTGAGCGTGTGTAGGAAGTTAGTGAATAAGAACAAAAGAAGCAGGAGTTGATGAGGAGTAATGTTGAGAACGTGAGGACGGTGAGAAGGGTGGGGATAGGGGGTTCGGATATATTCGAATGGTCAAGGGAGAAAATTGGTGAAAAAGATACATAAGAGGGGGGGGGGGGGGTTATTGCTAATACCCGTTGCCTTCATTAGTTAAGCTATCCCTTATATTAGTTGGTGAAGAAGTTAAGTTACCAGTCAAAAACGCACTAGACCGACGTCCTCATCACCTTCTTTGACCACGGGTCAAACTCGGCGTTCGTACAGTACTGAGACCAGAGAGACCAGTTGTCATATGGTTACTTGAGGACCGATATCTTTGATTAGGTTCTTCCCAGAAACTCCATGACTCTTACCTGTTTTTATTAAAAGACGTTGAGACATTCACCGAACTTTGTCTTCCGGATGACGTTCGTTCATTCCACCATTCACATCTTCTTGTTCAACGTTACAAACAAACCTGTCAACCGGTTTTACGGAGTTCATCTCTACAAGTTCTCTCTAAGGTTGTATCAGGACTGTGACACTCGACCATTCAACAAAGCTTTATAATATCATCATTCTAGTTCGACTACGTATATACTTTAATATCCATGAAGTTAGAACAAGAGCTACCAGAGCAGTTCGATGTGTGATGAGACCAAGCAAACGGTCATTTACTCACGGGAACCCGCCACCTCTTTTTGGGGTTCAAAATAGGTATAAAATTCCTACACAATCCACGTTAACTACCGTGTGTATAAGACCTTGTACATGGTTCACTGGAACATCGGAACAAAGCTTTATCTTTTCCGGTTTATAGAGTTTTACACTACCGACGTACGTGTAAGTTCGAATTGAAGACAATGCAAAACCGACCTACCCTTCCCAGTCGGGTACTACCTTTTCATAACTTACTACGAAAAGTATTTCCCAAACAGTAGGGTGGTCCCTTCATGATAAATACGCTACGACCCATACGTGAGGCAGGTCCTACAGATTGAGGAATAGCTCCCCAGGCAATAGTGAATGCACTTGTTATGGTTAGGGCATTATCCATAGATGACGGAAAGGAAGAGAAGAGGAGAAGTATATCCGGAGTGAAAGATTGACGATTTAACTTGGTATGGTCCGGTGTTTTATTTCTTCTTAATAAGTTAGAAGCTGTGAGTGTCAATGCCTTACGTCATCTTTCTTATAAACCGCAACATTTTGCGTCTAAAGGTTAAGACTTTAGTAGCGGTCTCATAGGAAAGGGATCAGTCCAGTTTAATCACGACCGAAACTGTCGTTAAGTATTGAAAGAATTGTTGTTGAGTCTTTTATACCTCTCATAATAACTCTTGCTTAAACCAATATTATAACTACTCGTTCAACTCCCTTTATGGGTTTCTCTCCCTCTACTTTCATCATCACTTTTGTTAATAGTTCCAGTCCTCTTAGATCCATTCAGTGAAGAGTAAAGTATATTCAAACTTCTAACTTCGTATCTGATTAGAATTGAGAACCTATACTCAATTCGTCATCAACCATGTCAGTCTTTATCACCCCTATCCGGACTTCTACTAATATTAAATGTCGTTGTCCGACTTTTAGCACCCTCCCTCCTCCTCCTCCTCCTAGTTCTATTACTACTCCTATCACTACCATTTCGGTACACCTCTTTCGCACTCCGATAACGATGTCTTTACACCTCTCTAATAGTTCACATGGATCTCTCTGTGAACTCCATCAGTATGACATGAGGTTAATAATCATCTATCTTTTAGTCTCTTTTTCAGTAGGTTCCATAACAACCGTCCTTTATCTTTATGTGCCTCAAACTCGTTTTTCATTTTCCCTTTTTTGTTCTATCTAGTTTCACCTCTCTGTAAACATTTTCGATATTCGTCGAAATAAAAAAAAAATTTTCTTTTTGTACGTTCGTACAAAGGTTATCCTGTCTGTCTCCTTTATATTCTCTTCCACCGCAGATAATAAGTTCAAAAAGTAAGTCTTTTATCTGTTAGTTAATAGTTGGTTACCATAGGATATGTCATGTTTTTAATTGGTTTATCCTATTCTCTTTCCTGAAAATCCATTTTGTCTTTACGTTCTGGCTTGGTGTTGGTTATGATGGTCTGTCTTACATGAGACACACATTTTCCCTAACTCTTATCCAGTCATATATCTGATAAAGTTTTCTTTCTATATAAGTTCTTCGTATCTGTTAAGGATAAAAAAAGTTGGTTTATCTCTTGATGAATGTGTTTTATCACTGACTTTGATCTTGAGTTGGGTTGACTTGTTAGGTAGTTACGACTAATAGTGGAGTCCAATAATCTGGACTTATGTTCCAGTCATTAACTAGGGATTTTTATTTCGTAATTAACATGAGGTGAAGTATCCTAATATTGTAATATATCTACATGGTAGAGCATCAGTCTTACATGGTTTAAAAAGTTCCGGAGTACCCTGGGACCTACTTATAAGATTCCAACAAATACCAGCTTATAATCATAATACAGTTTTTTCAAAGAAAAACCATGGTATTTGTGACATGCCAAGCACGACCATGTTTTTTTATAAGTAAACCATGAAAAATAAGTCAAAAAAGTGGAAAAACCATGGTTTTTCTGACATGCCGAACAGGCCCTTATTAGTAAATACATCCCTGTTATGAAATAACCAATTACACTATGGGACGACCATCCATTATTCTGTAGTTTATGAAATACCTATAGGGCCCTACAGATGACGGCCAGGCCCTGTGGATGACGGCCGGGCTTGGCAGGGCCCGAGAGGATGATCCCATTTGTATGGTCTAAAGGTCTCCGATGGAACCCGAATTGGTGGTGAAATGTTCCGTGGCAACCAGCCAACTCTCAAAGTGTGAAGTTACACACCTGTGGCAAAGTACCAGGTCAATTTAGCTAGTATTCCTCACTGCGAATATCTGAGTACTTGTTTCACTCTCACCAAAGATTCCACTCTTTCACTTCTATCTCTGTTCCATAGAAACACTTGATTCAAAAGGAAAAACCTCTAGTTTATTCTGCGCAGAATTATCTACGTCTCTGTGGTTTTGTTTCTTTGAAATTTGTCGTTGCCGTCTACTAGATAGACATCGGGTTTTGCTGGTTCGGAGGACCAGGTTTGATTCGATTTGCACTATATTAGAATGTGGACCCTTCTGTGATGTCTTACGTATGCTCATGTTTGATGATTTTCTCATGTTTGCTTCTTTAAGAAGCAACCAATATCCTTTTCCTTCTATCTTATCTTCTTTTCTTCTTTTTTCTTCAATAACGAGTACAACTTCATCTCATATTTCGTAACAATTTGCACTAAGACTATACGGCCCGGGAGTCAACCCCTAGAACGACCGTCTTTATGAGAGACGGACGCCATGCCCTGTCGTCCTTACCCACCCTCCCCGGGACGGTTGGGAACACTGCCTCTATGGTCGGAGTATACTCGGATTAAGGGACTTAAAAGAGGCCACTGATTGAACAAGGGGTGTGTGGGTTTCATTCTGCGGAGGCCACTGGAAAATTCATCGACGGTGATTGAGCAGGGTGAAATTGGCAAGGCCATTGAAAGGGCTGCGTGGAGCTCTGCCAATCATGTCATAAGCCATATGTGTTGTCTGGGAGAGATGTTTGCGCGTGTTGGATGCTTGTATGGAGGAACCGGTACGGGATACTGGAAATGTGTGGATCACACCATGGACCTACAGAAGCGCTAGTCGCACTATGAGTATTAGGAGGGGAGTTGTTAGTTCTGCAGCAGGATGTCGATCAACGCTATTCTTCCGGCTATGGAGAATTGGAGGCCCGGAGAACCGACGGGAGACGCGAAGTCGTTGTTCTATTATGCTTGGATTTCCTATATATGATAAGTCTTTTTCTTTCGCCACCCAGTTTTGTTTTTCCTCCTTACCGTACTAATCTGTCCTTACCTTAATAAACTACTTCGCTCTTCTACTTCCCCCAAGTTTGGTGTTGACGTCCGGAAAATGAGATTCAAAAATAAGTCTTAACTTAGCAGTTATGGCCGAGATCGCCCGGTAGGAGAGCGAAGAACCGACAATGACATGGTAAGAGTGTCCTGCATGTAAAATAATTTCCAGGGCTATCCCGCAACTGAAACCTGAACATCGCCGTCGCAACATCCCCCTTCGGAACCAAGACGCCTTGTTCAGTCAATTATCAAGGCCTCGGATCCGCATATACCACCTTTAACACAAACAGGTATATTCCATGGTACTCTTCTTGAGCTTCACAAACCGCACCATAGGCCGTTTTAACGAAGTGTGTGCCAGAGGTAACGAGTGATAAAGAGTGATCGTATTTGAAACTATTGTACGTTAGCATAAGTAACCGAACATCGCGATGCAGCGAATAACATTCTTAGCCCAAAACTAAAGACTCCAAAAACAATCCTCGCTCAATAATGCTAAACAACATAATCCAACCCATTACAAGATTTGGGTAATTAATGGCAAGGTTAGGAATATATTGTAGATAAATAATTCTTCTTCAAGAAAGTCTAGTCACTGTGGATCTAATGTGGATGTATATATGGTAATACTTTAAACAATAAGTATTTCCCTACCATACTGTACTCCCACCCATAACTCATGACAGAAGCCTAGTGTTACCATGATTACAGCACATCAGGAGCACCTCTCTATTCTCTACCTTACCATACCAAAAGTTTGAGGAATCGCATGAAGAGGGAAGAAATGCAGCAAGTATTTGATATACTAGATTGTTTAGATGTTTTATCACTTTAAACATGTCATATGTAAAGAACTTTCAATAGAACATACACAATAATCTTCAGTTTGCTCAGTAACACCTTTCTGAATTTTGGATTATTTTTTTTTAATTATTTATCATCAAGTAAAGAACATTAGTTGAAAGAATTCTTTTCAATTCCGAGGCTGGGAGCGTTGCTATGTTCGGTTATTTATGCTAACGTACAATACCAGGAATGAATGACATGAAAGTTCCTTCAAGTGAAGGAACGAATAAAGAAAGAAGGAAATATAAAGAAAATCCGATACGGAGTCGGAACAACGCTTAGGAGAGTAGTTGACCCGATCCCGTAGACTAACAGACAATCTTTCCGTAGCTATAATAATTTCTTCGTCTGCAAATACCGCTATTGCAAATCTGACTTCAACATACTCCGCTGGTAAAAGATTATCTCCGATGATAGGAAAGGACTAATCCCGAAGTGACAACGTTTTCCTGCGATTGCATTTCCAACAGAATTTTGGTCAGTATTAAAAGGTGGCTGTTTTAGGCCACAGTGTTAAACAGCAAATGGCCTAAGTTCTTTTTGGTCGGCGTGTTTTATACCTACACTTATGTCCACTATGAAGGGGTTATTCTTGGGTTTGATTTGGGTTGGGCGCAAGCCCCACTCCTACCGAGAGTTCTATATCACGGTAACATGGTTGGCCAATTGGGAGTAATAGTTGCGAGTTTGAGGGAGCCCGAAGGCCATCGTGGCAATGATCTTGATGTTAAGGTGATCCTTTATGCTGTGAAACGGGAGGGTCACCTGGTAACTACATCGGTATCGTGTTCCAACCTCTAGCGCCATCCGAGAGTTTAGGCATGTAGACTTTTAGTTTGGTTGTCTAACGGACCTTTGGTGTCTTGAGTTGCCCGGCTATTTTTGGATACCACATCACCGATGACCTATGACCCTCCTGCTAGCTTAGCCAGGCGCCTCGCTTCATCTGTTTATTCTCCCTTTCTCCCACATCTCGCTCAGCAAAAACTCACGGTAACCATCAAAATAAAGGAAAACTTTATCTTTCTTACTTTATTGACTTTACTCATTCCCCTCTTACTTTCCCTCCATCTCAATGCCTTATACAATTATAGTCGAATCCACCGACGCAGTTCCTGAGGACCAGATCTGCCGAATGAGTCAGACTCTGAATGTCCTTTCAGCGGATCCAGCAGTTCAATACGCACGGTGGACGCAGAGTACCAGCACATCCTACGAGTGCGAAATGGGGATCACCGTTGATGGCAAACATGTAGCCATCATAACAAATAATCTTGCTTCCTCCCCTGCCTACTCACCACTCAGGGACTTCTTTCAGGCCATGAAGTCTGTTACTCTGGTGACTTCATCTTCGGCCCCCGGTGGAAAAGCCCAACATACAGACTTGGTAAGTGAGCGATTCCCCATCACAAAAGCTGACGAGAGCAGAACGAGGCCTGTCAGCTTCCTTGGCCCTTGGGACTTTCCAAATGGCAAGGATGGGAAATGCCGCCGATGGAGGGAGCTGAGGAATGACTACGATCAGGTGCCATGCCTGGGTACCCCGGTTCGTTTGGAACTTGTAGTCCGGGACCATACTGGGCAGCTGGCGCGGGCCAAACAATTCAATGGGACCTGGAAACACTTTCCCCTCCTCCCGGACCCAAAAGCTCGCCAGGACCAGTAGGGAAATGCCGCACAGCCAAACATGCCTGAGTGAGGAATCCGGTGCGTGGCAGTATTGAAATATCATAGTTCGATGGCAAAGGATAGAGGGGGACAGGGTATTCAAGTAGGTCTCTCCACTCAACAATTTTTTCTGAAGTTAAGTCCCTCAGATATACTCTTTCCAGCACCACGGACCAAAGCCTAAGAACAACTCGCAGATACGCCTGGTGCAGAATCCGGTATCAGCTCATGTCGGCTATTTTCTGCTCCGCGTCCACAATGGATTCGTAGGGAACACCGGGAAGCACGCCTGGTGAGGCATTGGCTGCTTTACCACCCTTCATGGACCTGGGAGCCTGCCATGCCTCACGTCCCCTGGATAATTGACGGCACGCCTGTGTGAGGAATCCGGTGCTACCTATGCTGTAGCATGTTGGCTAGAGCTTTCTACAGACAATTATCGTCCCCTTAATTGTTGTGGTTTAGCAATACTAACATGTTTGGTATAGGGCCCTCAGCTTGGATTGCCACCTTGACGTGGTGCTGAGGCTTTTCACTAAGAGCAGTCCATCCCTTGAACACGAGATTAATAGGTTCCTCATGTCCGGGTGTTTTATTTTAATTTCTTCTCTTGCTCACCACTGTTCATAGATTTTCCAGGCTAACTTTCCCATAGATCTCATCATTGCAGCAGTTTTTGACCAAGCTCTGCTCTTACCAGTTAGCTCACATCAATTCCACTTGCGACACAGAAGGTCTGAATTGTTGTTTTCTCTCACTCTCTGATTTTCGATTTTTAAACCCGTATTCCCCACTGATAGGAGGACCCGCAGGTACAGCAGGCATACCCTATCATACAGTGAAAGTTTGGAGAGAGGTTGATTCTCCTTCCATTAGTCGGGAAGAAGGACCCTCCTTTCATATAACAACCAGGGACAATAAAAATAAAAAAAATAAAAAAAGCTTCAACGAAATTCTTTGTGCCGCCGCCGCCCCGACAGTAAGCATCGAACAATCCTAAAACGAGAAGACATCCGCAATATCCATCGGTCCTCCGGATGCATCCTTTATCTCCTGCATCTTCAATCACGCATCATAGAGGCAACAAAGCGGCCGAGCCTTCGCAGAGGCATGGGAGATTCGTGGTTAACCTTCAGTCTCGCTTCATTCTCCCCTAAGACATCCAGAGAATTAAAAAAAACCACGGACAACAAATTGCAGTCTGCCCGGTCCATCCTCCACCACGGACGGACTGGGCCTTCCGCGATACTGATTTGGACATGGCTGAACTTTTCTTCTCTTTTTTCCCTCCTATCTTCCCATAGGTTGGGGCAGTGTTCGCAATGGGGTAGTCCGTCCGTCTTGAGCCCGGACCAGGACGGACGACTTTTTGTCGTCCGGTCTCGTCCTCCAGGCAATTTGCCCGACAATTCAAACCGGAGGACGTCGGGCCCCGTAGTCCCCCACTATACTAGTAGCCATTTTAATGTCTCAGATTTTTCTTTTTCTATGTTATCGTGTGTGCCAGCACGCTATTTATTTATTTTTTGGTTAAACCTTTTAGTATACCTGCTTATACTTTATGTTATTCACCATTCTTTGAGTATTCTTAACTAGAAAGGACTCATAGTACCATCATAATATCACAGCAATTATTTGAAGATCGTTTTACATATTGCAGTAAAATGGCATACACCAAAACGTACAACAAAGACTAAAGACAAAACCGATGAAAAAAAATAGGTGTAAATAAGAGGTCAACAATTGTTGTTCTAGGACTCAGGAGTGAATTGCGGTATCGAGAGATGCTTGGGGTTGGTCGGAGGTGGTATCTTCTATTCCCAATAACTATCTGCTTCGCAACCTATTTATCTTCATTCTGGAGTAACTAGTTAACTGTCTTCTCCGCTTTTTGATTTCATAAAAAGCCATACCACACTCATGTCTTTGATTGGGCTCTGTCATCTAATACACTATTCAAGTCACCAATGGTGTTGAAAGGTTATAGTCCCTCGCAGTCCCTCGCAGCCCTCTGCTGTCCCCTACCGTCTCCTGCCAGCCCCACAGTCCCCTGCAGTCCCCTATAGTCCCTCGCCGTCACTTGCCATCACTCGCTGTCCCCCGCTGTCCCCTATCATCCCTGCTCTACACCTACTGCCCTCGAGCCGCCACCCTAGCTACTATTGTCTCAGGTTGCCGGGCCCGTCGTCCTTTGTGATACCGGCCGTCTTGAGATTTTGCAGACGACAACGGGACATCTTTCGCCGTCTAGTCCAGTCCAGGGCTCTTGGCAGTCGATCCTCCGGGCCCTGCAGGGCCCCTAGACCGTTGAGAACACTGGGTTGGGGTAGTAGGTGCCGGTGTATCTGCAGGAAACTGATGCCATTCTTCACGGGCTTTTTATAACATGGCGGTGGTCCGCAAGGTAATTGACAAGCGAGGGCTTTTGACAACACTAAGAGTCAGGTTTTTTTTTTATCATGAAATTTAGATTATTTTTCTTTTTTTACCAAAGTTGCGGAATTCACATCTTGGCTTGTCATGGTGTTTTCACGGTCGCTCACTCGGTTTTGGCACCGCAATACGCGTTGTTCAGTAAGGAGACAAAGGCCAAAACACACCAAAATTGGGGTTTTTTTATCAGGCAAAATTCAGCCTATTGAAAAAAGTTACAAAACAAATCTAAAAGTAGATTACCCTAAGGTCCCTAAGATATAAATTTTCAGATTTTTCTGCTAAACTGGGATGGAGTAGTGATCAATGCTTTCTTTGCAGCTATGGGGTACCTGCAAAGACAGGGGTTTTTATATGCAAAAGATACATGGCAACCGGCCTCAAGTGCTTCAAATTCTTCTGGTTTTCTGTAGGGAGTAGATAAAAATCGGCAAAAATTATACTGTGTATTTCGGACACTTAGATATCTCCCAAAGTTGCTTTGGAGCTCATTATAGCACCATCCACGCCATAATGCTCACTCGAAAATCCCAATTTTTTGTGTGTTTTGGCCTCTGCCTCCATACTAAACAAGGCGTATTGACTGGCATTCGATAGAGGTCGTTTAGTAACGCGACAGAAGCCAACACACACCAAAATTAGGGTTTTTCAAGCCATCAAAACTCAATGAATTTTACCGCAACCATTGCAAACAAAATTTTAAAAAAGTTTTATCTGTCTGGGATATGTGATATCATTTTTGAAAAATTTTATATCATGACCATGCAGGATGGTGGGCATTTGAAGTTGGTGAGGTCGGTTGCAATGTATCTTTTGCATACAAAAAGCCCTGTCTTGGCAGGTATCTCGGGATTACAACACAAAGATCTCCCTACCACTTTGTAGTAATTGAAGCAAAAAATTTCTAAAAATGATGACATGTCCCAGACAGATAAAACTTTTCCAAAACTTTTCCAAAACTTTTTTTTGCAATGATTGCGGTAAAATTCATTGAGTTTTGATGGCTTGAAAACCCCTAATTTTGGTGTGTTTTGGCCTCTGTCGCGTTACTAAACGACCTCCACTGCATTTATGACTCGAGTGATTTTGTATGACGTCAGGAGATTACCCCCATACACATTGTGGGGGTGAGTATCAACTCACCCTTTATGCTGGGATTTTTGCTTTATTGATGTTGGGTGTTGCTGGTGATGCTTCATCAATTATTTAATGCTGATCATGATTGCGCCATACTAACAGGAATCACAGCCTATCACTCGAATTACATGGACACTTGGGAGTTTATTCACGGAGGAGGATCAATGCGGTATGTGGAGATTAGAGATAATATATAGAAATAGAACGAAGGTAGAGGTCATGAGCTCCTCACTCTACATACATGATTGAAGTAGGTTGACCCCCAGGACCCCCCGGTTATGACCACGCCGCCGTCGACAGGAACAGTCAAGCGGAGAGGGTGATAATTCTGAATATTTGTTCTTTTTTTTATCTTCTTGTTCTGGGAGAGTTCGTACTATGGAGAGCTCTTTACACGTTTGTTAGGAAACCTGCTGATTTAATTGTGTCCTTAGTCATCCTCAGAGTCGTAGCATATCTCTGGTGTGTGTTGAAAGTGTTTTGCCTGGAGCGTGAATTTTCTCAATGCAAGCTTGAAGCTTAGGTGTTTTTCGAATGATAAACTTGCACGAAGGCATCCGGGATACCATAATTGCATCAATTGCATCAAAAAAGAAAACAGCCTGTTAGCCGTTCATGGTATTTGAAAACGCAGGGTGTTATGCTTGTGCAACTTTCCACTTAAATATCAAAAATGACAAGGTCGGGAAATACACCAGGTTCATTCATCTCGCATATTCTATTGATCTTGCACAATGCATGGTCTCCGATCTCAAAGCCATCACATATTGCCAATTCTTTTCATGTGTCAACAGGAGGTTAAGAGGGTAATTTATTCTTGAAACATTGTTGTTCTAGTTGTGGATATTCCAATAGCATAAGGCGCATGATTTTTGACTGGAAGGCATGCTTGCGTAGGCATCTTTAGTCTTTCATCATGCAACGTTTCATAATTTTCATGCTCAAGCTCCACAATCACGACATCTGTTATAACGGTATCTCTGCTGGTCGTTGGGGAGCCTTTCGCTTACAATTCACCCCGAAATCCACAAACACAGAACCTAATGGAGTAGAACCCAAATAGCACTTCAATAAACAATGAACACCGGGTCTTCGTCTTCCGGAAACAGCGCGCGAGAACAGGCTGAAGAGGGGCGCCACGCGACTAGCCGTGAGGGTCATCAACCAACTCCTGAAAATCCTGCAGTGGGTAACCCTGCCGCCCACGCAATACTATCTCCTCACCGTCAGCTCGCCCATGACACCAGAGAGAAAATTGAGCACACTGTATCCATATTTCCCCGCCTGGCAGAGCAGTGCGAGGAGTACCTAACCCAGGAGACGCAACACGTTGCAGATGCCTACTCTGGCGGAGTCACTAATGGACATCCCGTCGAGGCTCAGAAGCTTATTGAAGAATCAATAGCGCGCATGGAGACATTCCACAACGACATGTTGAACAGATGGCCGGCATTGCGCGCGGGGCGTCGTCGAGCAATCTCGGGGCCAAGTCTCCGCCATCCTGCCCCTGGTTCTTCTGGACAAGCGGTCGGGAGCAGTGCACTGACAGCTCATCAACAACAGGAGCAGCCGCAATCTACACCCTCTGGATTGCAACCTGGCACTCGGCCTCCTGTGATTTTCGTTGCCGTTAATCCCCCCTCACAAACCGGCGAGAGTGGTACCGTGGCTACTCGGCCAGAACAGGCGCAACAACAATATCGATCGTGGGCGGTCCTGCCCGCGGTGCCTGAAAATAATCCTACTGAACATGGCATGATGGATCCGAGAGCGGGGGTCACCGCCACGTCTCAACCGCTTGATCGAAGGGCCACGTGGGGAGCCGCTGCCGATACCATGGGTATTCCGGAGTCGCCAGCTGTGACGAGAGTCAGGAGATCACTTAATTTGACGTATGTTGTTGGCGCATTAAGAAGCCCGGGAGAGTCGAAGCGCATGAAGGTGAAAGATCTGTGGAAGAGAGCCAGAGATCGCTTGAGGAAGCCAGATCCTAACCCTTAATCAGCCTTATGATCAGGGCAATGAAGGGGAGTGAGGGAGAGGGCGCCCCAGGGGTGATACTGTACCCAACGCGAATGGAAACCATACGAGTCCGATTTGTGCGCTTTTACTGACTTTTGGTAATAACCCTGTCTTAATTAAATTAGACAACAAATAAAAAAAAGGTGAAAAGCCTTTCAGTGGTGATGATAGCAACGAATTGAAACTTGGCCGAGGGAGTTCCGGGTTGTCTAGAGGGGCTAGTAGAGTTTACGTAGTTAGTTCACCATAATGAGGTCTATGAGAGTAGTGGCCGAAAACTGGGGTTGCTTAGACTAGGTGAAAGGGGTTTAAAAGAAACATTCTTGGAATACAGTATGACTTGATGGGACACCTGTTCAACCTCGTTGTAGTTGGGCCTTGGATTCAGTGTTTGAAAAAGTGTAAAAACACATGGAAAATGCGCCCAACATGTCTCGGAGCTACCTAAACGTCAACGATAGATAGTGTATTTGCGACTCTCACTCGGCATCAAATATTGTGCTTACCAGTTATTCAGTTTATATGATTAACACATGTATATGTTCTGGCAACATTATACTGATTACTCTTGGGTCGCTTTTGTCATATTACTCTCATTTGTTCTGGCTTGTTTTTGCTTTCATTTTATTTCCATGGTTACTTAGGTTTCAGTAGCTTATTTTATGATTTTGTATTGCTTTATTTTTTTTGTACTAGCAAGGCTTTGCCTTAGGAATTTAAAGGGAAGGAATGGTCTGGTATACTGGGAGTAGGGGATGAGTTTAGGATATGAATTGCCTGAGTATTTCAGGATTCTGGTAGGAGGACTGCGGTAGTATATGGTCACTGGAATGATAGTCATTCTGGGTTCTCAGGAGCCTCTACCTTAGTGGAGGAAATCATGTATTTAAGATAGGATTCCTGACTAGTAGGCAACGCCAGATTTTGGACAGATGCTGATAAGATATATACTTGGTTAAATGGTGATCCTATTGTTCCTTTCCCCTTTTGTTTCTTCCGAGACCTTCTTGTCTTCTCCTCTTCAGTCTCCCTTAGGTAGCAAGCACTAGCAGGCCCACCACCCATTCCTATTTTATCCCATTCATACCAGTTACCAGCTGTTATACACATGGATCCATTGTGTGATTCATGCAATAATATACCATCAGCAGTAATATTTCGCAAGGTCGCAGCCATTGTAAGAACAAATTCCCAAACCCCATTTTTGCTTCCCACCTACCCACGTAACTTCCAGAGACCATTCTAACTACTGGTCAGATTTTTTGACATCTTAGGAAGTATCTCGCTCAAGTTATTCTGAGTTACTGGTAACCCCAAATGCTATGGTGGCGAATCCTCAAGCTGTAGCTCGACCGACATTCATTTTGCATTGTCCCACATGGTAATTTGGGTCCGATCGCGGTGAACTATCGGTTCATGCGTCTCATTTTGGCATATTAATCGCGCCTCTTGGAAATTCTAACCGCAGATAGCTGGGTGTGAGATTGTTTCCCGGCCAGCGATGGACACGATCAGATCATGATCGAGTTATGTTCGACTAGAGCATGCTCGATCACCTCGATCATAGGGGTCCCTCGATCACAACTTGATCGAGCAGGACCTACCTGATCTGGTCGATTTGCTCTATCACGGGTACTGCTCGATCATAATCGACCATAATTGAATAGACTCGAGTATACCGAGCATCCTTAATCATGATTTATCACTCTACTTTATATCTCTCACTGTAATCATGTAATGTCATATATTACAATAAACTCTGTATTCCGCTTCCGCACGCTCATCAAGATGAGGCTTGGAATAGCAGAGCATGAGGAAGGAACTCGCAGAAGTATTGATTGAATTTGCCATATTAGCGTGGGATATTGAGAAAACGGATTTCGCTGGAAGCAACGAAATTGAGTTGCTATATCTATCTTCAAACACATGGCAACGATCATACTCGAGCAAAATCGATGATAATCGACTATACTCGACAATGCTCGACAACCCGATCACGGTCAACCATTTCCATCGATCATTCGATCATGGGGTCCGCTCGATCAGATCATGATCGAGCAGAACCCTCATGATCTGCTCGATTATGCTCGTGTCCATCACTGTTCCCGGCAGTCAAACTTTAAACACCCATAACTAGCCAAAAATTGGTGTTGAGGAACTTTAGAAGTTTGAAGTTGTGTAGGGTGTTGGGTGGGGAGTACTGCAGTTAAAGACTACTCCCAGTATCACTTGGAGCGAATTGGCCGTTGCAAACCCTTGGGATGCAGACTGATTTTGTTCCTCTTAAACCCTAACTTGGGACTGTAAAAAAATTCTTAAGATGGTAATGGAGTTAATTTCGAATCTATACATTTCCACATATATCAAATGGGCGAGAAATATTTTACACTGGAATTGCAGGGTAACTTTGCTTTTTGAAAAGTGCGGGATAAATCCACCCGCAATGTGAGTGATTGTTCGTGATATCGGATTTCACCTTTTTTTTTTGGCCACCTTCTACTATTACGGTAACCCTAACCCACAAAATCTAGCTACAAGAAGGGATCTGAAGAGGGAGGCAAAGTATATGATTGGGCTCCGACCAATAAACAAATTCACAGAACCATCACAGATCCGCTGCCGTTAATGAACTCCGAGCTGGAAGTAAGTGATCGGCTGTGACTTTAGTAAAATATCTGGCAATCATGGTTAGCCTTGAAACGTCCATGACGGCTAAAGCAATAACAGCCGCATGGATTTTGAGATAAACCCCTCTGTAGGAACCTAAGAAGAAATTGACGAGAAACTCACCCACCACATTATTCGCGGGTATCATACAATCCCAGACATCATAAACACTCACACAAATCAGAAATTCCGGTGCAAAAACCGAGTGAGCGACAATGAATCTGTCCTTATAGCCCCAGATTGCAGTTCCCCAACGTTCTGACAAACAATCTAAATGGTACATGCCGAAAGGTTACCGCCAATGCCGTCAAAAAGATTGGGAATAACTCTGACTACCACTGTAGCGTTATGGAAAGTGCGTGAATAATGACATCACTTTCATGGGGTACATCGGCACTGACACTACAAGTCCATCCCGGAAAGAAAAAAGGAGGAGCAAGCAAAGGGGGTTAGCATTTTCCAAAGGAGTATTCCGATTGGTCCCAGGCGTCCATAATAGTTTGGTGACTGCTGAGGTTCACTGCGGAGGGCTAAATTTCCGGTTATGGAATCTATCCGGGAAGTTGATGTCAGTATGTTGTCAGTATGGTAGGAGATAAGGGATTCGGGATCCTGTGGACCGACGGATGCTGCGGATGCTTTATCGTTAATGGATTGTTTGGTGTTTGTCGTCAGGTTGACGACAACACAAAGAATTGCATCAAGATTTTTTTTGCTGTCCGTGCTTGTTATATGAAAGGAGAGTTATTCTTCCAGATTCTTGGAGGAATCACGGACAATCTGTCAACAAATGTTCAGTGTGGGTTAGGGGATCCTTGCCCTTCAGGTAGGCCCCTATCAGTTAAGAAAACTGGTCGAAAAATCGGAAATAAAGATTTGTCACGGCAAAACAAAGATTTACACCGCCTTTTCTGTACCTGGCGTCGAGCTGAGCTCTCTGGAAACACCACAGTTTGGTCAAAGCTTGCCGCAATCAAGAGATATCTGTGCAAGATTAGACTGGAAAATCTCCGAACAGTCGTGAGCGAAAAAGGAATTCAAGCAAAATAAGAGCACATGAGGAACTTACGACGATAACCCTCTACCGGAGTATTAATCTCCTGTTAAAGGGATGGATTGCTCTTAGTAAAAAGCCCCAGCACCGCGTCAAGGTGGCAATCCAAGCTGAGGGCCCTACACCAAACATGTTAGTATTGCTAAATTACAACAATTAAGGGGACGATAATTGTCTGTAGAAAGCTCTAGCCAACATGCTATGGCATAGGTGGCACCGGATTCCTCACACAGGCGTGCCGTCGATCATCCAGGGGACATGAACTATGGCCATCTTCCAGGTCCACCCATGGGGGTAAAGCACCGGATGCCCACCAGGCGTGCTTCCCAGTAGTCTGGACGGTTTCGTTCTCTAGCCGGTCCTAGTGAGCCTTTACTGCCGGGAGGAGAGGAAAGTGTTTCCTCGTTCCATCGCCGGGTTTTGCCCGTGCCAACTGCCCAGTATGGCCCCGGATTTCAAGCTCTGAACGAACCGGTGTACCAAGTCCTTGCCCCGGAGGTTTGTCGTAAATGAGGTCCATCCTCAGCTCCTTCCAGCGACGGGATTTCCCATCCTTACCCCTTGGAAATCTCCAAGAGCCAAGGGGGGTAACTGGCCAGATTCTGCCCTTGTCAGCCTTCAAGATTGTGGGTGACCCACTTACCGTGTCTGGATGATCGGCCATCTCATCGGGGGCTGAATATGAAGTCGTCACAGTAACCGACTTCACGATCTGAAAGAAATCCCTGCGCGATGAGTAGGCAGGGGGGGGAGAAAACTTATCTCTGATCATTGCTAGCTGTTTACCATCCACGGTGGTCCCCATTTCGCACTCGTAAGCCGTGCTCGTGACCCACCGTGCGTAATGAACCGACGGATCCGCTCCGAGGACATTCAGCACCTGGCTCATGAGGGCTATCTGATCCTCGGGAACGGGGTCGGTGGATTCGATGGTAATAATATAAGGCATTACGATCGAGGAAATGTAATGGCGGAATGAAGTGTATAATAGAAGAAAGATAAAGGTTTTGTTTATGGGATCTTTTGTTTATGGAAGCTTTTGTGAGTCTTTGGGGAGTGAGATGTAAGAGAGAGGAAGAAGGAATTGAGAAGTTGAGGCGGGGTACCTTTTTAGTGTAGTTAGATGGTCATACGCCACCGATGATGCAGGTTTCCAATAATAGCCGGCTTACCCAAAGCTCGAGAGGCCCATTTGACAACCAAGCCAACAATCTCCAGGCCTAAACTCTCGGCTGGCACCGGAGTCAGGAAGGAAATGGCAATACAGGTACGAGGTGATATTCCCTTTCGACAACAGAGGAGAACACCTTAACATCTAGATTATCATCCGAATGGTCTGCGTGAATCAGCAGCGTGATCCATCAAAGCCTCCACAATTGTACTATTTCTTTCAAGGAGTTCATTGTGTTGTTGACGCTACCTAGCTAACCCCATCCTCATTGCACAGCAATCCACTATGCTATAATTGCTCTCTCTGCCCTCACAAGATGCACATCGTTGACTGAGGCCTTGGTCACACTTTTAACCGCCATTTCAGTTGCTCTCTTCTTGTCCAACAACGATAGCATCGTCTCAGCAAAATAAAAGTAACTCATTGCCTATTCTGTCAATGGTGTATCGGTATGTCTCATAATTGTTGTAAATTACACTGTGTCCTAGAGGAATACCGGAATGCGTCGAAGGTACATCGATGACATTAATTCGGCGGAACCGGTAATGTTGCATTGTCGTTGTTGGGAAGATGATTTATCTTAGGGGGAGGAAGGGTCAGTTGATTGGTTATGCAAGGGACACTGGAGGAGGATAGCAAGGCTGGCTAAGTACACTGGAAAGGAAACTCATGGAAGAATCATGATACTGGAAAGGTACTGTGCCGGCACAACGAGTGACGCTTGATGTTTGTTTGTACACTCGTTTTCTAAAGTTTCCTTTGTTAGTAATGTTGTATATTTCCACACTCGTCTTATTTCCTCATGTCACAATTCAACAAAGTTTCTTACCTCCAAATCTAAGAATCGACTTCAATAATCTTGAGTATACACCGCGCCCCAATGCTAGGTCCTCATATACCTCTTATTACGAAACTCGGGCTCGAACAGGGGTTGTTATGAAGGGGTTGGCTTGCCGGATAGGATCAGGCGGCGGAATGTTTACCGGGGAGAGTGATTTCTAGGCGGCAGTTGTCAAGCGAACGGATGTGATGTCCAGCATTCAGAGACTAATGCTGATGTGAATGAGGATTTTAAGCAGTTGGCGTGTAGACATGAGCTTTTTGGTCCAGGCTTATTGATATGGGGGAGTTACCTAGAACTCTTATCAGCTCTGTGACTGACTCATGGCACTTGGAGACCTGGAGACCTGGCTACTTTAATTGTTTCCTGGGCTCCCTTCCCTCATGTTTCCCCATCAAAGTCACTCATTTGCTTTATTCGGCCGGTGAAGGGGTCGGGACTGGAATGACTTCTTATGAACCCATTGAAGCCCAAATTACTACCTGTACAAAGTGAGAATTCATAGCACCGTTGCCAAATCGCCAAGTGCGCATCTTGGACCCATAAGAAGAAGGACACAACCGCCACCCGATCTCCCATGATACTCAGCAAGCTTCTTACCATTGCGGATCAAATCAACGAAATGCAGCGCCCAAGGAGTCCTTCGAGAGCGCCCTCTTTTTTTTTTCAATACCGGAGAACGAACATCATCTTGCCGGCGCTGAACATTATGCAAGAAAAGCTCGCCCTTGGCTTAAATGCACAGGCGGTGCAGGGATCTCATCCCTATTCCTCGGTGGGCATCTTGGCAGTGGTCACAAATTTCCGGACCAAGCATAGGCTGTGCATCAACACATCAACCAACCACTGACCGCTGAATTTTCGTTTTATCACACGTGCTGCCTCCAACATTATCCTAAGACATATCCCAACGCCTTCCTTGTGAAAAAGCGAGATATCGCAATTGATAAGATTTTAGCGATATCACTACTATCACGCTGACCAGGGAACTTCTATTAAACTTGGTCAGATTTTTTTAATTTCTAATTTAGTTCCGGGGGCATTACCATGCGCAGACAGAAAGAAAGGAAGGAAGAAAGAAAGAAAGAGAGAAAGAAAGTGATAGAGAGATAGCTCTCGAGCCTAATTCGTTGAAAGAATTCACCAAACGCGCACCAACTGGATTCCCAGGTTGTCAAGTCCTTTTCTGGTGCAACGGTCTGACGGACCCTGCGATTTACATTCCTCATCGCAATACACCCCAGGCAGATTAAGTACTAGCATCCTTCTCCTTCAAGCGATCCATAGCTAACGTGATTTATGGGGATGCGGCTCTTCACCTAGAAGCGGCTCGCAGTGGCAACCAAGGGAAAACCAACTGTATATTTGATTATCTACATAAATAATAGTGATACAACTTTGGAGACTTGTTAGAAGGTACTTTGAAATATGGAGAATTAGAATATGCAGTTCCTATTTCATAATAGGAAATGGTTCTCCCTGTATATTGTCTTTATGATTGGTAGTTTAAAATAACAGTCCTTTTATACTTAATAGTAAAGAAATTGAAAGCCATGTAGAGAATACTTTTTTAAGTAAATAGAGAGTTATTATAGACCTTGCATGTTATGGATTAGCTACTTTTATATGTGTTTATAGTTATTCTTACAAGTTATAGTACTATATGATGAAGTAAAACAATATATATGGTTGATTTATTTGATAATATAATATCTACACACTGGATTAACTTATAACTCCAATACTTTGTAGTATCCTTTATCACATTAATATAAGTAACTACATGAAACTTCAAGCCCAATGAGTAAACCTTCCATATTTTATTACTTGATTATTGTAAAGATATATATGTAAAAAAATTAGTCTTAAGCTTCAACCTTGTAAGGTGTACTCCTTAGACAAAGCTGAAAATATTATCTCTGGGTCTCCTAATACGGGAGGATCAGACTATTGAACAAGCTTTAGGCAGTTAGGAATAATGGTTGTAGAGATTACAAGCTTGAAATATTATAGCACTATATTTTTATATAAATTTCTGTTGGTTGTGTACAGAACATGAAAGACTTCTTCACTCAACCTGAAACTTGGTATACCTACTCAGATAACCTTTGTGAAATAACTGGCAAAGTGTTGAATTTATAGCTTAAGCCAATAAGCAGATATCATGTAGTCAATTTGATCAATTTTGTATATAGTTTTCCTCATGTCAATTTGTTACTACAACTTTTAAAAATTTCTTTAGCTTAAAGTAAAAACAATTCACACAGAATATATAAGACCTATAAAACATATCTACAGACTTATGAAAGCACTCTTATGTATATTTATATTTTTACATAATATCTGATTAGAGGTATCTTCCCCCAAACAACCAATCTTAATAGCATGATCCTAAGAGAGGTTTTTCTTACAACAAAATAGAAGCTATATATTCTAATTCTCCATATTTCAAAGTACCTTCTAACAAATTTCCAAAGTTGTATGACTATTATTTATATAGATAATCAAATATACATTTGGTTTTCCTGTGGTTCCTACTGCGAGCCGCTTCTAGGTGAAGAGCCGCATCCCCGTAAATCACGTTACCCTCCAAAGATCTATTACCTTCTCGCGCCTAATCTCTTGCCGGCTGCGCCTCATCGAGCCAGCAACGCCCTCTGGATTATCTTCCGGGTCTCTAGCAAGAACTCCTGAAGATTGAGATTGCCCCTGTTGCTCTTGTTCCCCCATCGCACTACTCTTGCCAACTTCTCCTGGGGAACCAACAGCCGTGAAAATCACAGGAGGCCGAGGCGCAGGCTGCGTGAACGCCTGACGACGCCCAGTCCGCCATGCCCGCCCTCTGTTACCCAGGTCCCTGAAAAAAGCTTCGATGCGGGCAATTGCGTCCTCAATCGCCTTCTGAGCCTTAGGGAGATTTTCACCTCTGATTGCGTCGAAGTAGGCGTCTGAAACAATGTGCATCTCCCGGGCGAGGAATACCCGTGACGGCTCGGCAAGCACTGGAACTAAGGACACTGCTCGCGTTATTTTCGCTCCCGATGCCTGGGCCTGTTGGTAGAGAGGAAAGAGTATTTCGTAGACGGAAGGGTTTCCTTCATCATGATTTCTAGAGGATTGCCGCTGACTCACGGGGATGCTCCCGAGGACTTCCGCTATGGTTTGTTGGCTCGTGGACGGTCCGGAGGAGGAAGAACTAGCGCTCATATTGTTTCGTTGTTCTGTCTAGCTTGTAGGTATTGTGTCGTACTTTTATAGATTTCCTTGTGAATAATGAATAAAAGGCCTCCTGACCGCAATCAGAGCTCCCATTATAACAGAAGCCGTGATTGTGAACCTTGAGAACGAGAATTATGAAGGCCTTCATGATGAAACTTTAGAGATCCCTGCGCAAGCAGACCTTTAACAAAACCATTATGTGCCCTCAGCCATTCAAATCTTCATAACTAGAAAGAAAATATTGTCTCAAGAAACAGTTACCCTGTTAGCTTGGTGTTGACACTTGTGAAAGGACCCGGCGATCCCTATTTGCCCTGAACTCAAAGATCAAGCATTGTGCAAGATGTATAAAATATGCAGAATTATGCATGAAGACGACGTGAATGCCCACATAGTCCTTCTCCGTATTCAAGCGGGATGTGTGCACAAGAGTGACGGCGGTACATTTCAAATACCATGAACGGGCAAAAGCCTGCATCCTGGACGCAATTGAGGCAATTTTGGTACGCCGACCGCCTTCATGGAAGCTTGTCGTTATGAATTCTAGGGGAATTAGGAGCGGAATGACTCCGGACAGCGGATGGGAGATATCACTGATGTGGAACTTGTAATTGTGGAGCATGGAAATACGAATTATAATACGAAGAATTCCATGATGAAATTGTGGAGATCCCTGCACCAGCAGACCTTTCATCGAACGATTATGCGCCCTCGGCCATTCGAACCTTCATAACTAGAAAAAATGATGTTTCAAGAAAGGTTTACCCTGTTAGACTGCGGTTGACATATGTGAAAGGGGCCGGCAATCCTTGTTGGCCCTGAACTCAAAGATCATGCATCGTGCATGAACAAAATGTGCAGAGCGATGCACAGACTTGGAAATCCCAGATGTCTCCAGGTTCGAAGGTCGTGTATGCATTGTGCGGGATTGGTGTGACGGCCCAAATACTCATTTTTGTTATTCAAGCTGAAGGTATACACTTGCGTGACAGGTGGTTCATTTCAAACACCGTGAACGGGGTAACAAGCCGTTGATGTGATCATGGTATGCCCACTGCATTATGCAAACTTATCATTGCGAAAAAACCAGAGTTTCAAGCTCACATTCACCAACTCACGCTCCACTCAAAGCTCTTTCAAAACAAACCAGGACTTACATCGATTTTTCGACTCCGTTGGGCTTATAAAAACAAAGATTTGTTATGCTCGATGGAGCCCCAGTAAAAGCCATTTCGAATGGCACTTAAGATTCTGGCGCGCTAGATACTCACTTAGCCTTATCCAGACAATCTAGAGAATTTCGGTTGTGGCCCTCTCTGTTTTTACAGTCATGGCTGCGCATTCTGTTATCTTTGGCAGCACACATTTTGTTTGTGATGCGAGAATCGGGGTTCATAGCCACGATGATACTTGATCCTCTATTGAGGGTAAAAAGGTTTCTACCCTTGTTGCAGGAATAAAAATCCTCTGCAAGAAAATATATCTTCGATCCCATCTGTCAAGAATTTTGCGCGCTCATCCGGATGTTCATCTCAGATAGTTGGTGGGATTAAAAATTTAAATATGAATGGCACTCTGCCGATTTCGCCGCTACAAACTATCCTTTACAACCATATTTTCTATCACTTCCGTCCCCTGCTAGCATTTGTTTTTACTGTTGTTTTTTTTATTTCATCTTGCTTTGTCGAACTCAATCTCCTTTGTTCCTTAGGTACCTTGCATCACTGAAGATATATAGGGAAAGAATAATTTCCGCTCATCAGTGTTCCCAACCGTCCCGGGCGGGGTGGGTAAGGACGGCGGGGCATGGCGTCCGTCTTTCGTAAAGACGGCCGTCCTGCGGGTTGACGCCCGGGCCCTGCAGTCTTATGGCAAATGGCATCTTCCGGCCGTCATCTGCAGGCTTCGGGCGTCATCTGTCGGGCTCTATAGGTATTTCATAAACTACAGAATAATGGATGGTCGTTCCACAGTGTAAGTGGTTATCTCGTAGCAGGGACGCATTTAATACAATATTTTCATACGGTCTCGAACAGGGGAATAAATAGGCTTGGATTTTTCAAGAGAACAGGAAAGCAATCCCATGCACAATAAAGATCCTATTCCGAACGCTCAATTTTCTATTACTTTGGTTAGGGGATGAGGTTATAGAGGCAATTGAGTGTATGAAATCATGGCGTAAAGCTCGCCTAATTTCGGAGACGCGGGTTACGGATGTAGAGATGATGCTGAAGGATTTAGAGGACAGAGCAGTAAAGTTGGCTCTGGGGAGGAGCATAGGTTCCGGTTGCTCTGAACCAGGTTCCGATGTGAGTGGACAGATTGGTTAGTTTCAGTACATGTGGATGGGGGGATTTGCTACATGTACCAAGAGGGAGTTACTATGTTATTAGTATCAGAATATAAATGTTTGGTTTCGTTATGACTACAGACTTACTGTACCCAAAATAGATCATGCATGTGAGACACCTATAGGGCCCGGCCGTCCGTCCCGGGCGAAGGTTAGGACGGACTACAGGACGGGCGTCCGTCCAGGGCAGAGTCCCAGAAACCGGCGTCCGTCCCGTCCAAGGCAAAAGACGGACGGACTGGACGCTTGGGAACACTGCCGCTCATCAGTACTCATTTCTGGAACGCCTGATTCTTGATGATTTGCATAGAGGTAAGAGTCGAGTCCATTGCTGTTGTGGCGCGTCTGATTTATTCCCAAAATGCGCAGGTTATCATAAGGGTAGGATAACGTTTGGCTATTAATATGCTAACGCACAGCCTATGCTCGATTCGGGAGTTTCGGACGACCGCCAAGACAGCCGCGGAGGAACAGGGGGATCCCTACACAACCTGTGCAGTTAAGCGGACGGCGAACCTTTCATGCTCAGTGTTCGGCACCCGCTAGATAATTCCCAATTCTCCGGCACTGCGAATATTCCGGTGCCTCCACAGAGTTATTACTGATTGGGACGGTAAGGAATTTGGCGAGTATCCGGCGTGTCAAGATTCCTGGGCTGCCAAGAGGTTTAATTGCCGGTTTGACAACGGCAACGTAAATTCTGACCTTGTATAGATACTCGCTTTGATTTCATTGGGCTGGGACCCATTCAATTCCTGTTACCGCGTCTTTTTCGGCGGAATGAAGTATGTGAATCACTTTCATGGAGTAAGACGGGGTACGGCGGTCGCAAGAAGGAACTAAATTGGCCAGGTATTGTTATCGAGTTGGGGGCGGGTCAGGGTTCTTTGGTGGGTATTGGCACTGCAAGAATGTGGGTCCACAGTGTAACGATTGCTACCTGTTATGCGGCTGATAATGTATGGGCTTACCCCTGAGAGGACAGAGGTATTCTGTCTTGTCCAAACGCTCACAACTTCTGTCTAGTACGGGTGTAAACTGAGTCCACGAAATTATTCCCTTAACGACCTGGAAAAGTAGAAGAGAAAAGTAAAACGAAATGTAATGAAGGAAAGTGCAAAGTCCCTGAACTACCGTGAAGCACAGCCAGAATTATCCTCAATCTCTCAAGCAGAATATTCTTCCTGTCCTGCCCCTGAGGATGTCCTGTTCTTCTCTCTCGTCCTCCCCTGAGGGTCCCAGAGGCCCTTTTTATACTAGGATTATGCAAACGACACCCACAAACAATGACGTGGAAACACTACGACATGATCGCGAATTTCCTCGTAAGCCATTATGTGTCCCCCATCACACGCAACAGTATCGATGTGCCATAAGTCAGTGGCAGCGTTGACAGCAGTTTTAGATAACTCCCCAATATTAGAATACTAAGACAAAGCGTTTCGCCCGACACCGGTTTTTACACCAAATTTAGTGAAAACACTCCAAAACTGTCCGCCAAGCAGATAATTAGTATACACTTAATCCCCAAGAGTTAGAAGCGCAAGGAATCAAAACTGTATTCATTTTTCATGATTGCTCTGACTTGTGTGAAAGTAACATAAATTTTTGTTTAGGGCTCCATCCCAAACAAAGTGCTTGACAACCAATACACTCCACTTGAATGACATTTTCTCCACTATTTTATAAAATTTGGAAATTTTGTAATGTTTTCCATATTATCTACGCGCTGATTTATGCACTCCCAAGTTTTGGCACATTCTCATGGGCTTTGTGTTGTGAGAGAGGGGGTGAAAATGGGTGCCCTCGTTGTAGAAAGGGCGTCGCGCGAAACGCTTCAGGAGGTTACTTTAACAAGCCAGGGTCAAAGCCCCACATCTCTGCAAATCTACGCGACTGAGATCCTGATTGAAATCACAAGTACTCTCGCAACACGCGATATCTCCTCTATTCCTTGACAAGGCAGAACGTATAAATTGGTCTCTACCGGTAAACATTCAACAACATGATATTTCTTTTTTTTTTGGCAATCAGAGGTCCTGACAAGAAGCCAATTTGAGGCCGTATTTGCCAATGACATGACCAATCAGAGACCACAGTTTTCGAGATCGCTCGGGTGTCCAAGAGGAATGGCGTTGACAGTACCAAGGAGACAGGGCCTCTGAGCGCTGTCCGGAATGTGGCAAATTGCATGGCTGGCGCTGAAAGTACAATCTATATCAGAATGACATTGTTGCCGGATTAGGAGCAATCAAATATTGTCTGAGTGATCATGAAGGTTGTCGACAGGGAATATCACCTCGTATCTGTACTGCCATTTCCTTCCTGACTCCGGTGCCAACCAAGAGTTTAGGCCTGGAGATTGTTGGTTTGGTTGTCAAACGGGCCTCTCGAGTTTTGGGTAAGCCGGCTATTTGTGGAAACCTGCATCATCGATGGCGTATGACCATCTAGCTACACTAAAAAGGTACCCCGCCTCAACATCGCATTTCCTTCTTCCTCTCACTTACCTCTCTCTCCCCAAAGATTCACAAAAGCTTCCATAAACAAAACCTTTATCTTTCTTCTATTATACACTTCATTCCGCCATTACATTTCCTCGATCGTAATGCCTTACATTATTACCATCGAATCCACTGACCCCGTTCCCGAGGATCAGATAGCCCTCATGAGCCAGGTGCTGAATGTCCTCGGAGCGGATCCATCGGTTCATTACGCACGGTGGGTCACGAGCACGGCTTACGAGTGCGAAATGGGGACCACCGTGGATGGTAAACAGCTAGCAATGATCAGAGATAAGTTTTCTCCCCCCCCTGCCTACTCATCGCGCAGGGATTTCTTTCAGATCGTGAAGTCGGTTACTGTGACGACTTCATCTTCGGCCCCCGATGAGATGGCCGATCATCCAGACATGGTAAGTGGGTCACCCACAATCTTGAAGGCTGACGAGGGCAGAATCTGGCCTGTTACCCCCCTTGGTTCTTGGAGATTTCCAAGGGGTAAGGATGGGAAATCCCGTCGCTGGAAGGAGCTGAGGATGGACCTCATGTACGACAAACCTCCGGGGCAAGGACTTGGTACACCGGTTCGTTCAGAGCTTGAAATCCGGGGCCATACTGGGCAGTTGGCACGGGCAAACCCCGTTGATGGAACGAGGAAACACTTTCCTCTCCTCCCGGCAGTAAAGGCTCACTAGGACCGGCTAGAGAACGAAACCGTCCAGACTACTGTGAAGCACGCCTGGTGGGCATCCGGTGCTTTACCCCCATTGGTGGACCTGGAAGATTGCCATAGTTCATGTCCCCTGGATGATCGACGGCACGCCTGTGTGAGGAATCCGGTGCCACCTATGCCATAGCATGTTGGCTAGAGCTTTCTACAGACAATTATCGTCCCCTTAATTGTTGTAGTTTAGCAATACTAACATGTTTGGTGTAGGGCCCTCAGCTTGGATTGCCACCTTGACGCGGTGCTGGGGCTTTTTACTAAGTGCAATCCATCCCTTCAATACGAGATTTATGAGCCTGTAACACCTTTTGTTGCATGTTTCTCCCGTGCTAACATCCTGTTTTACTTGTAAGTAAAACAAGGAGGAAGTACTTCCTCGGCTCACCAAGGTTCGGATATTTTCCAGGCAGATGTTTTCCATAATATCTTGATTGCCAATGCTGGATGGACGAAAGAAGGTTGAAATTCTCTCCTGTCGTTCAAACCTTGTCAAATTTGCGACCTCGTGCTAGACACCATCAGATCATGATCCACCTTTGCTCGACTAGAGTATGCTGGATCACTTTGATCATAACTCGACCGAGCAGGGCCCATCTGATCTGTTGGATTTGCGACATTACAGGTTGTACTCGGCTATACTGAAACATAATCAAGTATCCTGGAGCTTACTGTTGGAAATTAACCCGGTTAGACTGCTCACCATATATCGTCAAACACTTGGAACGTTGGCCAAACATTAGCATCACCGATAGAGCCGCACCCTCGATTGGAGTATGTCTCACGAAGATATTATGAGACGTTCCTTTTTCTCCTGGCGAGAAAGGAACGGAAGGGTTTTCTTTAGCACGTGGTTTTATCATTGGTTCAGATGTCTTTATAAGTCCTGTTTATTTCCGTTTGTCTTTGGTCTTTGTCGTTCATCAGTCGATCATCAGTTCATCCGTCAATTCTCCATCTGTCGCTACCTATCTGTTATTCATTTTCTATTCTCTTTTATTCTTCTGGTTCTTCGCTCTTGTTATTCTTAGTGGTATCCAATACACATCCTATCGGTTTACGTCGTTACCTCTGAACCAATTCTGCTGTGTGTAAACTTTGTTGTCTAAAACTTACTTAATCATGATGTATGGGGGTGCTTGATCTCTTTCTCTATAATCATGTAAGTCTTGTATACTCCTGCGTCTTTGTCAATCGTCGTACCGTGCATTACGGATGTTGTTATAGTTCGTTTCTTTTGTCTCTACAACCTATACCTCAATTATTGAAATAATTTCCTCTCCTGTCTCATTCCTCCGTCCCAGCTATCCACAGTCGCCGCAATTCGGTACCGTATGTCCTTTTGTGATAGAACTGAATGTGCTCGAGGTCCCTACACGACCCCACTGCGCCCTCCGATGTGGCCGAAACTGGCCGACGTGATGCCCCAAACCCCCTTAATATCCCAATCTGGCTAAGGAAAACATAGAACCGGCACCCTCATAGATTTTCACTGGGTTTACCTCCTCGGACACGACAATAGTATTGTCAAATTTTCCTCTAGTGGCAAGGCTGCTGAGGAAGATGTCTTATCCGCCTATGGCCGCTCAGAGTAGAGCCATTTGGTTCAAGTAAAAGGGATGAGGTGAGGCTTAATTTCGGAAAAATATAAACACGGCGGTACAGTCTATGTTTTTGCCAATATAAACCAGAGCAACTGGTAACATGACGAAAGGAATAAACCGGAATGACCGGTGGATACCACGGGCATGAATATCCTGGCAGTGTGGAATCACGCTAATCGCCCGTTGGTACCGGAGAAGAGGTTCCAACGTCTATTCTAATTGAATATTCCTTGATAGCATATTCCAATAAGAAAAAATCCGCTGACTCTGAATATCCGTTAACTCAATCATCTCGCACATTAGCGATGTGCGAGTATCATTCTTCTAAGAGGGTTGATGTTGCTAATGACGAATACCTCTTTCGTCCTAAGTAGTGAATGCCGAGTTGGACGGCATAGGGCGACGTTCGGGTATCTTGATTTGGAAATGATGTTAGCATGTAGTCACTATGATGCTTAGTTGAGGGAAGAAATTGAAGATATGGGATTCGGCATTCGGAGGACAAATGGATGACACGGATGTTGCGAATCTTACGGATCATACGGATGCCTTTTGTTATCAGGTTGTTGGTTGCTTGCCGTTGGGTATACGGCAGCACAAAGCGTATGCCAAAGTTGTCCTTACCGCTGGATCTTGTTATATAAAAGGAGAGCCCTTGTTCCCGTTCCATAGAGGAACAAGAAACATTCAGTCTCCCAACGATTAGTCCACAATAGTTGAAACGTTGATGGACGGTGGTTGAGAAGGGAGAAATGAGGAAGGTGGTTAAACGGGTGGCCTTGGACTCAGATAATGTGAAGTTGTGGGCTCAGGAGAGCAATTAAAGCACAGTGGAGGGCTGCGCCGTGTTGATGGAGTTGAGCCCGTATGATACAATACAAGACACTATGAGATGTGTACCCAGAAAAAAGGGTTATATTTTTGTTTTCTCATAAATGAACAATTATCCTGGAGCAGCATTGGCGTTTTAGAACAATTGCCAAAGGTTGGATGCAGTCAAAGGCCGTCGGGGGGGTTAAGCCGGGGAAATAGGGCTCAATATTTGAGACGGGCGAAAGACACTACTCCGGAGAACTTGATTTTCTTACTATCATACCTTACAGAGCCCCATCCTCATAGCACACAAGTTAAGAACCGAACATGACAGAGGTCACTATCCCACCTCCACAGCGCCCTCCGATGGCCGAATCTTGCCGGCACACGCTATCCCAAAATCCCTTAGCATCACGTTCTAAAAAAACAAAGCGCCGATGGCATCATATGTTGTCACTCGCTTTACAGTCCTGCAGCCAGTGTAGTAGAATGAAAATATCTCGATAAGTAAAGTTCGCAGAAAAAGCCAATTTGGTAGAGCACGAAAGATGCAAGTTACTGAGTGAAAAAAGTGTACCTCAATTTCTCATTGTATTTTTGTTAAGATGCCGTGCATATCTCTCTCTCTTATACCGAGTATCTGATGATCCCATAACTATCCTTCCATCCCAAACCATCATGCTCGGTCCGATCAACTACATCGGTACCACCCAATACCGCTCGGTCCGAACCACCTTCTTCGGTCCATTCCACCTTCAGCCCTTTCCACCTCATCTATTATCTTCCGCTCTTTCCACTTCCCTTATCAGGAAGCATCACGGGTATGCATTAGAGCATACGTACAACAGCCAGAAACATGGATGTCGATGTGATGTTTTACGTTGCGGAAAGGGAGTATGTCGTAGCTACACAGATGAGGCCCCCCCGTTGCTTGTGGCAAGCTTGAGCCTTGTGATAGAAATTGCTAGTTTTGTTGTCAGGTTGACCTCGGATCCTTCAGTCGCCAACTATTTTTGGCAATATGTATCATCGGTGATGTATGACCATCGAGCTATGCTAGATGGCTACCCCGTTTCATCACCTTCTCTTCCTTTTCCTCTCTCCGACATCTCGCTC
This sequence comes from Choiromyces venosus 120613-1, assembly GCA_003788595.2. Classification (NCBI taxonomy): domain Eukaryota; kingdom Fungi; phylum Ascomycota; class Pezizomycetes; order Pezizales; family Tuberaceae; genus Choiromyces; species Choiromyces venosus. Next base: position 891 of record ML120541.1, on the reverse strand, counting down.
CTCAAAGATTCTCAAAAGTTTCAAAAACAATTTCTTTATCTTTCACATTATTGATTTTATTCCACTCTTACCTTTACTCTATCACCATGCCTTACACGATAATCGTCGAATCCACCGACGCCATTCCTGAGGACCAGATTGCCCTCATGAGTCAGACTCTCAATGTATTGGGAGAAGATCCGGCGGTTCATTATGCACGGTGGACCCAGAGTACGGGCACGTCTTACGAGTGCGAAATCGGGATCACCGTGGATAGAAAACACCTTACCTTGATGACAGGTAAGCTTCCTTCCCCACCTGTGTACTCACCACACAGGGATTTCCTTCAGGGGGTGAAGTCAGTTACGATCACGACTTCATCTTCAGCCCCCGATGCAAAGGCCGAATGTCCATACTTGGTAAGTGAGCCAGCCCCAACCCCGAGGGCTGACAAGGGCAGAATCTGGCCTGCTACCTTCCTTGGTCCTTGGCGTTTTCCAAGGGGTAAAGATGGGAAATCTCGTCGCTGGAAGCGGTTGAAGATGGACCTTAGCAATGACTATCCTCTGCTACTAGGCCTTGGTACCCCGGTGCGCTCGGAGCTTGTGAACAGGGGCCATATGGGACAGCTAGTCCGGGCATGGCCTTGTGTCGGGATGAGGAAATACTTTCCTCTCCTGCCGGAGGCACAAGCATGCTGGGGCCAGCTGGAGATATTAAATGCCAGGGAATAAGGCCAAGTTCATTGTCGGACCCTTGGAGAATGTGCAACTCAATTCAGGATGATAGCTGCAGATCTGCAGCTCGTTGTCCCAGTGCATCAAGCCCGAAAGGAATCTACTGGAGTGTTGTGGTAGGTAAATTTACCAGTGCATCTGTTGGGCACAGCAAAGCACACCTGAGTGAGGAATC